>JAFBJU010001715.1:531006-718506 GCA_016785305.1 Colistium nudipinnis
AAACATTGGTGCTCTGTCTTAAAATCAATGTAATGCAATTGTAATCAGTAATTTAGTTGAATTGGTTAATTGCTGCATGTGTTGTATGTAGGTTTTATGAGAAGCATCTAGTATTGAATAATCTTATTTTACTAAAAGCTCACTGAAAGAAATTAGATTTTTTTTTCTAGTCCTGTTAATGAAGTCCAACTGAGAGTTTAAGTGAATCTTTAAATGTATGGCTTGAAGACACTCCAAGACATGGTTGGAAAGGACAAAAACACAACGTGTACGTACTTTCTTGAGAGACAGAGGTTCATCTCCCACAGTGATTCCACTTCTGCAGCAGAGGTTCCGGAATATGGCATCAGCCATGACCAACTTCAGTCTGCTAGAGGACACCCTGCCAATGACCTCTGACAGAATAATTGGAGACGCATCTACAGGACACAAAAGAGAAAAAAAACATATGATACCCTCTATAATTACATAGTCTGCAAAAACAAGTTGGCGTGGTCAAAAATAATTAAAATGTATATTTGTTGCATAAATTCAAACTTCAGAATTCAAACTGCCTATTTTTCAGTGACATATGTAGATTTAATGATTTCATGCATTTACGCAGCATATTAAATTGCACCATTGAGAATAAACTCACACCACCAAAATTCAAAAAGCACAGTTGCAAAACTAAAGACAACATTTCCACCTTTGTTGCGAATTGAAAACAGATATTCAGTTAGAAATTCTTCCTATTTATGTGGTTGTCTCTTACCCTGGCTTATAATGGCAAAGTGCTCAGCTAGGTTTTTCAGGCCCTTTTCCACCAAGTTCTGGTTCAGTTTGAAGTGCTGCTGGCACCAGAACTCCACGAGCACAGAGAGGAGGTCCAGCAGGGTGTCTGCCAAATGCAGGTTCTGCTTTTCATCCCTCTCAGGGTAGTCCTTCAGTGAAGATAAACAGTATTGTTTTCAGTTTCAACATCACACTATAGAATTAGAACGATCTAAGGACACTGTAGAAGATGTACTATGATTGTGATCAACAGAGAGGATATAAACATAAAACTGGACACACTGCAACAAGTATTTTAGGGAACAGTACATGGCACATAGAAACCTAAAACCCACAGCAATGCTCCAATCATATATACTTTTTCCACACAGTACACAGCACAGCCATTAAAGACAAACTTATGAAGCTCCGTTTCCCCCTGTACAACAATAAGTGTGTTTATAAAAAAAAAACAAGAAACAGACTCAAACAGTTCATAGCAATCAAAATTAAAAAATCATCAGATGAGCAATGTATACACAGTGCATGCTTTAAATATACAGTACAGCAGTCAGGCAAGGCTCGCTTTTCATCTTTTTCTTTTTTGACCATGACATTTCATAACGACATCATCAAGACGAAATATTATTATTTTAACGCATTTTGACGAATGACTGGTTAATCTATATTAACTTTTGATCATGTCTCTAACCATGTTGCTAAGGCCGCATTTCTACCCTATCCTGACATGATTTTCGGAAATATATTTAAGTCAAGACAATGTCATTCCAATAATCATAAATCAATTTTCAATCTGTGCTTTTTGGGGTCATGTCTATAGTTCTATAAGTTGAAGACACCAGGAAAAAAAAGCAATTTTGGTTATGCCAAGCTATGTTTTCCCAACCGTTACTCTTGGTTGCCTTAACTCAATCATATAAACACACAAACACACATTAACCTGTCGAAGGTTAATGATCAGGATATAACCTCCCAAATAAGATTCCTTTTGTTTGTTACCCGCAGTCTAAATACTGATAAAAACACCATCCAGTGAGATAACAATGGACAATTTCCACAAAATGTACCTTAATGGCAGCTTGTACTAGGAGCTGAGTAAGTTGTTTTACAGCCTGAGACAGCAGTGTGGCACGCTCCCACACAGTCCAGAAGGTTCCATATAGCAAAGATCCTGATGCCTGAGAAACTCCTTTTCCCAGAGGTGGCACAAAATCCCTGAAAGACAGAAAGCGTGGGGTAAAAAAAAAAAAAGGAAGTACAGATCCTTAAATGTTAGTATGATTCATTAACGGATGTGCATTTGTATAGGAGAGAACAAAATCCCCAGATTTCTGGATCTGGGAATATTTTCCATGGGACCCACTGAAACAAAGAAACAAATAGGAACCGCTATCTTTCACTGTGCATGTGTAAGTTGGTACCATGTGGTGACAGAGTGTAGCTCCCCTTGGAAGAGCTTGAGGACAAATGCCACAAGGTCGCCATGGAAATGTATCAATGTTGTCTGGGCAGGTCCAGGGATTGGATGACAAGTGATCTCCCCAGACAGGCAGTAACTGAAGGAATACACCCATACGGAGAAACAGTGGATGTATGAGAAAAGAACTATTAAAAGATGAGAGGGTCTGTTACTTTACATCCAAACAATTAAAAAATACAGTAAAACATATTTTACAAGAATTATTTAATATGAAAGATTCATGTGATGCCAGGATTACCTGATGGCTGTCTCAAGGAAAGGCCAAAGGCCCCTCTTGCACCGAGGACACTGCAGCACTTGGCTGAAGTATTTTTTCAGTATGACTGGAGCCAGCCAGGGAGGGTTGGTCATGAGGAGGTTATACATGACTTGCATGAAATTTCTGAGGAAAACAGGAGTTGCAGTGCCCTGAGAAAGAGAAACAAAACGCAGATTGCCTGGTTTTCATACTTTTAATTTAATTTCATTCACAAGTACCTTTTACAAGTTCATATCTCCCCTAAGATGATGCGTAGCTTTGTTTGATATCATTGTAAAACGCACAGGGTTTTGTATTAGTGGTTGGCCAAAACAAGGTATTAAACAGTGCATTAACGTCATTTGTGCAACTTCTGAAATGTTATGGAAAAGGAAATGCAGTTACATATCATCCCCTGGAGCTCACACAGCAGCAGATGTAATTTGCAGATGCAGTCTGGTAATTCCGGTCCTACCTGCTGTGCATATTCTAAGAGGGAGATCAGGTACGGCACTGGTGGCAGTTGACCTGGGAACACAGCACTTCTGATTGAATCCAAGGCTTCAGTGTAGAGACCGCACTCTATCATACAACCAACATTGCTGAAGTCTGTCTCTATTGCCTGGAGGAACAACAGTACAATGATGAAATGTAAGTGGTATAAGGAAGGGAGGAGAAAACTTGGCACTCAAAGAGATGGATGGCAGAAAGAGAAGAGGAAAAAGTGAGGGCAGAAGGGTAATGGAAATAGGGAGTAAATGGGCATCAAAACTTCCTGGGGGTCATTTCTGACTGTCACTTATTGGCGAATAGCATATGTACTCAGAACATACAGAATGGAAATACATGAGCATTTATAATAGGAGTCGGGTTGAGATCCACTTGGGTAAGGTATGGACAGGACGGTGGAGAGTATTGTTAATAGGCCTGCCAATCAAAGCTCTCAGATCAGCTAGCAGTGGTAGTTAAATCAGTGACCTGGGTATGACGCTCACTTGCTCCAGACGTCACTTTCCTTCGAAATGTATGACATAAAGGAAATTGAATGACCCGATCTCCTTGATGAAATACATAGTTATTTTAAAATGAATAGTAGTGATCAGGGCTGGGGAATAGGGTGGTATATATATGCATGTCTACCTGTAACTGTGGACGGTAAGGGTGATGGTAACCCAGAAATTCAAGGAAGCACAGTCTTGGCCGGCCCTATGACAGGAGACACTATTAATAATGTCAAACACATACAGAAAAGTCAAAAAGGATCAATCAAGTGAAGGGAATGCAGACCAACTAAATGTTTATGAAACCGATACGAAAAACTACACTTCTTTTCAACATGTTTTGCACGAAAAAAACGCACCTCTTTTTTGATGAAATAGTCCCTGAGATCTGTCTCCAGATTAGAGAAGTCAACCTGGCTGGCCTTTCGTATCTCTAATGGATGATTGTCCGTTACGTTGAAATTCATATCCACACAATGGCTCTGCTAAAAAGAACATTTTATAGAATATTTGAAGCCGATATAGCCTAGACATTTTATAATAGCAGAGTAGTAATGATAATGCACCACTCAAAACAAATTTAATAAGTGCTTTAATAGAAAAAAAATCATGAAATGATTCAAATAGTCAGCAAGAAAAGAGCAAGGAGAAAGACTGCAACAAGAAAATTAATAAAAGGTTAAAGCCAAAGACCAAGGACAGTGTTCAGTATCATTTATTTGCAAATGAAATTGCTGAACTAAAACAGAATAACATAATGAATCCTCAGAAAACAAGACTGTTTAAACACATTGGTCTGACTTACCCCAAAAAGGTGCTGGACAATATGACTCACTGGGTAGCAGGGAGCATTGTAGGATTTGGAGATTTCTGGAATGGGTTTCGCCAAGACGTGAGTGATGGAGGCATCAGAGGGAGGAGGGATGTTGAAAACTTCTGCTTTGCCTGCAATTAGCAGCCTGTGAAAGACATAAAAACTATATATCATTATATAGATATATATTATATAGAATTATATGTATATTTACTTTAGATATATATTTTTTTACATACTTGGGTGGAGTTATCTGAGAACTTCAAAAGTCAATGATGACATAATATTGACACATATTGTGAGTCAATGCTGACACAATGCTTACAATTTCCACACTATAAACCTTTTCAAAAGCTTAACCATATTTTATTTTGTACGGGGGAGATGGTGCTCTACAAGTTTATCATTAATGGCTGCTGAAAAAGTATATAGGACTTGAGCATTGCTGTGGTGTTTGTTGTTTTTTTAGTTAGTATTGGTTACCTAGAAAATACTTTTTGTAGTGTTTACATTTTATTGTTATATCCTCTTTTCTAAAAAGTTTTTACTTATGCCAAGAACATTTTTCTAGGTCTTCTTCTGAGTCACAAATGTGTTTGACTCACCAAGAGAGACCAAGTGGTTAATCTGCCATCACCTACAGAGGATGGAAACTCACTACTCTGAGAATTATGTTGAAGTCACAGTTTATGTACTTCTTGTGACACCTCACCGCTTGAACATGGCCATACGCTTAGGGTCGTGGACCATGAGCAGAACCCTCCACTCTTGGAAGGCACCAGTTAGTTTCCCACTAGCCACCTTCTCCCTCCACTGTCTGACAGGGTTGAAGGCAGACGAGGCACCGGTGGAAATGGCCACCTCGTAAAGTTCCTCCGCAAGCCAGGAACCCTTCTTTACACTGTCCATCACATATTCTGGAGTCACAACCCACTTTCCTGAAAGAGAGGGAATATGTAAAAATAAAACTCACAACAGATATGTGGCATTAGTCTTAACAGGAGAACTACTGCGAACTATTAAACGTGACTGAGTCAAATGAATATGAATTGTTTTTTATCAACATCATTATGATACCCTTCATAACTGACCTGCTGCACAGGCTGCCAAAAACTTCTCACTGGACAACACCTGAGGGATTATGAGATGGGAACTGGCATGCTGATAGACCTAGAACAGAATCATTGCATTTGTTAATGGAAAGATGGAAAACCAGCCCTGTGCATTTCTATGTATTGTGATCATTTTAGAAGGCTGGACAGTGACATAGGGAATAAAATCATGATCAATGTAATTAATTATGTTTCACTGTTATGTTTTACGTGACAGTAACTAAAATGAGTAAAATAGATGCTTCAAAAACATTATAATTATGGTTGCTATATATATATATATATAATAAATGAAAGCACAATTTAAGAATGTAAGTGTTACATTAACTTCAAAGGCTACATGATGGAAAACAGTAATTGCGAAGTATTTGAATCCCACATAACCATAATTGGAACAACAACAGTAATAATAAATTAAACACTTTGGGTTTAATTGAGGAATTTCAAAATGTTCTACTCACTGAGCCACCTATGTATTTCCCACCCAACTGCTGGATTCCCTGGACCAACATTCTCTTCCTATCATGGGTCTTGATTCCCGAAATCTGGAAAACATGTGTGCTACTCGCCATCCTGAAGACAAAACTGAAAAATAGACAAAATGTTTAGTTGTTGTTACTACGTCTAGTAAACTCAACTTGTTCTGTGGAGGTAAAATGCTGCCATTCCTGTTTCACTGCGAGGCTTAAGATTGCCATCATTAGCACAACATGGAATAACAGGATGGGGGAGATTTGCATTGTCTAAACAACAC
This sequence comes from Colistium nudipinnis, assembly GCA_016785305.1. Classification (NCBI taxonomy): domain Eukaryota; kingdom Metazoa; phylum Chordata; class Actinopteri; order Pleuronectiformes; family Rhombosoleidae; genus Colistium; species Colistium nudipinnis. The sequence goes on from JAFBJU010001715.1 coordinate 537,180, forward strand.
ACCATCACACTCATTTTATGTTGTATTAGGGGATTTCATTAACTACCAGCAAGGCAAACAAACAAGTTAGACCTAACTTTCTGCCACGTGGACTGCCTTTAAAAACTAGGAGTCTGAAGGATAAGCAAAGGACCGAACCTATGTTTCCTTTTCATTCACCAACCGTGTCCACATGTCTTAAAACACAGCTGACACCGATTGCAACTCTGCGCCCTCCCCGTCCTGGTGCAGGCGCGCCAAAACTCCAACACTGACACCGGATCTCCAGTCCTGTCAGCTGGGTTTTGTACCAGTGTCTGGCCGCCTGCTCTAAAATAAGCTGCTCAACGTCGAGGGAATACGAACTTTTCTCATGTGTTTCATTAAGAGAAAGCAAATGTGGATGAGTCAAGTCCTTAAATTATTTCACAGCTCAACTTCCATGCTCCGGAACGCATCACGGCACGGCTCACTTTTCACTGTCTAGATGAGGGATGTTCCTTCACACATTCACATGTTGTGGAGGCATTAGCGATCTACACACACATAAAAACACCCATAAGAGAACATATAAATCAATATAGAAATGATGTGCCAGATAAAATTCTCCGTACAAAGGTAACAATATATTGGAAACTCAGTGACTTAGGAGGCAACCCACCCCCGTGTACGTTTGCCAGTTGAGCGTTCCCATACAGCGGAAGTTGACAACGAGTACTTCCGGGTTGTTGTTACGGACGCTTTCTGTGCCCGGAAACAAACAAAATACCTGATGATCAGCCCACATTGTCTGATTATCGGTAATAAAAGATCGATCGAGTACTGCTGGTCGATTTCGACCGAGTCAATGCTAATGAAACCGTACAGCTGTTTAATGAAGGGTTATTGTTCGGTAGAAAATGACATACAATTTCCTTTACTGTGATTTACTTTCTATGTGGCGGCATATCTGCTGCTGATTTCTCCCAATTTTTTGTTTTGGTATAGTCTAAAGGTAATGACGGTGAGTGTATACCCCCTCACTGTGATGGATTAACATCGAATCAAGAGACGAATATAGCGGAGCTTGTAAAAGGTAAGGCACATAAACAACACATTTTGTGTATAGGTCCTATTTGTTTTGTTAAATCAGCAACTGTTGTGTCAGTTCTTTGCTATGCTGAAATGATGTGGAGCACCTGTCTATATCGATGACTATTTAAACTCCAAGGGTTTGGGTTGTCTATCTGTATGTCTCATGTTGTTGTTAATAATAATACGTATAATACATTCTCAAATAAGCAAAAACATCATGCCCAGGGATCTGTTTACAATTAATGTTAATCAATTTGTCAAAGCATTAACTGAATACTTCTTTAAATCATTAGATAAAGTATGTCTGTCTGGCTCTATGTCTGAGATGAAATGTCGTGAATTGCTATCTATTTTAAGTGTTAGCTCGAGGGTTGGAGAAAAAAAATCAGTTTGGTTTCTTTTAGAATTATAATATGCATCTTCTCCTTTTTTAGATGCACTATGATTAAATTAGTTGCTAACGCACGTCAGGTCACCTGCTGGATTCAGGATTTATACAGTATCCTACTCACAAAAAGTTAGGGATATTTCGCTTTCAGGTAAAATTTATGGAAAATAAAAAAAGCTCACGCTCCATGGGTATTATATCATGAAAGTAGGGCATTTAAGTAGAAGCATGCAATGTTGATTTCCTCATCTCAAACAATGTATTGAAACAAAAGCCAACAACAGTTGTGGCTATACCACAACAAAAAATTGCAGGCCACTCCATTTGAGGTACCCAAGTCTCCAGCAGCCGTTACCTAATGATGTGACCTCGATGAGCTGAAGCATTGTTGTCCATGAAGATGAAATGAGGCCTGTTTTGTTCATACAGTGGAAAAATGACTGGATTAATGATGTTATTCAGGTAGTATGGGTTTGTCACTGTACCATTCACAAAGCGTAGGGCAGTTCTGTATTGACTAGACACACCTACCCACACCACACAACACCACCACCGAAGGGTTGTCTGGAGGTCACATTAAGTCTACCTGTAAAGGTTATAGTGCATTTTAGGTTCATCCTGAAATTTCACCAGGAAGCCGTATATTCCTAACTTTTTGTGATTAGCGTATACCTGAACATGTATACCAAAATAAAATCAAGAGAGCATATTTATTTTAAAGCCTGAAATGATTAGACGGCAATTTAACATTCATTTGAAAAACTCAATAGGAAACTATTGGAAACAAAAATGAATTCATTTCATAATCATAAAGTCATAACAAAGTAAAAATACCAATATTTACAGGATCTAAAGTTCTCATTTGTGGTGCCTTCCTTAGTTTCAAGCTGAATACATTTGGGTTTGATAGTTGTTATATTAGGCATGTTGCATCTTTGCAGTTCAGGAGGAGCTGATAGATTTGTTTTCACTCTAAAACATTTCCCATTCCGTTATCAAATACCACAGAATCTTTATTGAAATGATTTCAGCTTGGCTGCAGAAAGCTAAACAGTATGACCTGCTGCAGTGTGACAATATTGTCTTGTTTTCAGTGGCTATAATGTACTCATTGCTCAGGATCCTTTAATACTGTTGAATATTGATGCTTATCTCACAAAACTCCAACAGCAAGTAACATCAAGATTAAGTCATGTATTATGCATTCCTTCTGTGTAAGCTGATCACATAGGTATTTGTTGTTGTTTTACTCACTGCAATAATCTTACATTATATTTCAAAAATATGTTATGTGAATACATTTCCCTGTTTAAAAGAAAAAAGTGGCCAATACATTTAAATTGAGTTACATTTAACAGAAATATAACATTATGAAATCTGATGACACTAAAGCTGCACCACTAAACAGACAGGACCTACTGTAAAGAAGAAAATCAGTCAAATCCAATATATTGTCACATAGCCACGTGGTTATGGAGTAACAGCAAAGCCATGCTTCCCCCAGAGTACACATGAGATACTTCTCAGTACTGCTGTGATTTCAGAATATGCACCTATTTAATTTATTATGTTTCTTTTACAGCCGACTGTTAGGTACCCCCTTTAAAATAATGTTGACTTTAACTTGACATGCCTTAAGTGGCTTTAAAGGGACGGCTTCGGGGACGTGCTGCTAAATATTTCAGGACAAACTCATTACTGTAAATAGGCCTGTGTGTTAGCATAGCTGGGGTAGACAGGCAGTGGCAAGAGAGGCACGGCAGTGATGTGTGCGCGTGTGTGCGTGTGTGTCTGTGTGTTTCTACCAGTGTTCTAATAGCCACGGAGCCAGTGTCTGAGGCAAGAAGCGCCTGGCCTAGTCGTCCCTGTTGCAACACTGTGAAACACACAGGGGCTCCTCCAACATCTGCTTTGTAAAGAGCTAATGACAAGACAATGGAGACCGGTTGATTTTAAAGTGTACTGCTAATGAGGCCCTGTGTGATGCCTGGAGAATCCTGACACACACACACACACACACACACAATACCATGTACACAACCCTGCTTAAGATAACACGTGATTTGTTATCAAACCAGGAGGAAGACGCCCAGCAGAGATGTGCACACTTAGACAGAGGCTCTGAGTGTGCACACTGAGTGGGTCTTTCATACACAAGGATACAAGTATGATGTTGCAGACACTCAAAAATTACTTAAAATCACACACACAAAGACACACACTCAGCTCGTATAATTATAAAGTTGAGTTCCTAATCCATGGATTGAAAATCTTCTTCCCTTTCAGTAATGACTGTGTATAGATCCCCTTCCTCCACTCAGACTGTGGTGCAGGGGGAGCGTGATGATGAGGGGAAACAGTGCGAGAGAAGAAGAGAGGGGAAAAAAAACAATAAAAGACAAGCTTAACTGGTGAGGCTGTCAGTGGAGGAAAATAATATTTGTCCAGCCGGACAGGCCTCCCTTTGTGCACGCTAAATGAATGTTGAGTTCCCTGTCTGCCCTGTCAGGGAGAGTGGCGTAGACGGTATGCAGCGGCGCAGAGTGCGGGGAGCTGTTTGGAGTTTGACAGGGATTATTAAAATCAGAGCACATGACGAGGAAGGGGTGAGAGGCGGAGTGTGAGAAAGCCAAATTGACACAGACACTCTCCATTACCTTCCACTTGACTCGTGTTGATGACAGTGTTGATATGAGACTCAGCAACGTGGCGCTGGCGAGCGATTGGCTGTTAGCAGGAGCGTTAAGCACCATCGGGTGCGGGGGTTGGCCCCCAGCTCTGAGAGACACAGAGAGATGAGTTGTTTATTTAAAGCCTTGACTGAAGAGCATCTCACCTCATTGTTTATTTATTTGGTCTATTTTTTCCCCCTGCGTTAACACACTATAGTGTCAGTGGGTGGGAATGGTTAGGGGCTGAATCAATGAATTTTGATCAGGGGTCTCCTTCTACAGCAAATGGTTTTCTTAGGAAAGGGCAGAGGGGGGGGATATCTTTTTTGTTGGAGAGAAGCTTCATTTTGTCTCAGTCCTTTCAGGTGCAATTGATTTGTGCCCTCTTATAAGATCCCTGTTCGAGGAAACAATTCAGATTATTAAAGACCACAGGACTGCCTGTGTATTTGTTCTAATGTTTGTGATTACTTTCTTGACCGACATCTATGAAAACACAACACACCAGATCATGCAGCCAACTGGTGTGAGTGTACACCATAGATCGTAATCCTAACCACGGGTGTTGTCTTTTATAGTGACACTGTTTTTTACTGTTGTTACCTTTCTATGTCTCTTTTCCTCTCTATAATTCCTTTCCCTGCAGAGCAGTATGGAGTGGCCGGAAGAGTTTCCTGATGATCATGCCTTTGTGGGGCTGCTGGTTCCTGGGGTTTCCAGTGACCTGGACTACGAACAGTTGTTAAAAGACACAGAGGAAAAACTCAATCTCAATGCCAGCAGGTCAGTCAGAACAAAATCAAAATCACCCTGCTCTTCTTTGATTTTCCAAATTAGATTTGTTCTCTCATTTAGAGTTTTACGGCCTTTGTTTGATTTTCATCCCCTAATGACCCGTCATCATCAGGTCAAGGGCCTGAAATGTATTCTCTCCCAGTTCACAATGAAACCCCTTATGAACAAGAGATGATTGTGACAGTGATGTTTATGAAGAATTATTTCTTCCTTTCTATGATTGTTTGTTAAATGACAGGAATCAGAAAATGATATAATGCACAGCTTGGTACGAGAATGCAGCACTGGCACAATTATATAGATGTTTAAGAGTAACTTTGACAAAACATAATTAAAGTTCAACATTTTATTTGATAGATTGCATTACTTCTCAAACAATTGCACACAAATATGAAAGTTGCTTTTTTGAACTGTGGAATGATTGAGGCAAAAACAATATTTTTCTGTGATGGAGGAAGACAAGCTCTGATTTGTTTATGGCTACCACACAGAGGAGTGTGCAGACACCAGCAGGAATGGTTGTATAGGGGATTTACCCGCATAACTGACAGACTTTAACAAAATAGCAATAATATTGCTCACAATTCCGGCAAGAGGCATTGTACACGAGGTAGAAATATGAATCACAATATGATCACGATACAAGCTGAAAGACTTCATCCATCTTTATGTTGGACTTTGGTCTGTGTGTTTTAGACTGATTTACGTTCTCTTTTGCTGCCACTCTATCTTTATTGTCACTCCATAAAGTTCAACCACGTCAGTCTCCTGAATGAAGAATGTCCAATTAACTAATTACATGTTTTTTTTGGCACATGGCAGACTCACTTGAAGAGTGATGGTTCTTATGTCGTCTTTTCCTGAGCTTATACGAATATCTGATGAAACTTTAATTTCTGTATTAAAAACATCAGAATATTGAAACTGCATAGTTATTTCTAAATAAAGGGATTAGTAGCACTAATTTCTGCAATGGCTAGTATGTATAGGTTATCTGCAGTTTTTACTGGCCCCCACACACACTAGTCTAACAGCGTATTTACTTGATATGCAGTGCACAGACCTAAGACTGTAAGTGTTACTGTGTCAGCAGTGCAGATGACTGAAATTAAAGTTCATTACTGTGGCTGTGTGTGCTTGAATATAAAAGGTAGTCAATGCATTCAAAGCCTGATTAAGGGACATTGAAACTAAAGTTATTACATAAGATTGTAAAATGTACACACATTTGTCACAATAAAAAATGCTAAATGAAAATATCTTATCATATATCTCATATATCTCATAATATTTTGTACTTCGCTCTGTGTTCATGGTGGAGTGGATTTTGGATGATTGCAATGAGAGTCTTATACAACTTCTACTATCAAGTTTTTTTTAGGATCAAATATTTCATGTGAAGGAATCATTCTCAGTGATTCATTTCATTTCTGTAAAGTGATTCATTTCTATGAATGGGGGGAAGACATGGGGGGAAAAAGAGAAATCTATATATCTGGTCTTTTATTGTTTGTGGCCGTTGTGAGGCTGGGGGCAGATGATGAAGGACAGGCTAAATGTAGCAAGTGAACAAAGCCTCACTCTGGCACCATTAGTGTCCGGGACTCATACCTTCCCCACTCTATCGCTCTGTCTCCATCCCTTTCTCTCTCTTTCTTCCCTTCCTCTTTCTAAATGGGAACATAATAATTGAAGATTCCACATCTTGAAACGAAAACCCTTGGGTAGGTAATTCAAGGCTTATTACTGAAGGCCGGGCCATTTTTCTGCTTTCTAAGCATTAAAGGGTTATTTTGTGTTCCTGCAGATGGGAGAGGGATAACCATTATGAGAACAAAGCGTCCGGATAATGGAGAATGGGGCTAAAAATAAGGCAATCCTCCGCTCGCCGTGGGGGACCACTGGTCAGTGTCTCTGCCATGGTGCAGCTCACAGCCTCTCAGTCTACTTCAGCACAGTGCTTTTACTATCAGCACACATCCAGGCAAATAAAACCTCACAAGACCTTGCTTTGGCTTCGACTAGGGTGGGCTGCACACATACACTACAGCTTGCTCACCTGCTGCCTAATTGACTTATCAGTGCCTGGGACAAATTACGGAAGTGGAGGAGAGGAAAGGGAAACCGGGAGGTGGGGGGAAACAGAGCTGCCCACACCCCTGAAGGACTTCAGTCAGTTCATGGGTCACAGTGACTGGCCTGCTCCCACTTCTCAGATGTCAGAGATTTTCCTAAGAGCTACTCCCTAATTGAAGGAGATTAAGATAGGCTGACAACGGAGCTGGCTCCCCCAAATTGAAATGCTGTAATCCATTAGGTTTCATCAGATGGTACAGTGGCTGCGTAGGGAGTGGGGGGCACCAGGAAAAGACCTCTAATGAAGTGTCAGCACAGGCCTGTAGACTGCAGACAGGACTCCAGTATCATACCGACACGGCAAATGGCTCTCACGAGCCGGCTGCCAGTCTTCATCAGGTCACAATATCAATACGTTCGCATTTTGATTCGCTGAGTGTGTAAGTGCTGCTGATAGGCAGGATTTTGCATGATTTTGATGTGTAAGCAGGTGGAGTTGAGAGAATGCCACGGTAAAATATTGTATGTGAAATTTCCTGTCCCTACAAAAATACTGATCTGTACTCCTTGCAGTAGGTGGTTGATTTTGCGTGTAGCTGTGCGTGACACGTGTGTTTAGTTAGTATATCAGCTGTATCGGTTCTCCGGTATCGTTGGCTGGGCCGAGTGGCTGGGGCCCGCGGGGCGAGGGCACTAAGTGGGCCACAGGCTCGGCCAGGACGGTATCTGTTTTCAGCCTGTTCATTCAAGCCCATTCACTCCCTTTCCCCTCACAGAATGGGGCCCTTTGATGGAGGAGATATTTTGTTCTCAGGCGGCTGGTTTGGCACCGACTGGAGCTGGGGCTTATTTGAAAGGGATCCCACACACACACACACCTCCTGTAGGCAAGCAGAGCGGAGCAGAGCGCGACAGACAGACAGCCCCACAGCAGCCCACCCACGTTAAATTAATTCTGACAAGGAACTTAAGATAACGTCAAAGCGCTGACTAATCGCGGGATTGGGTTTCTGTAAGTCAGGGAGCTGTGAAATGTGCCATCATATCTAATAAAAGACCTCCGGTTGCTCCCTTTCTCTCGCAGCATTGCTGAGGGCTGGGGGGAGCGTGGTTGCGGTGTCGACTGTCTTGCAAGAGCGATCTGGAAAACAATTACACTTCACTTTAGCAGTGGAAGTGCAAGTGTGTATGTGCGTGAGTGCGTGCGTGCGTGTGTGCGTGTGTGTGTGTGTGTCAGTTAGGGTAAGATGATTGACATGTTTGGCAAGAGGCCTTAACAATCTTTTCCTTCCAGTTTCCTCTCCCTCTCCTCTCATTCTCCAAGTCTTTTGTTGATTTCCGCTATGCCATTTTTGCCATTACGAGATGGTCCATTGTTGTCTTTACCCGTAGAGCTGAGTGGTTTTATTTTCTGTGACTCCCCTGTTTTCTACCCATTTTTACCTTCCTCTTCTCTCATTCTCTTCTCACGGAGTCTGAGCTGTTGGCAGTGGAAGTCATCAGGTCTGGAGCTAATCCTGCCAAGTTGATTAGGCTGCAGGTAGCTTTCACGGCGGTGGGCAAAAGGTCGCAACATTGTAGAGAGCTGGATGGACTTCTTGACACAGACTATCCACATTGACTTTATAACTTACAGCACATGGCCTTAAGGAGGGGTAATTGAAAGGCGAGAGTAAAGAAAAGGAAGTCGGGAAACTTGGAGTTTTGAGGAGAACAAAAGCAAGGGGGTGGTGTGTGTGCAGACACAGCTTAAAAGTGTTGTTGCTGTATCCATAAAAGTACATTGTTTTGATGAATACAGGCGACAGTGAGATGAATGGAAGGACATTTCCTTTGTGTCTATGGCCTCGTATGGGTTTAAAGTAAAAATATGTTTCTGTTGTGTTCACATATGGCAACATTGAGTTCCAGAGACTGCAGTATTATCTCACCAAGTCAACAAGGTGGATGCCCAGTGAAGCTGCACTTTAATCCGACCTCAAATCCACAGTTTAGTGTTCCTGTTTTCTATTTTTAATGAACTTCAGAGAGTCGGTGAAAAGCGGGACACAGATGGAAGCCCATTTGAAACCTGCTGTCAATGTGAAGTCCTGGGGTAGAGCCCAGAACGAACATCCATGTTTATGACGCACTATAAACGCACATACAGTGCTCTCTGCTGCCATTTAATCCACAGGGAGGTTTCTTTGCACGACCCTTTCCCAAAATTGAAGTTGACAACATCTCTTACTTTAGCATTTGTTCTTAAATCTATAATTACTTGATCTTTACTGAACGTGAGGGAAAACCATTTTTTTTAATGATACTGAAACTCATTTTTTTTTGGAAATCACTGATATGTTCTGGGAATAAATGTCACACAATGTCACACAAACAACATAGCATCTAAACACTCCTTTGTGCTGTTTACATTTTTGTCTATTCATTTTACACACAGTGCCATCAGCGGTCCCGAAACATGCTGGTTTTGCTTGACCTTTGCCAAAGTTATGCTAATCAGTTAGCTAAGGGCCAACAAGAGTTGGTGTGCACAGTGTATCACACATTCCTATGCAATGATCATACATGAAATGCACGAACATACATAGTAATACTGAAACACACACACACACAAACACACACACTGGGCAGATTAAAAAAAGAACCCAACATGATAAAGCCCTATTTTAATGAAGGGATTAGAGTATTGACTGGCAGCAAATCACTCCAAACACACGAAAACACCCCCACTTTATAATCAGGGTTTCTGTCGGTCAGCAATTTGGCGTCGAGAGAATAAGGGGAGATGCATCGTTTGGCCTGCCGAAAGAAGAAGAAAAAGAGAGATGGAGGACGATAGTTAAAGAGAGAGAAAGATAGCATTAGGCAGTGTTCAGTCTAGAGGATAGCGGTTTTTAACAGTCTATAACATTTTATCCCCTACAGTTTTTCCCCACTGAAACCAAAGTGTATCAGATTGAACGGTTATTTAATGTGTTGCCGTTGTAAGACATCTGGATGTGTTCATGGCCCAGGAGCAAGCAGGAGGCAGTTTATAGACCTGCAGTAGGGGATGAGCTGTGTGATGGAGGAAAAAAAGGCACTTTGGCGTTCTTGCTTTCATACACACCCATTGGTAACTAGCTATGCAGCGAATTAGCAGTAGCATTATCTATTGATTATTTATTCGAATATTTTATTTCTTTGAAATGTTTACCAAACGAATGTGTTTCATAGTTAAGTTTAACATCAAAAAGTAATATTATGAATACATCATAATTCAATTGTGATTGTTGTGGATTTTCTTCCCTTCAAATTGACTTTTGAGATGATTCACCCTGGCACACATTGATGTGCGTATGCAGAGTCACTCTTGTACACAAAGAGGCACATGCAGACACAAAAGCAGTGTTCACAACGCCATAACATGTTTAATTATACAGTATTGTACGGCGTACATACATACACACACACACACACCTGCACACACTCACACACAGCCACGAATGCAAACACACAAATAGACACGCACACACACCCACACTGTATACATGGGTAAATGTATATGCAAAGATTTGCATGGAGATGACTGAACATGTTGAGCCCAAATATGTCATTTCTAATCTGTCATATTAAAGAGGGAAAGGAAAAGCTGATGGGGTCTGTTAAAATCAAAAAGAGCTGTGTTGTGTTATTTGGTTTGTGTGTGTGTATGTGTGTGCGTGTGTGTGTGTGTGTGCGCTTGTGTCTGTGTGTCTGTGTGTCTGTGTGTGTCAAAGGGTTAGTAAGAGGGGAGATGGCAAGAAGCGTGTGCCTCAGATGCCTGCCGATGCCTGTAACGCCACTTCACACCAGATGCTTAGCGCGCACTCACACACTGATATATCGATGTCTGTGTTCATTACTGTTTGTGCTTCAGTGTACGTCTACTCACTGCACAGACACTGAATGAGAGTGAGGGGAAGCCAAATGTGATGTACTGTGTAGTTCCATGTGTATATTCACCCGAGTGTATATGAATTGTGTGTGTGTCTCTGGTTGGAAGGTGACTTATTTTCTGCGTGTGTTATTATTTGCTGTAATCCCTCCGCGGTCTCCTCACTGGACCAGCAGATCTTGCCAGTCACTCACTTTGTTTAGTCACGACTGGGTAAGGGAGGAGTTTTTGATTAATGGGGACATGTTGCCTGCTTGCTGGCGCACGTGGCCTGCGGGAGAATATCAGATGGGTCGGCTCTTTCTCCATTTGATATGTGTCAGAAATAAACAAGCAGGAACATTGAAAAATGTATTTTCTACCCAGTTTTCTAACTTAATATTTGTCCTTCTTTGTTATTTTCTCTTTTACTCGAAGCTTGGTAATGTATACCGTTCTGTTTTCAGACTTAACTATCGAATCTCCTTTTCATGACAGTATTGAACAGCAGCTAAAGGAGATCCAGGCCAAAATGGGCGACACAAGGCCAGGGGAGCGACCGCCGAGTCCTTCAGAGTGCCTGCAGTGGTTCAGTCTCAGAATGCACAACAGTGTCAAGCCTGTTACCACAGGACATCAAGACTTCAAAGACTTCCTCAGAGCTCTGGTAATACGTTAAATTAATGACACTGAATCATGGTGATGATGATCATAATAATCTGTCTGGTATGCATCCAGGTCGTAGTATCTAGCGTTATCTAAAGATAATAACAATATTGCTATTTGTTTTAAATATTTCATACATTATGGAAGTGACATATCGAAAAGACTGATAGCTGATTACTATGCTGGTGATTATGATTTCATTTATTGGTTGGTTATCGCCAAGTTTCCTCAATCTCCCAATGACCTGCACTGATATTCTGTTATTAACATTTATCTGTATATCTGCAGTCCTGTTTATTAATAAAAATCCTCAGATTTAAGCGGGCAGCCCTGTACTTAATATTTTCAGGATTTTTCACATCCTGCCTTGTTGGGTCAGATGAGGCTAAGACATACTTGACTTAGAAATGAAACGTTTTCATTCCACTGTTCCTTTCAGCAACATTACCTGAGATCTGAAGAAGAGGGGAAAGAAGAGGTGACACTCCAGCTCTTGCTGAGTCTGTCTGCCCAATGTGGAGTCTGCTTCCCTTGTACCCCTTCTCTCTCCTCCTCATCATCCTCCGCCCTGCATACTCAACTGACTGCCTCCTCTATCCACTTGGTTCATACAGTCAGAGATGACGCTTCATTAGAGGTGATATGCCAATTATGACTCAAATTCAATTTCCTTGTATTTAATTGGTATACACATTCGATACCACATTAGATACAAGTTCAAATAGCTCTAGATGGGGTGTTGTTTTTCCATTTAGTTAATTTTTTAACTCGCCTTTCCATTTTATTACCTCTTGAAGATCCAGGAGGTATGGGATGACGTGCGACTCCAGTTACGCTGCCACCTGCTGGAGCGGCTGTTTTCTATCCACCCAGAGCATCCGGGATCAAGACAAATTTCCATTCTCTCCATCCCTGAGCGAGTTCACTGTCTGCAACAGCTGTTCTTCCTTTATCCTGAGTCTGAGGTGCTCGCACATTACCAGGTGATGTAAAATATAAAAAATCCCACCCTGAAAAATGTTCTCTATGAATTAAAACTGTATTTATGTTCACACACATTTTTCCATCACAATTAAGTCATGAATAATAGAGTTGTTTTGTTCAATTGCAGATCATTCTTTGCACTTATATGATACAGTAGTGTGGCGGTGATTTCTCAGTTATGTTATTATTTTGACATATTTCATCTAGGCCCTAAGGAGCCAATCTGTGCAGGTTATCCTGCACTCGACCCTGAGCTCCAGCCCAGGCGGGGAGACTGGCTTTGACAGACTGGCTCTGGGTTTCCGCTCCGCGCTCCGCGCTCTGACTCAAGCTCTCGCAGAGGAGCTCCAAGTCCTTTCAACGCTAACGGAGCCCCACACCACCCTTGGTTTCCTAAACGCAGCTTACTTCAGGACGGTGGCCCAAGAACTGACCTCCCTATTGGAGAGAGAGTGTGACATGGCCTTGAGGGACAACACTTCGCTCGGTAGCAAGATAAAAAAATATTCTGCCAGGTCCCGTGCAACTGTAGGTAAGTTCCTTTTCTAAATACTTCTCAAAAGCTCATGGCAATTCACTCTCCCTGTGCTTTCCTTCTGGTTAGCGGTTCTCAGACTTTAAGCAGATGTACCACCGATGGTTTTTCATTCAATTCCTTTACTCTCCTCCTGCTTTGTTGTGCTACTTTATAAAGTTTTATCGTTTTCTCCCTCTCCTTTCCATTTTTACTTTTCTGTTACTTTTTAACTGTTGTGTGCAGTGATCTGAGCCAGAGCCAAGGCCTCTGTAAGTGATTGTCAGTAACTGCTGTTCCCATTGTAATTGCTTTCTTTTTACTGCCCTCTTTCCTGTCTGCCTCACTTTTCTCTTTACCAACAAAAAGAGAAGAACAGCATTTTCAAGGCCAAGGCTTCTCTTGAAACTCCTTCTAACCACTATTACCACATACTTTATCTATGACTGTGATGACCCCCATCCCGAGAAAGGTCAAAGCCATATACAAGTCTCATTGGCAGTTCGTATAAGCCAGAGTTAATTCCCTTCTCCTTGAACCTAGGGGGATATGTTCTGTGCCATTTTCGCCAAAGGTGTTAATGTTGACAATCACACTTATGCTGCCCTGTTTAGAAGAGATCAAATCAAACTAAATAAATAAACAAAAACAATCAATAATAATAATACAAAAAAAAAAGATGGGCAGTGCAGCAACCTCCTCCCCTCACAACCGTATGAGTTTACGTTGGAGAATCACAATCACAATCAGACATTGCATTTAAGATGCGGTTCTTTTCGGATCATTGTGTAATGAAAAACAGAAACATATTGACAAAGACCAGAAACATTACAACAAGAGGAGCACTATTAAGGGAAGTGAAAAAATGATCAAGAGGAGTGGCTGCAGCGAAGTGCGCTGCCACCATTTCGGCATTTCTTATTACTATTTACACTCTTCTTAATTTTCAGCAGTGCCATTGCTGACTTGAGAACAGCAGGGGGTTGAGAATGAGCAAGTGTAGAGCTAAGAGCAAGGTTCAACATTCTCATAACAAGATGAAGAAGTATTTTCCATATTAACGTAATATATTAAACCTGCCGAAGGGCACATATCTTTATATGCGGTGAACTTGATACTGAATTTCTCCCATATTTTCTTTTGTTTGTTTCACACTGGCCTATTTATGGCTTGCTGAGTGTAAAGATTCATAGTAAAAAGTGTGTGAGCCATTGTTTACTTTTTTTTAGAAATGGTGCACATGTCACTTTCCCTGCGGAACGGTGAGAAGAGTGCTTTTACATCTGCCATTCTTCGATAAACACACAAGCTTCGCTTCTTTTTTGTCCCTCTCTACCTCTCCCTCCCTCCATCTCTCTCTTTCCATTTCCCTCTCTGGTTTTTACTTTGCCTCTCCTTAAACGTGAGATGAGAGGAGGCAGCCAGGATAATTGGCCATGCGTCAGTAGGGCTGTTTGATCACGTAACGTGGCGGAGGCTACACACCTACGTGCCGCTCAACAAACCGTCAAATGTAGCACCGGAGGCAGAACACGGCTCCAAAGGGAGCGGGGGACCCGTGCTGTGTAATGATCGTAAAATGGAGCAGTTTTGCCTGTGCTGGTTTGTGTGTGTGTGTGTGGGGGGTGTGTGTGTGTGTGTGTGTGTGTGTGTGTGTGTGTGTGTGTGTGTGTGTGTGTGTGTGTGCGTGTCGGTGTGTGTAGGTGTGTGTAGGTGTGTGTGTGTGCGTGTGCGAGCGTGCGCGGTATATGTGTGTTTGACTATCAGCAGCAAGACAGCTTTGAGGGCTACAACTGGGATTACGTTTTTGTGTTGTTCATGTTTTAAGTCCCCCTCCCAAAAAAAAACTGAAAAAGAACCCACATACCCACCACCCAAACACCCGTGGCTCCAAAAGAGCGAAAGCTTGAACATTAATGCATAATCTGCTTTCACACTTTACTGTCTATACTCTACGCTACGCCCATAATTGTCATGACAATTATAACAGCGGTTTAAAAACTGATTTTAAGCATCCAGCGACTCTTTAGATCTCCCCCTCCTTCCCCGCTGTGTTATTGTTTATTTCTGCAAAAGAGGCGGGCGGTAGGTATATTTTGATGAGAGCCATGCCGAGGAGACTGTTCTGGCTCCCAGGGGAGCAGCACTGTCTGTAGCATCAGCCACTGTCAAACCACTGAACCGTTTAACAGTGTTCGCGGCAATATCTGCCTCCTCTTTTAACCCCACTGACTCAAAGGTAGGCTCTGACATCCTACCCAGACAGATGTGAAGGGGCTCAGTCCCCCGCCCCACACCCCCTCTCACTCATCTCTGCTGCGTTCACTTCCTCTCTCTTTTTCTTTTCTTGTCTTTTTCCAATTTTCCTGTAGTTTTTCCAAGTGTAATGGGGTGAGCAGTGAGACTGGGGAGTGTGCTAGACAGGTTGGCTGGTCAGGAACAATACAGGCTTTAAACCTTACTGACACACCTCACTGAGTCTGCAGGGGAGTGGGTGGGCCAAGTATGTTACTGTGTGTGTGCGTGCGTGCTGAATCAACCGGCTGCATCTTTAATACTTAAAAAAAAATCCTCCTAATTGTGGAACTCACTTAAATAATGAATTTAGACAATTGCACGCATTTCCCCACAACAATCTTGCTAGTCCCTGCTCCTGTCAATGTTGATAGTACAGACACAAAATTGGAAAATGAATCTGAATAAAGTTGTTGCTAAGAGACCCTACAGCATTATGGAAACATTAACTTTGCAAAACCCCTTTTGCTATTGTGCCCAGTTGTCTGATCGTATCTTTTCTGCCTGTGCATGTTTATCGAGTGTTGCGCATGTTTCATGTGCACATGTCTGCCCACGTCTTTGAGTTGAGGCTAGTGTGTGTGAGCACTAATTAACGGCTTACATAGAAACATTGTGTTTCATTAATATCTCTTTTCTAAAAAAAAATACACAATTTTTATTATATGATTTCCATATGGCATCAGTCATTTGCATATGCCTGCATGGGAGATTCGTGTTTTTGTAGGACATCAAAAGCTTTCATTTCAACTACTCTGCAGACACACATACAATTTATTCGCCAACAATCGACCACAGGGGTGAAGTCGAGGTGGTGAATTTCTGTTCAAACACTTTGCAGCCCCATTCTGATAGCAATGATTTGAATTCCACTTCCACTAATTTCCCCATATGACGATGTCGGCAGCTCCCTATAGATAAAAAAGGAATGAGTTCGAACATGTATAGCAAGCAAATCCCTTCCCCCCCTGCACCCCCCTTGCTCGCCCTTTCTAGCTCTTTGAACTCTTTCTCAGAGAAAGCACAGCAGCCTATTCAGCGGGGAGAGAGGTTCTGTAGTGATGCGAGATAGCTCGGCTGTGGCTCTGACTGGCATTGGAGGTGCTTGTGGGGATTGAGGCTACTTGGGAATGGCGTTTGTTAATATTTAATAAGAGCAGCTCCTCACTAGATCATATCTCTGCCTGAGTTTATACACACTGTCAGCCAGGGACGTGCACCCGCATGCTGCCATGTAATTATGTGCAGGGTAGGTAGGTTTGTGTGTAGCTCTGTGTACATGTGGTGTGATTCTTCCAGTTATGGATGATTCTTTTTTATGCCGCTCTCTTTCTGTCCTTGTAGATGCTGAGAAGACCTTGTTTAAGAAAGTTACCACGCAGAGCAAATGGTTCTTTACTAATCTTAATGAGACGAACTGGGTCTGGTCTTTGCTCCGGTTGTGTTTGTGCCTGTGTGTGTGTGTGTGTGTCAGTGTTCATTTTTGTCTAAGTCATGGCTCCGATTAAAAGACAAAAAATAATATGTTTCATGGCCCTTGAGAATGTGTATTATGCGTGCCATTTATTTTTTCCCCCCATATCCTCCAAGTAGTCACAATAGCTTTTGTGTATCGCTCTTGAAAAGCTCAAGGATATGAACATTTTCCTGGCACCTTCTATTGAGGAAGCACATACGAAAAAATGTCTGGCTTATTGAGAGCAGCCAGCAATGATGAAGTGTAAGTGTGATTCGCCTAGGGCTTGAAAACAATAATGCCAACAAGGACACCAAACAAGTGGGTTTTAATGAAATGCTCCCATCAAGACATTATATTCCTCGTGTACTTCATCCAGGCTGCTTGGTTCAAGTATGCAGAGAAAGCCAGAGAAATCTTAACCCCTATCTCACTGTCATTCCAATTTTTCACCACAAAGAGGGACAAAAACAAAGGCAGACTCAGAGGAGAATAGAGAAAAAATAAAACAGAGAAAGTTGTCCTCATCCTCTTGATATTGCACATTAATTAAGATGTCAAATAATGCTAACGTCCCCTTCTTTGAAGGGCAGGTGGCCCCTGCTGGGGACTGGTTGGACAGCACCCAGGAATGGGGCCACGAGAGACCGGGACTTGGGTGGTTTGTGCGTATATGTGTGCGTGCATGTGTCAGACTGTGTGTATTGGGGAATCGCAGCAGGAGGCGTCCCATAATAAGGCTGTCTTGGCGAGCAGTGGGCCGCAACTGACGAAGAGGACCCCAGCTGTCACAGGCCATGGCAGGCGGTCCACTGTGGCCCATGGCCTCCTTCTACCCACATATGCACACATACACGCACAGAGGTACCCTACGGCACCCACACGACCCCGTTTGACACCCTATGAGCTGAGCACGCGAGGAGGCTCGAATACACAGGAAACAGGCACACAAAAAACACACATAAGTGCTTGAGAGTGTGACACTCTTAGCGCGTAGTACCATCATAAGTATAAAGGATTTCAAAAGGACAGACAACAATTGGGATGGAAAGCCCATTTTTATATTTAGGTGCTTGGCTGCAGTGTTTAACATGTGTATAAATGTTGATGCCAAAAAAGCTCAGCAATAAAGTGCCCACTGCAGGAGAATCCAACGATAGTTATGTTGAGCTGTGTCCATTTGATGGTTGAAGCTTTGATTTTCCTATTAATGGTGGTCTGCCTTTAGCAGTGCTTCAGTTTGTGTGAACTGTTGAGTTTGGGATATTTTGCAGCCTTTAGTTTCCAACCAGGACACTGTTTAAATGGGAAGCGCTGATTTTATTACAGTCTGTAGGTTTACAAGTCCAGAGGAGTCCTAATGCATGTTTAAAAAAAAAAAAAAACTTGAATAATAGGTATTCAGAGGGCTCCAGAAAGATATTGTTTCAAGAAAACTTAAATTAACTTAACTTAACTTAACTTAACTTAACACATAGCTTGAAGTATGGTACAGAACTTTGTAACTGGCTTTTCATCTCAACTTTTGGTTTGCTACTTAAGGCCACAATAACCTGATATTAGCCTATACCTGAATATTCATTTAAATATTTATCAACCTTCAGAAGTTGATTTGCATTGTTGGGATATGTAGGCACCAGGTTTTATCAGACTGGAAGTTTTTTTTTTTTGCTCTCTATTTTGACCTTTTTCTTTTCAGCTGTTAATTGTAAGTTAACTAGATTGCACCATATTTAATTGGCTCTTCCTCTGTGGCCAGAAAACTACCTGTCCACTTATTTTCATCTAAACGTTTTCCTGTTCACATATAAACCGATAAAACAACAAAAACACATTAATGAATGTTTTTAGCATAAGGAAGTTAATGAATGTTTTTTTTATTTTCAGCTGGTTACATTGTTGTAGCTTTGTTTTTACATCCACACATTGAAGCATGTGGCAAAAATATGCAGCTTCTAGGATTTTAATAAAGTCAAATTAGTGTATACGTGTTTCATGACCTTTATTTAAAAATAATATGTAAAGTATCCTCTATTTCCATGATGCAAGAGGTATGCTAAAATTGCTTCCCTACTCACATTCTTCTTTCCTTCTCTATCCGGATCTAATACAACAGGGAGGGCAGTGTACACCACACACATCTGCAGGAACACAGAATACTTGTCCAAACACGTTGTAATCACATGCTTAGATACAGGAGACCAGTGGGCTAGTCTGGTGAGAAGCAGACCACCCTCTGATGGTGGGATTTACACTACAGAGAGACAGAATGAGAGACAGAGAGGAAAATGGGGGACACAGGATAGGGGAGAGGGGGAGAGATGCTGTGCTGGAGAGAAATTAAATCAGTGGCTAAATTATTGCATGATTGCCCATTCCCCAAAGACTTGGGCATCATTTGGTAGAAAGTGTCTAATAATTGGTTTTCGGCCATGTCAGACACATGCAATTCCCCCTGCTAATGGCTCTGTTAGTAAGAACTGGGCCTCCTGAGTCAAAGAAGGACAGAAACTCGCCAGTCACTTAAAAGCACCCTATGTCCTTCTATTTTTTTTTTTTCGTTCTCTCAGACAAACGACGGAACAACAGAGAAGAGAAGAAAGAGACAGAGAGAGAGAGAGAGAGAGAGAGAGAGAGAGAGAGGAAAAGAGATAAGGGTAGCAAGAAGTAGCGTGTGTGTGTATGTGAGCGAGGAGGAAATGAAGTGGCAATAAGTGCAGCCAAAGGGGAAATGCTCTTCACCATGAGTTTAATACATCAGACTGGGGATTTGGCAGCCCGCCACACAGCAATTGTTTACCTTTTTGCTCACTGGCTGCATCTGTTCTGTTTTGTAAACGGCACTAAACTATTCGCCCGTAAACACCGGAATCAATAACAACTGCTAAGGGAATTCCCTTATCCCGCCCCTCCCTCTCTTCCTCGTGTTTTCATCCCTAACCACCACCCCTTTCCCTTCCCCTAGATCTCCTCCTTTTTCTCCTCTCTCTGTTCCCTGCCAGTCAAGAACTGTGTGTGTGTACGTGAGTCTGTGTGTTTGCGTGTGTGTGAGGCAGGGAGCGTGCTGCGGAGCTGATGGTGAAACCCACAGGAGAGGCAGACGAGGAGAAAACTGATGGCTTGCCAAAAATACCTGCTCTGTTTGTTTTTTTTCTTCTTTTGTCTTACATGGTTGTCACTGTGAAGAGCTACAAAACCGAAACTGGCCACTGTAGACCCGCCGAGTTTTTTTGCGTATCAGACCTTTTACGCCATTTCTGCTCCATATGAAACATAAAATCTCCCCTCAAACTTACACACACGCACACCGTTTCCTATTGCACACACTTTGTTGAATGACATATTGACATGTGCTCGTTGGCTCGGACGGCCGCAGTTAAGATTCATTCATGCTTCATGGTTATCCCGGTAAAATGGATGAGCATTGATTTTCATTTTGTTGGGAGGAACACTCCTCTCACACCCTAATGTCATGTAGTGTAGCTCTTATATTAACATATCATTTTTTTGCCCGGCTTTTAGAAGCAGCCCTCCTTTATTGATTCTCAGTGCGCCGACCTTTGGTTGAACTCTTCTGACTGCCCGTGCCCTCCCTCGCGCTGCTCTATGAGACGTGCTACGCTCTATGCTATATGACACACCTGGGTGCTTTTAAGCACACCCTTTCCATCAACGGGCTATGAGAGCCTCCATTTGGTCTCACTGTTGTGACAAAGGTATAATGAGGTTTAGATGGCTTTGTACTAGACTGCGAGGGCTATAAGGCTATTTGGCTAGGGAGGGGACTATAAATACCTATATAGCTTGGGCAGCCGAGCTTGATGAGAAGCCGAGGCATTGCCAAACATCAAGGTCATGTGCAGCTACTTAGAGTGTGACTTAGTGTGCGAGCGAAGCAGTCACGGGGTCGCAGGTTGAGGGAACGCATGGAATGAGTGGTGAGAGAGAGAGGACCGACAGAGATGATGCCCTGGAAGGAAGAAGGTGGTGATGAAGTGGTTGTGGTAATGGTTTTAGTGCTCAGATGAATGGCCTACAGAAGTTGTGTGTGTGTGTGTGTTTGTGTGTGTGTGTCCCTCTGATCCGTTTTAGACAGTTAACTCTTGAGTTGTTGTCAGCTTTAGTTTGCCCCTGTGTGGAGGCATGTTAAGCTTGATTTGTTGGTGGCGACTTCATAAAACGACGTGATTGTATGCGGGTGCGTGCGTGAAAGTGCAAACCTGCATGTGGGTGTCAGCCAGGTCACGCATGTACAGTAAACACGCTGTATGAGGTAGTCTAGCACAGGAGTCCCACAGGACCCCATTACAGAGGAGCTGCATGCTGTTTAATTACACAAGCGCATATGCACACACACACATGCACACACATTTTAGCACAAACACAAACAAGAAATAATAACACAACTATTCACATGCGATTTCATAAATACATATATACACAAAGACTTGCTAACAAACAAACAAACTTAGGGTCAGCATATATTCCATGGTGACCGCAGGGTCTGGTTGCAGTGTGGCAATTATCCTGCCAGACTGACATGTGCAAATGTGTGTGAAAGTGTCGTCTACAAAATCAAGTTATTTATAATGACGATGATTTACATGCACATAAACACGTGTATGCTCATTCCGCAAACACGAGAACTCATCGACTCTCACTCACAAACACTCATGTTACTACACACAAGTCCCTCTACACACATAGTCTAGCCTCATGCATGATTAAACTAGGCATCCTTGGGGACGGTGTGTTGTCATATTGTCAAATTTAGCTTAACAATATGGCAAAACCACATTAGGATCCAGGGGCAATGATGTTACAATCATTGGAAATCCCCCCCACTCTTCTTTCTTTCATTCTCAAAGTTCAATCATCTCCGTGCTTTCAGAGTCAAGGCTAATACGGAGTTCATCCATTCCCAGATGCTTTTGCAGTGAAGAAGCTCATTTAAGCGGACACACAAAAGTATTTGTGCATGTGTCTGGAAGTATGGCAACGCATCTCCCAGCCGCCCATTCTCTGGCTTAATGCGGAACATCCCCTGGGTGATGGCTTTGGCAGCCTCCAAAATGGGAAATCCATATTTGCCGAGGGGTCATCGGCGGGTTAGGGGGAGAAAAGTTTTGTGCCGAGAGAGAAGGATGTGCATGTATGACTTCTCAGAGAGCAAAGTTTTGCATATTTATTTTTCACTCTGTCTCTTTGTTTGTGCTGCATATTGGGAAAACATGAATGGGTCGATATTCCACAAAGGTGTCGTTGAAGATGGGGGTGTTTTCTGATGAGTGCATGTAGGTTGGGAGGTTTGGGTTGAAAACCAATTTTTATAAAATTGTCTGTTGCTTTGCTAAACTGCAATATCTAATGCAGCTCTGACATACAAGAATATGAACAGTTTAAATGTTTTTACTGTCTCCTTGACGTTCTTTTTTTCTTCTCTTCACAGCGCCAATGGAGCTTCCCATGAAAAACCGGAGCTTTAGTCTGACCTCCCACCAGTTGAGGGCGTTAACCCGGCTGGCCTGCACTCTGCTGGGGTTTGAGAGCAATGTGAAGGAGCTGGTTGCAAACACGACCTTCATTAATTGCACGGGAGACACCCCCTGTGTAAAAGGTACAACTCAATTCCACCAAAATACACACGTGTATACACATTAGGCATGTGATAAGTTCTGTAACTACCACTGAGGCCACTGAGGTCAGGCCCTCTGCATTTTGTCTCGGATTTCTTTTAATGACATTTTATATTATATATATATATATATATGTATATTTAAATATCATTTAGCCGAATTTACAACTTACTATTGCTTAGCCAACAAATATCTATATATGGAGAGTTTCCCTGCAATTTAGTTTGGTGGAGGTTTTAAAACATGATTAAGATCAACAAGCGGTAGAAATGAGCAAATGTGTGTGTGTATGTGTATATACTGTATATATACATAACACATATATAATTATAAAATAAATAAATAAAATAATAAATAAATAATAATAAATAATAAATTAATTACAACATTAAAAGCTTTATTGAGTCAGATTGTCGGGTTTAAAGTGGGGAGAGGGAATCTTTAGAACTGGCCCCAGTCCTGCCTGTGAGCCAATCCTCCTGGCGTAATAAGTCACATAGACACACAAAATACACATTGATACCTGTTCTACGCAGACATCTGAGTTGGGTCTGAAGAAAATCATTTGATTTGGGAATAATCTTTGCTGTTATGTAGGCCTTTAGTATCATTTTCCTTTCTCTACTTTGAACTGCTGTTGCAGAGATGTTAAATGAAAGCTTTCGGTGCATGGAGTAATTTCCATAAAGGTTACATTTACAAAAACAAGACTTGCAGAAAGGCTCAATTTACAGAGAGGTAAACAGCCTTTAAAGGGCAGTTATCCAAATCATTAATTCCAGGCAATCAAACAGCTTAATTACCAGAAATTCATCAGATGGGCTTAAAGGTCAAAAAGTGATGCGCTTGCTGCTTCCTCCTCCTTCCATTCCATGCAGTCTTGTTCGCGTAAATTGCCTCGCCTGGGGTCTTACTCTACGTCTTTTGATTAGGAAACTGCGGCCTTGATGTTCACGCTTTTTAATTGCAACCCAACCCAACATCCTGTATGCTTGTCTTCACGCCCAACTCTCCCTTCTACCCCCCCCCCCCCCCGCAGAAGGGGCGTTTGTCAGGGTTGCAATTTTAAGTGTCCCCCCCCCCCCCCACACACACACACACAAATGCACACTCACCCACACATCCAAACAATTCCCCCCCATGAAATGATGCCATACTTTATAAAGTTGTTGCTATCTGGGTTCAAATCAAATCTAATTCCCAATTTTAGACTTGCAAAGCCATCACCATTAGCATTTACTGTATGTTTTTGCTCTCTTAAAGGCATGCGCTGTTATTCTCCGGTCACTGTGTCTCCTCTTGCCTAGTTGGGGAAGAGGGGAGCAGTGTGACCCATATCTGAGATACATGTGATTGCTTTCATGTTACCGATCTTGGAATTCAGCCAGGCTTTTAACATAAATCATCATACAGTGAATTATGTGCAATATGGAAATAGTCATCCTACATAATGCATAGATTTGGAAGATGCTACAGACACTCTTCACAAAGCCTTTCATTTTTAAATTGGAATATTTTCTGTGTAATTAAAGGTCCCTCGTGAACTTTCCCTGACATGAATTGAGAACTTGACCATGCCCAATTACTGTTAAATGTATTTAAAATGTATTTACCACGTTAAAAAAAGATGTACATATATATATATATATGCAGATATATAGGATATATATATATATTTGTCATTTAGGTATCTTGAAAAAGAGTAGAGTGCATTCAGACATGACAACAGATGGCAAGAAATCCACAGCAGATACACTTCTCCACACACCAGAGGTGAGTCTTTCAAATTTGAAGCTTCTATTCTATTACAACTGAGTGTCACTTCACTTCATAATATTTTATGTAATTACAAAGAGGCAAGACAATTGGTGGCAGTGAATCAGAGCAGGTGAGTTATTCCCTTCAGTCCCTCAGACAGTAATTGGCTGTTGTTTTTCAGGCACAGGCCCTGGAGTTTAACTGGAGGTCAGCATTTAGGGGGCTTGTCCCTCACATGGAGCATTGTGTTAAAGTGGTGCTGGATGAAGTTTGTGCCAAGAGTCTACAGCAGGAAGAGGCCTCATACTCTTCAGGACTCACCTCCATCACCCTGTGTAGAACAACGGGACACTCCGCTACCACTGCAAGTACCACACACCTCAGAGAAGATGACTTCTACACATACCCGGAGAGGGAGAAACCTCAAATGATAGCAAAGGTATGGTTGAATCTTATGTATTATAACTTTATCCTATATTCCATTAATCTGATTGACAATATAGCTTTAAGCATGGAACGTGAAAATAACGGTGAAGATTTTAGATCATCTTTGGATTACCTGTGTCTGTGTCTTTATTCCTTATATTATCTATTATAATTAGGAGTTTCATTAAAACAAATGAAGGAGAAAAGGCATAAAATTCAAATGACGTAATACTGCATCCATTTCAGAGGATACGTCTCTACGGTTCTGTCCCTGATATACTTTTGTTTTTCTACCCTACACACTGCTGCCTCTGTCCTATTCATCCTCCTTTATCCACCTGGCTGAACAATGCAGGTCTACACAAACCATCCTGGACCAGGGAGATTAATGTTTTTTTTAGCCCCAAAGGAAAGCACCCTCTATAATGGAAAGCCCAAATGATTTGGGCCTGACACAGTTGACACTCTGGATCAGAAAGGGCCTTGGTGAGAGTCATCAGTATTACTTAGAGGGGAGGACTCTGGGGACAAAAGAGACACTGAAGGTAACCAAGAACCAGAAAGGGTGATATTATGAGATGGTGCGTATAGAGAGGGGTGTTGAATGGAGGAAGGTTCAGGGCATACGGTAGATACAGATGTATACAGAGGTTGATTCACAAAGGCATAGAGGCCAGGGTAGAGATCAGAATAAAGTAGGGATAGTGTGTGTGAGGAGGTATAAAAAGAGAAGGCCTGGGAAATGGCAGGGAGAGGTGAAGCAGACACACTAGAGATGGGCTTTTCTCAGGAGGAAGTCCATTGTCAGATGTGGGGCCCGGCTTAGTGCCTAACTCTACCAAGGGTCTCCAGTGTTTGGGATTTCTTTACATTTTTTGTCTTTTTTTTATGAAAATTATATTATTGCTGAACAACCAGAGAACTTCTTTCTTCAAAGGTTTTATAAGTCACATTCCTCCATCTTCCTCCCAACTCCTCTGCTACGCCCACTGTCCTCCTCCACTGTGCAGTACGGTATCATTACAGCCTTACCTCCTCCTCCTCCTCCCCCTCGTCCCCGGCCTCCTCCTCCTCCTCTCTCCCAGCCCTTTACGCTGTCAGTAGTTGTGTCTTTCATTGCTAACGAGTGTCAAAATTTGTCTGTGCTCAGGACCTGTACAACATATTTACGTGTAGGTCAATGCTTTAAAGATGAGGGCCTTTCAGCCCAAAGGTTATACATGCATGCATTTGCATTCAATAAGAGACAGCCCGACAGACATCCAGGATAAGACTGTAAGATATATATATATATATATATAAATATTTGACATTACAGCTAGTGTTTGAGCAGAGAGCAAATTACTATACACGGTGTAAGCGTGAAATATGGCCTGTTTAAAGGCATTATGATGGATCAATATTTCACACATTTATATTCCCATGTTCATACCCTAATCCTGTTTTTTTCCAAGTAAACCCACTTCACTGTCTGTATTACTATACATATGCAGGCTGGGGCGATACTGTTCATCCATCAGAGTGCTTTAGATAGTGTACTTTTTTTCCCCGTTGGTAGTCAGATGTGCGCTGAATGCCAAATGCCCTGCGTTCAGCAGCTGGAACTCGCCCTCCTGTCAGAACCTGGAATTGAACTCCACTTGTTTGGGTGGGCCCCTCTAACCTTGATGCAAGCTCTCTATTACAGCAACACAAGTGCCTTCTCTGTATTCAGACTACACCCAACCCCTCACCTGTGGGTGTTCACCGCTGCGCTTGTCTGTCTGCTCCGAATTCAGCACACACAAACAGCCTTCTCTAACACTTAAAAAACTTCATACAATCTCTTTCACCTTGCTGCAATAGTCCTGGTGGGTTTCCAGACTTTGATCTTAGCGAGTTAAGAGGTTTCTGTCTGACTTCAACATGGACGTGTGTGTGTGTTTTTGTGCGTGCATGTGAGCGATGCGCGTGTGCGTGTGCGTGCGTCTGACAAAACTGTGTATAAGATACTTTTACATCTCTCTATTACCTGGATAATGCTGAGTGTTGTCTGCCTCTGCCTTCTCTCTCTCTCACTCTCTCTTTCTTTTTTTCTCTCTCTTTATCTCTCTCCCCCGCTCTCTCTTTCAAAGCTAAGCTCCTAATGACTGCATGCAGTCAGATATTGACTTAGTTGTCCGGCTGGCCATTGTTCCCAGACATTTTAGCCACACTGCAAGCTTTTTTCTGGAGAAAATTGTGTGAGGAGATTGTGAGATTGTCAATTGTGTACACACGCCGGAGCCCCAATCTGACAGAATGTCGAACTTCTCAGTCAGCTCTGCATTAAGTAAAGTAATGGAGTGCGTGACTCCAGATACAAGGAATACTCGCTGTGATTGATTGATTGATTCAACTTTTGAGTTATGGTGATTTTTTTTTCTTCCTCAGCATGACCGAGCCTGGCAGCTACAGGGAATATGGAAAAATTCTCTGTTTGTGTTGTAAGGAGATTTAAGGAGATTTTTAAAAATCTGTCTTGATACATAACTCACATCTGTAGCTGTATAAATTTAAATTTGAAGTCATACACATGTGTGACTCCTTGGCACTTACCTGATCATCTTTCACTGAGCTCAGTGCAATGTCAATAGGAAGCACATGAGGTAATGCTGTCAAGCTGTGTGTGTGGGTGTGTGTGTGTGTGTGTGTGTGTGTGTGTGTCTTGTGCATCATTTTCCCTGCAGTCTGAACAATACATGGTAAAATATTACACTGCAGTGTATTTTCTGCCTTGGTATTGCAGATTACCAAAATTGCTGAAACAAGAAGGTCAAAGGTCAAATGCCCTCAATGTGGGTAACACAAATAAAGTATAGGCAAATGTTAGAGGAGCAAGGCATTTCTCCAGACATTTGTAATTCACAATGTGGTAATAGCTCGAACAATTTTAGGGGAAAATGCATGTGTAGTACTCATTCAAAGATCTTTCTGCAAATGGGATTACTTGTGTCCAATGAGATCTGTACCTCCTTGTTTTTTGTTGCTGAGGTCTTTTCTGGCCTTGCCTTATCTCACCCCCACAGTATTGTGGAACGGTCATGGCTGAATTGGATGCCTTACTACCGTTGGCGGTGGCCTGCAAGGACAGCTCTCTGCAGGAGGTGCGATTGAGCTTTGTGGAGGCCTGTGGAAGGGCAGCGTTCGCCATGTTGGACCGTTTGCAGGAGAGGGCCCTGGCAGTTCCATCCTCTGCTCCCGTGAAGAACCTGCCTGCTCTGCTAGCCACTTGCATTTATGTGCACCAAAGACTGGAGCACTACCACGCAAGACTGAAAAATTCCAATACTACTACAGCTAAAGTGTAAGTAGCGTGCGCTCCGTGTGTGTGTGTGTGTGCGTGTGTGTTCGTCTGTGTGTGCCTGTGTGTGCGAGTGTGTGTGAGCGTGTGCGTGTGTGCGTGTGTGTGTGTGTGTGTGTGTGTGTGTGTGTCAGTTTGTGTGTCTACTGTTGTTGTCTGCAGAGTGATAACACAGACATTAAACTTCAGTTACTATCAAATACTATTCTAATTTTAGAGTTGTGAATATGATTGCACAACTATATATCCTAATAAGTTCAAATCCTGCATAACTTACATAAACTTACAAAACGAACTCTCACCTTAACTTTGTATTTATATATCATGTAATTTTTGATGGTGAACCAAACTATAAAATCAAAAATATATCCCAAATATATCAGCCGTCTAATAAAGACAGAAAACATTTGATATTTAACAAGAGGGATCCAAAGGGTAGGAGAAAAAAAAAGAGTGAAAATGATTGGCAGGTGGTAATTACACCCATATTATGCCTACATCTGGTGAGTTTTTATGCCTCGTAATACTCCCTTAACCTCTGCTCTCCACAGATCCCCTCTAAAGGAATCTATGTTGCCCTCTGTGCCCCTGTTGCCCCACCTCTGGCCCTGTGCACCCCTCCACCTGCACTTGCACTGTGCCCCCTCCGGTCATAAAGCACTTTCCTCTCTCTACACCATTCAGTCCCCCCTGGTTTACAGCCTCCTGCACCCCCTGTTAAATGATTGCCTCTCTCTGGAAAGTATCAAAGCGGGCACATTGAAATGTCGCTCTGAACTCTCAGAATAAATCATCTGTTCTCTTGACAAATCATTGCACCTCATGTTTGTTTGATATAGATTCCTGAATAAACAGTTGTCAGTTATGCATCTGAATTAAAGGATTACGCCCCATGGAACTCTTGACCCCAGCTGTCCCTTTTTTTCCCATAATACTATCCGTATTATAGATTTTATATTTTTTGCCTCTAATAGTTTATTTTCATTTCTTTATGCCTAGACCCCTGACCCTACTGCCTATACAGAGGTACCAAGATACAACAGATGCCCTGAAAGACCAGCTGATCAGCTACTGTATCCAGGTCTGCTCTGCCTGCATTCTTCTGGATGCAGAGAGTCACCATTGGGCTGACCCCAAACCCTTCTATGAGGTAAAGTGTCCTTACATATACTCTAATGTATGTGTTTATTTTAAACTTATATACCTCGGAATATTAATGAATAAAGTATGCTAAACTGTATGATGTTGCTTCTTTACCTTTAAGTCAAAAAAGTCATCAACACATGGAACAGCCACAGCATTGTTTTGTATGTTTTACTTCCATTGTAAAAAGTGCAAAAAAAAAAATTAAGGCCACATGTCTTAGTGAGCTTGTTCTGTAGAAAATGAGGAACTCGAGGAATTATACTCTGGAGCTTTCTTGCCTCTTCTTTTCATTCCCACAATACACCTTTACCTCCTACGCTCCCTCTTCTAACCGAGGCTTCTACTCTGAGCTCCCTGAGAACATCTGTGGCTTCCATGCTGCCCCGGGGGCTCCAGGGATTCAGCTGTCTGAAGTCTGCAGTCTACACTGGGGCCGTCTGGAAACAGCATAGGGCCCCTGGAACTCCCCTACCTTTATGCCCTTAAACCAATCTAAACCTCCCCTCTCTTTCTTACTTTTCCACGCTTGTGCCTTTTTTTCCCTTTGTTCCTCCCTCCTTCCCTGGGTCACTGGTGTCAGACAGACCTGCTGTGTGCAGGTGTGTGCTTTTGTTCAAGCATGCCTGTGCATCTGTACAGATGAATGCATGTGTGGGTGTGCAGCAGCATCTCAGGGTGTGCATTTCATTTGTTATGTGTACGTATGTATCTGTATTTTTGATGTCTGAATATGTGCAGTTGGATGTATCAGGTTTCCAGAGCCCTGTTTTCTTGGCTCTTTCACTGCTCAGTGCCGCTCCGGAGAGACTCTTCTCCGGCTTTGCATTTTTCCAACTTTTTGCTATTTTGTATTGATATTGACACACAAAAAGCTTTTGGCACAGACATATTTGATATGCTGTAATAACAACATATGAGAACATGACCTTGGCTAACTTCCTCACCGCGTTTTTTACAGTTACGGTTTTCCGAGTTTATTCCATCGTCTAATCCCTTACTTCGCTCTTGCCAGGTCATCATCCGTAGTGGGGAATTTGTCCATGGGTGAACTGGCCAATTCAATCAAGTTTGACTTCAGTTAACAAATAAACCGTCCGAGCTGCATATGTAGTTGCCTTGGTGTGGATCCAACGTCTGCAGTTGCATTTGCTCCACTGAGTCCACAGGCGGAGGATGAAGGGTTAATCCCGGACATAGAGCTCGGTCATGCTCCCCGTCAACCAGAAATCCCTAAATGACTGGCTCCAGGGAAGACAGAGAGGTACTAAAATATGAGAAAGACGAGTTGAAGATGAGTTTTGGACATTTCATAGTGCCTACACACGCACGCACAAAGTCATCCACTGGAGCAGTTTATTGTTAAATGTGGTCTTCCAGTGAGTAGAGGCAGAGGAGGGAAGGTTTAATGAAGGAATCTTTCTTTTCTGACGAACCTGCCGGATGCCAGGATAATAATCCCCTTCTCTCCATCCTTCCTCCCCCTCTCCCTTTCTGTCCGTCTGTCCCTATTTCTTCTCACTCTTACATTGTCTTTGCTCACTTTATACAGAAAACTTCTCAATTTCTCCCTGTCTCTTTTCCACTGTCTATATGTGTGAGTGTGTGGGTGGGTGCGCCTGTTGTGATGTGTTCTCCAGTTCAGGGCTTTAAAGCGGTCTAAAATCCCAGCGGGGGAAGAGACCCAGCTGCAGAGTGCAGGTGGCGTGACCACTGAGACATCCTGGTGTTGACAGGACTGCCGCTTTCTCTCTCTTTCTTTTCCTTCATGTTTCTCACTCTCTTCTTTTTATCTCCTCGGCTCTTGCTTTTTTTTTTTTTTTTCCTTTTCTGTCAATGTCCATATCCCAATATACCTTCATCCGTTGGCCCCACTCTCCAAACGACCACTGTCTTCCACAGGGCGAGCGCTGCTCCTTTTCGCTGCAGATGTGGTTCTATTTCCTGTGTGGGCTGCGCAGCGACCTGTGGGCGGTCCTTCCGTCGGTTCTGGCCAAGGAGGTGCTCGGCCAGGTGCTGTCAGAGACTTTGCAACTGCTGGTGCAAAGATATGCCAGGGCCCGTCCTTCATATAAGAGACATCTGCAAATCAGGTACCATTAGGATCTGAGCGAAATTCATTTGAGATGCACTCACGTGAGAACTTGGTTTTTAAGCTGTGGGTTTTTCTCTTCACCTTACTCACTATGTAAATGTTGATGGGGTACATTGTTTGATCGCTGCTGGCCTCGTTTCACCCAGGCCCTGTGGTTATGCTGTGAGTGGGTTTAATATCAACATGTCATAGGCACAGTATGTACTGGTTCAAATAACCCTCCTCCCCATCCCCTCTTTCAATTAAATCAATCAATCAATTCCTCCAAATAGCTGAATAATGACAATGAACAGGTTCAACTTTGACGCACATTAAGATGAAGAAAGAGTGGCAAAGATAAAGTGCAGAACACACAGGAAGCACAGCACGATGTCAATGCAAAGCCTGATTTATGTTGGCTGGACATGCACATGCTTCAGAAGGTACAGCGGTGAGTGTAAGGTTAGTCGAAACAGATCACCTTTTAAAGCCATCTCCAGGATTCCTGTTTGTATAGATCTCACATGGGTACTCTTATGCTTCCTCGGCTCTCCCGTGTCAGTCCATCTCTGGGCGTCTTATATCGATTTAGGCCACAGGGAAGCTAGGACGAGGAGATGAGTGATGATGAGCAGCTCTCCCCGACCGATTGAGGAAACCGATTTATGGGCCTTTAAATGTAAAGGCACTGACTTTAATAGTGAAATCCAAAGCCAGCAGTCCACTTACATTTCCAGCACTAAAACCACCAGGAGGTTGTGTTGTCAGACTGGCTCTGCAATGAGGCTGTTATGCCATGATGCTATGGAGGACGCCAGGCTTGAAAACGAGAGAGAGAGAGAGAGAGAGATGTTCACCATCGCATCTTTGCTGTTCCCACCTATCTATGTGTCCAAGAGGTGACATCACGCTGACGCTGCTGTATGTGGAGCAGCTTATGTGGAGTTTGTGTGAAAGTCCCGAGGCCTTGGCGAACTCCAACCCTTCCTCGATAGCGTGCAGATCGGACTGGCCTTACCAAATCCACAGCCTGTGTGAGCAACTCCTGACGGTCCTCGTCGTTGTCACTGCGCCCCTATCTTTGCTGTATAGGTTTGTATTCAAATGATGTTTTTGTTATTCCACTGACATTCCAGTAAAATATGCCCTACTTACTAACCTCGGTCATGTGGCCGTGGCCGATATACTATCATTGCGACGCAGTCAATTTTTTTTTAAACATTGAAGATGCATGGCCCAAAATTGCCTCATGAATTCTCAATTTCCTCTAGGACATTCATGATTAATCCTGCAGAGGAATCCACGCCACACCGGGCTGACAGCTCGGTTGTACACTGGCTAAATGCTATCAACCCTGACCTCTTCACAGAACAGGCCATACGGTATGTAAAGCACACCCATCATACCATCTATCACATGTCATACATATGGCGAGTACACTCGCAGTGTGCATGCTCACACAAATACACGCACACTCTGGTATGCCAAGCAATCGACACACACCTCCACCCACCGTGTGCGGAGAACCATATGTGTGTGTCGAGTTAGAGCCAAGTTATGTATGTGTTAATGTATAAGGGGACTGCTCGGAGCTCCAAGCTACAATTTCTCCGGGAAATCCAGCACAGATGCAGGCTGAGAAAGAAAAAGAATATAACATAAACTGCTTTCGCTTCTGAGACTGATTTTGCTTATGTTTATGATATTTGCTTTACACACGGGGTGTCAACAGCCAGCACTGTGGGGTGTGTGTACTCGTGCGTGCTTTAGCGCGCATTCGCTGGCATACATGTGTGTCCAGTTACTCTCGTGACCTCTGCGGTGCGGTTCCCTCTCATCTCCCTCACAGCCAGAGGTGATGTCATTGCGTGCTGATGGAGCACAAATCAAACTAACCCCCGCTCTCCTGCTCCTCAGCATTGGAGGGCTGAAATTAGTTTATTTTTATGACCTCTTTATTTCTTTGCTCCCACCTCTCGCCTGCATGCGGAGGCGCCATTGGGGCCTGCAAGTGGCCCGGGGCCAGATCCTCAGGTCCTCATCCTCCACTCTGTGAGCAGGTTTTTCCCCAGACTATTAAAACAAAACCCATTGTTATGGTTATTAAATGAAACAATAATATAATCACAAAGCACATATATAAATCATCCGGCATTACAGGCTGTAGAGGTAGCATCTCAGGTTATGTTTTTTCTGACCACATGTGTGTTTCTGCCTTTGCAAACGTGCGCGCTGTGCCTTGCCTTTGCACTTCCGTGTGTTTTTCCGCGAATCTGTGTCTCCCTATCAGTGTGTCTTGTTTCGGTAAGCTGACCCCGTTGCTGGAGTCGGCTAGATTTATCAGAGCAGTTAAAAGAGGATTTCTTCTGGATTTGCAGCCCCGGTGACATCATAAATTGCGCTGTCAGCCCGAGGAATAGTTTTCCTCAGTCAAGCAGCAGGGTGCGCCTCGCTCCAGCTTTCTGGCTCAAATAGAATGGCTAATTTCTGGGTAGAAACCCCCTGCGCGGCCTCCCGCCTCTGCGCTCCGCAGACAAACGCTGTCCATTCCTTCCATTACATTTTTATTGAGACGTATAAAGTAACATGCAGGCGCACACATGTTAGCATGCTCTCACACTTGCACACATATACATAACAAGCACGGGCGCTCAAGGGTGCACACATGCGCATACTTGGACACGCGCGCACACACTGAGGACACGGCTCATTACCCACAGCTGGCTGCTGCCTCTTGCTTATACAAAAGATGTAAGAGCGGGGTACTGCTGTATATTCATGTATTTGGCTGTTTCCCAAATGTTAATTTGCTTTTAGCCGGCCGAGATTAGAGCTAATTCCTTCCCGGTGCACACTATAAGTAACCGGGAGTAAAGGCATTTGCAGACTAAGCTCGTATCAGAAATGAGTGACAGCGGAGGAAGTTACACTTGCGGCACTATTTCCTCCTAGATTTTCATCCATGACATCCGTGACTTTTTTTTGCATCATTGTTCTCTCTTGCTAAATGGACCGCTATATGTGCACTCACCTGACACTGCAGAACTGTCAGCTATGTTTTTCTTTCTTCCGCTCTCAGAGATGGCCTAATGGGACAGTCAGCGTTTGCATGCCAGCTAAGACTGCTGACCTCTGACCCTGGATGCAATCCCAAGTTACTACTGAGAATGCTGCTGTGCAGAGATTGTCACCTGCCCAGAATGCTCCTGGAAAACTCTTGTAAGTCTGTTCCTTCAGAGTACATTTGCTGGCACATGATATCGGAATAAGTATTTTTATATATGTGCTGTGTACATTCCCATTTTTTCATCCTGCAGACGTCCTTTAATTCTTTAATATGATATTTTTCATAATTCTGGACTCACAGAGTCAATCCAGCCGGGGCTCTGAGTGGAAAGGTGTTTACCAGTGTCCTAATTATGATACTCTAAGATCCCAAGTGAATTATATAGACCTTAGATGAGTGCTGTCTATTTTATGAAGTTATCATCAGCATCTTTGCCATCATCATCATTTTCACCTTGGTCATCATCATCACTAAATCAATAGAGCGCAGTAATAAACACTCAACAGGCCCAGGCGGAGCACACAGGCTGACCTTTAAAGATTTTCCCCTTCCGTCTACTCTCCTCCACACCAGCAACAGTCTAACCTTTAAAGACTGTTGTGCACTCGCACATTAATTCACATTATAGCGACCTCATTAATAACAACTCTCACTGTCTCGTTCTCTCGCTTGGCCTGAGTCTTGCTCAGAGGCTCGGCAATGCTTCTCCACGCACGCTGCCGTAAATCAACGTTGGAAGCGCTGACTCTCGTGTGTTATCACGGTGACGGGCTAATTAACCAGGAAGTAGACAGACAAAAAGAACAGCTTGAGTGAATGCCTACATAAGCCACTGCACTTCTCCATGCATGTGTATGCCAATATATACTGAATATATATATAAATATATTTTTGGTGCTTTATTAAAACTAAGCAACTTGTGAAAATGTAAATGTAAATCACTCATAGATAACTGATAAACTGGAAAACATGGCTTCCTCATCACCAATAACACAAACCCATTTTTTTTTTTACATTTTCACATATTTTCACATATCACTAGAGATTTAGGAATGTAATTATACCTCCTTCTCATCTATAAAAAGACAGTTTTTGTTTTTTTTAAACCCCTAATTCAGAACGTATACCACTTCTGGTGCACACACATACACACACACATACACATGCACAGCCTTTTTATTATGATCAGTGTGTCTGCTTCTAATTACAGAGGTTTACAGAGAGGGCCCTTGTGACTGGTTGACTGGTTGACTGGTTGTCAGGAAGATAAACAGGTGTATGCGCTGGCTATGTGTCAAGGCTGGATAAGCTTCGAGTCTGAGAAGGAGGAGACGGAGAAAGAGGGAGAATAGAGAAAGTGACTGAGAAACTGACACGCACAAACACACTGGTTATTATGGTGTGCTGCAGCGGTAGTGGAAACTCCACAGAGATGTGGTATTGCACTGTCATCTGTTTTTTCTGAAGTCATCTGCTGGTCCATAATGGGATCATTATTAAAAGGCACCTTGTTAACCTGCCATGCTCTCCAGCACCCCAAGTGGAAATTAATGTTAGTCACCCCTGTTTCCTGGGGCCACTGAAGCCACAGTAGTGATATCCAGATAACACTGTCCTTAAGGACCAATTACCAGACAGGCAGGGAACAAGATGCCAGGTTAACCCACATAATGCTGCTGCACAGACTGATTGTAGGTCAGGGTGCTTGACCACTCTTGAGTATATGCTTGTGTGTGTGTGTGTGTGTGTGTGTGTGTGTGTGAAAAAGGAACTTAGCGTGTGTGTGTGTGTGTGTGTGTGTGTGTGTGTGTGTGTGTGTGTGTGTGTGTGTGTGTGTGAAAAAGGAACTTAGCGATAGGGACAGAGGAGTTTGTTTACCCCTTGCATGGTGGCAATGTTCCTTACCCTTCTGTTATGAACTGATATTACTTGTCCTGTAATGCAGGAGGTAATGTAGCCCTGTCATTTAAAAATAGTTCAGCATTAGTCACAAATACGCCATGGTTTTTTGTTTCCATCACTGCGCCCCCTCGTTGACTGCTGCATGGCACACAGTCGCCTATTCCGATAGCTGTCATCTCCCTCGCAGGAGACTGACAGACCGCTGGATGTCTGCCACCTCTGGAGCAACGGGCCTTTCCACAGCAACCCCTGTCAACCCATACACACACTTGGAAGCGCACAAAACACATATATAGAAATACATATGGGTTACAAACGCACTCACCTCCATGCTTAGCCCTGTGCTCAGACAGAAACCCCCACAAGGACACCCTGTCAAAACCTCTTCCTTTTCACTTCCTGTCTCCATGTGCTGCGGATCCCACAGCCAGGGGCTTTGAAATCTGTGTTTTTTCGTGTGTGTGTGTGTGTGTGTGTGTGTGTGAGGGGGGGGGGGGTTCTGTTTTTTTTCTATCTAACACAGATGTGGGGTTTTTCTTCCCTTTTCTATTCCACAATGCCTTTTGTTCACCCTTTTTGTTAACATGTGTCAGGTTGGGCGGCGTTGACATTTTCCAATATGTTTTTGAGCACAGAAATCAAGTTGCTGTTTCATAGGATAGGGTTTACATCTTTCCCTTCTGAACTCCATAGGGTTGATATTTTCTGCGTCTTAATTCAAGAAAATGTGGTGCATCCTTTTGTGTTCAGGAATATCACATTTCATAAATTCAAAACATTGCACAGCTAAAGCAACTGTATCTCTGTTTTTTTTTAGATTTTTGCCAGGAGAGAGCCTCAGAGGTGTCTGCAGAGAGTTGCCAGGCAGGAGACGACTTTATAGTCACGTTGTTCAACCTTTTCAGTGGCTTGAATAATGTTCCCAAGGCCTTGACTCAGGTCCTTCACCCATACCTAGAGAGGGCACCTCTTTGGGAACATCTCTACACACTGGCAGGTAAAGTCACAACTTGTCATTATCTATTAACTATTATCTTTTGAATAAACTTCTTGAACAAGTTAGAATGTTTTTCATTTCATGATGAATTGAAATAATAATATTCATTTAATATTCTTTTGCCTCACGCAATATTGAGGCAGCTCTTTCATGTTTAGGTAACAGTGAATGAGAGATTTAAATCTATATATTCCAAAATATGATATAAACCTGTTCACAAATAATACCTGTTTTTTTCAGCTAGTGTTTATATTGCATGAACATAATATAAAGCATGACTTTATTATGCTCTTACAGAGGCTGCAATTACTCTCCAACTCTTTCTTCCTGCTTCTCTCTGGAACAGAGCTTAATCAGAACTCCTGTGGAGTATAGAGCTCTTTTTGGTGGTGATTTTTATATCCTGTGTGAGTGGTAATTATTGCAGCATAAATTAGGGTGATTGGAGAAAAGTATTTGGATGGAGACAGAGCAAGGGAGGGGTTGACAGAAAAAGAACGAAAAGGGAGCCAGGGAGAAATTCTCAATGTCATCCAATCATCATTTATCCTCACAGGGTAATTTGTTTAATTATTGGACTGTGCCAAATCTTTGTATTATAACTTTGGTTACAGGATACCCCCAGTGCCCCCATTTCTATTTAAACTGTTCTCTGAGTTAACTCTCATGGATTACATAGAGAGTTACACCATTCCTGCACTTACACTGATGTTTCATCACACTGTACCAAATTGTTTCCAATCAATACATTTGTCAATACGGTAGCAGGCGGTATAAATAATGAAAGCTTTGAAAAATATTTCTCAGTCTCTCCTGTCATGGAGTGCTAATCCTTCCGTAAGCTATGTCATTTTTTTGTACCGCTCTCCACTTATGGTCCACAATTTTAAGGACATTTTAGCAGACCCCTGGGGTCCCCACACTGTTTAGGAAGTTTATGGGTGACATACAACTCCATGCTGTAGTCGCTCCACTACTGGTATAAGTAGATATGAAAAGGCAGAGCGTCGTAAGACTCCGTGCACCTGAGAAATGAGTACGGTTTCTACTGTCGGGCAACCTAGTTTTGATAGGCAGGTGTCAAATCTAACTTGATTCTGTCCTTTTCCAAATGAAATCTTCAAAATCAATGAGATAGAATCATTGAGGATTTATTTTATTGTTCTTTTGCAGACAAAACACGGACAGAACCTGTGGTGATTAGCTGTGTCCGATCTACAGTCATCAAACCTACCAAAAGCCTCCTGGCACATCTGGTCTCCATGGTGATGGGTTGGCACGCCACAGAGGAGCCGAGTGGAGCCTTGTTGAAGAGGAATATACCAGGAAGAGTCCTGGCTAAAATACCCAATGAGTGGAACTACACACCACTGGAAGCAAGGGGAGAAGAGACTGTCACTAAGAGTACGCGCAGGCATTTTTCAAGGCAAGAGGGCTGTTACAAACTTATGAGGTGCTCTACAACATTTAAGGGTATCACTTCTTTCTCCTTCCAGCCATCACATCTCTAGCCATCCAAGCCATGTCTTTCATTCTCACCAACCTGCCCTCGGCGGTGGCGTCCATCCCTCTTCCCATTCGCTTCCTGTTCCAAGTGGCAGAGAAGCACCTATCCCAGCATGCCCGGCAGCTGCGCTCGGTGGGCCTTTTGCTCTGGGCCTCACTAGGCTGCCTGATCCAGGGCCTGGATGACCCGGACACACTGGAACAGATCAGTGGTTGTGGGCTGGACCGTGGTACAAAAGACAGCCTGTCCCTGCTGGCTGAGTGTCTGCAGGCTGCCATCGGCATTCAACAGAAAGTAAGGACTAAAGGTTAAGTAAAAAAATACAATATATCAATAATAATGGGTGAGGTGAGGGATTATTCACAATTCAGGGTAAGGTTCCGTGATAACGTTTTCTGTCAAGTACATCCTAAAATAAAGATTACATTTATATATTATTATGAATTATAAATGTTTTAATCTTTTAATCATAATGACTGTCATTTAATCATCTCTGTGATAAGGTTATCGTCTTACTCATTTGCCTTGGTGGTCTATTGTGTGTCTGGCAGGGTGTCCCCAAACCCACGGTGCTCAAAGTGCTGCAAGCTCTGGAGGAAAAAAGACCTAAATGGATAAATCTGCAGCTGCAGAAGGCCCGCAAGCTCTGCTCCCACAGGTGAGAGGTCAACTGCAATACATAGTAAGTAAGAATAATATTTCTGTGATGTGGTACTGATGTAGTTCATAGATTCAGAAAAGTGCCATACATGGGTTTTCCATCATCAATCATAGTTGGTATTGATTATTCATGTGTACCTTCAGCGAGAAATAAGCACAATTATTTTTAGACTGCATCATTAAAAAAGCTTTTTAAATGACTATTTATCAATAGTAATATGTAAAGGTTAAAAAGTTGATAGTCTAATGAAGGAGGAGGTTGAGCCGGAAACTGACTGATGGTGGATTTAGACACTTCATATTTAATAGAATAGATATGAATCAAACAATGAAAATGAGTTCAGCTTAGATATATATATTTTTAATGGACCATTAAAATTCTGTTCTATTACATTATCAAGATACATTTTTTTTATTGAGAAGCTCTTTGATTAAGATCAATGAGTCTCAGATGTGTTTGTTTTGGTAAATGATGGACATGCCGTCTGACTGAGTGGACTGCGGGTTGGAGTGATGGGAAAGCAGCTTTCACTTTGGGCTGATCTGTGACCTTTGGCGCTGGGTTTTGTAGCTCGTTCCCAGAAATTGCATCTGTGGTCGCTCACTTCTGGATTTATCCGTCCTCATGAAAAGGTGATTCAGTGCCATAACACAACATGTACAATAAAAAAAAAGGAAAGAAAAAAGAATTACATAAACAAAACACTGAGTGGATTATAGCCAGTTCTAGGAAACGCTGTATGTTTCAGTGACAGGAATAGGGCGCACACTTGAGGAGAAAAAAAAAACAAAACAGAAGAGACAGGGGTAGATTTGCGGGAAGGCGGGGGTTGAGTGGAAAAGTGAAAGAAGAGTGATTATGTATCACCTGTCGGAGGCATTCAGTGGGATCATTACTATTCATTAAACTAACCTTCACAGGGATGTGACGCCTGGCTTGTAAACAATCAGAATACATTGTCAGAAAGAGAGAGAGAGAGAGAGGGCAAGAGAGTGGTGGATGTAACTACTCCAACAACACATAGCACTTCACTTACTGGAATCTCTCACACACACACGCGCACACACACACCCACGCACACACACACACCCACGCACATACAGACAACCCCTGTAAAGAGCATTTGCCCCTTTTGCGAGCCCTCCCATCTCTGTTCCCTCATCCCCCCCTTTCTCCGACTGTAACAACCCCCCCCACGCCACCCACCTTGTCTTTGCAAAGTAATTTGTAGAGGAGAAGATTATTGTTCTCCATCATGGTGACCCTGGCTGGGCTGACGGGATGCATACACAGATGAAGATGAATGCAGTTATTCCTTGGCGGAGGTCTGCCTCTTTCAGGGCACATTGGCCCTAATGACATGATTGATAGGCTGTCCCAAATCCGGAGGGGGCCTCATTAATCACCCCGCTGACTGAATCCAATCATCTGCTTCACCTGCACAGTGATGGACAGGAAAGGATACAGTGCAGGTGCTGACACGGATGCACGGCCACCGTCGCCGACAACACCGCT
This sequence comes from Colistium nudipinnis, assembly GCA_016785305.1. Classification (NCBI taxonomy): domain Eukaryota; kingdom Metazoa; phylum Chordata; class Actinopteri; order Pleuronectiformes; family Rhombosoleidae; genus Colistium; species Colistium nudipinnis. The sequence goes on from JAFBJU010001715.1 coordinate 577,982, forward strand.
GCCGGCCCGCCCAAGCAACTCAATGAGGGGATGTGTGCGGACGAGACGGGACTCCTCTCCCTTTGCCACTCTCAATGTCAAGCAGCCAATGGCTGGCTGACAGGCAACACCATTTCTGCCACCTTATAATTACAAGAGAGGGAGAGAACAATGACAGGAAGTGTATGTGAAGGAGAAGGTTTGATGGACGGTAGTGGGATATCCATCCAAAGAGGAAGGGCAGGAAAGTGATGCTGGCGTCTGCCAGGGTTGGGGACTGTACATGCATGAGGACCTTGACACACAATTACACACACAGAAGAACACACACACCAATCCTTCTTTAGTGCATTGGCACCCTTTGGTCAGAATCACCTGTTTAGCTTATGAAAAGAAATGAAAATGTGAAAAAATATTTCACCACACAACCCCTCAATAATTTGCAGTTCTTATTCACTTTCAGCAGCGTTAGCCTTGACTTGAATACATGGATTTCAGAGAGCTATTGGCACATAGAAATATTTCTTTCCTTGCCAAGAATTACATTTAAAGTTTGTGAATTATTTCTCTAAAAACTAAAAGAAAAAAAAATCTAAATCAATGAATTCTGTTATGTACAGCTAATTTCTAATTTTATCCCAAATGTCTGACCTAACTTGAAAATACCTCCTCAGTCAGAGGTGGTGTTCAAACTGACACCCTACCTCTTCCGGTTTCCCCTGGTTTCTCTGCGCCTCACTGTGTTTTTTTTTCTCTCCCCTTTTGTGTTTCCTTTCCCATCTCCTCCTTCTCCTTTCTCCCTTTCTCTTCTAGCGTATTTGAGCGAGAGACCGAAAGCGGAATCGCTGTGGCTGAACTGACTGAGCAGAAAATAGGCCTGATGCTGCTGGAGGTCTGCCACAAAGCAGGTGGCAGCGAATACCTGAGGCATATCTATCACATCATCCTAGGCAATGAGGTAGGCAAGCGGCCCCTATCCCCAGCAATTAGGGGGCTGCTGGCCTGAGGCCGCAGGCTGTTCAGGTGGGGGAGGCTGCTGCCAGTGTGTAGGCAGCTACTTCTGATCTTCTGTTATTCAGGTGACCTCAAGGGTGCATATCCTGTGTTGTATTCTAACCACACGGAGAAGATAGGAAGCAACACAGAGTGAGGAAGAGAGGTCTCTTTTGAAATTGGGTGGAAAGTTCCCAGGTGCCCCTGTTAACTCCAGCTAGTATGTCAAGTATATATGATATACATTAGGGGTTAAGTAATCTTTTTATTTGGATAAACACTTGGTAAATGTGTCTTAAAGTCATAGTGGAGTTTTGGATAGTAAGTAGAAGGTACATTTTTAAATAATTCCAAACAAAGATACTATTTATATGTGACATCATAAAGTTGGCTGAATTTCTCTCATAAGCTATGGTCATTCATTGTAGTACTTTAGTCACTTTCCTCTTCGTCATTGTACATTTCAGTAATTGGAGTTGTGTTATCATATTAATGAATAAGACACATCTAAGCGCTCTATACATTGAGCTGATGTTGATGGAATCCATAAACAGCTAGCACCCTATGTAGCAATTTTACAGAATAGAACTGAGATTCCCAGGATGGCTCTCACTAACTACCAATCCAAGGTCGAGGCAAGAACACACAGGTCAGGGACAGAGTTCGGAAGCCATGTCAAGCTGATGGATGTGAATATAGTGGATTCACCCCAGGATGCCCATGGTCGTACAAAAACACATACTGTACACGCTCTATTTTTACACTGTACATCTTGCGTGAGACAGGCACTAAATAACCACTGCCAAATTTGCTAAAAATGTAAACATTTAAATACCCTTACTAATAAAATGTTTCTCTCGGTCACATTTCAGAGCAGCTGTGATTAATCACTACTTAGATGAGTTAAGGGTAAAATACATCTTAAATGTACATACGTGCTTACATGCTATTCGAGAAAGTTTGGTTTTTGATAATGTTCAGTGATTTTTGGCCTGGTCCTTTTATTGGTCATAACTTGTCTGCTTTTGTTTCTCACTGTCAATCTGTCTCTTTTGTTTTTGTCCTCCATTTCTTACCCACACTTCCCTTCGTCGATATAGGAGCTGTTATTGTCAAAACTGAATGGAGGGACAGACTCGCCGAATGATCCTCCCGACTCAGTGAAATTTTGCCTTGACTCTGAAGGTACTGCGGACGCATCATGTTTCAACCCTATCGTCCGGTTTGACCACATTGGCAAGAAGAAGTTGGATCAGGTTAGTCAAGCATTTTTAAGTAAAATGATACTTGGTCGCAAATCATTTATTTGCTCTCTGAAATGTCTGATGTTCATAATTAATAGTAAGTAGTTATTGGAGTTTCTTCATTTCTTCATGTCAGTGTCGTTTTTACTTCCTCCTGAGGCCAGTGCCTTAAAGTTGAAGGCTGGGAGCCGCTTGACTCTCTGGTGATACTGTGGCACTCTCTGAAGTTGTTAGGTCTTTTTGGGGCTCGGCTTCCCTATTCTCAATAGGTTGCTGCATTTTCGGAGCAGAAGCGAGGTTGACAGGGAGAAAATAGCGCTGAATAGGTGAAATCATGAGAGAACTTTTCTTCACAAAAAGTGAGTCACGTTAAAGGAGAGTGCAGTCTTCAAGTTCGCTTCTTTGAGGCTTTGAAGCGTATACCCTCTTACCCCAAGCGTATCCCCATGGGTGCCACCATGATGTTAGTTTGTCCTTATTTTTATTCTACTATCAAGGGAAATACTTCTGATCTCACAAAGAAACAACAAAGGCTAGTATTTCCTCAGTACAGACTTGTGTGTTTCTTTCTGCTATTTAGAAATGGATTAGACGTACAGTATTTAATGCATTTGTTATCCCCTTGTAATGTAGTGGCGTTGCCACTATTGTTTTTCAGGAACAGACACGTTTTAATCCTAAGACTGCCTGTTTTCGGCTTATCACAGGAGGCTGCATAGCTTTGCATAGAAACACCCTATTAAGAGAATGATTAAAATGCCTTCTCCGCTTCAGGTGCCTGTGTTGTTTGTCAAATAAAATGGAGGGAGGAGGGGGGAAAAGTTGCATCCATCAATCACCTACGAGAAAAGAGCAGAGGGGGGAATGGATGGATGAAGGAAACGAGTGGAGTTCTCCTTCTCTTGTCAATAAAACTCAGCCTGGAGTTAAGAGTGACATTTTGGCAATCAAAGCAATTTGATTTTTTATTTGCTTTCCCAATATGCTGCTCGTGTGTTTGTGTATGTGTTTAAGTAAAAGAGAGAGAGAGAGAGAGAGCGTGGATGAGATAGAGCAAGGGTGTAGGAGGGGGGGTAGGGGGTGGAGAAGAAAAGCAGAGCATTCAGAAGAGTAACGACTCCCTCCCCAAAATTGATTTATCTTTCTATAAATGATGGCTACATCCCCCCAAATGGATTTATAAATTAATTGCTGTCTTATTGGAATAAAAACCTTCTTGTGCGGACATGATTGATCGCCTGGTGTCGGTGGTCTGCACCGGGGACCCCCCCCCCCCCCCCCCCTTCTATTTCCCCCCCTCCTTTGTTAGTGGGTCCCAGCTGGAGCAGTAATGCACTGATGGTATTAACCCTGATTAATAACTAACAATGTGCTATGCTCATACATCAACAGAGTGCCGTGGTGGACTGGGCATGGGACTGGCCAAGGCTGCTGCCAGCCTATCAGGGCATGAGTCAGGTCACCTTCAAAACTCTGCTGGCCAACAGGTAAAACCGGCTTTTCACTCGTTACGCATTATCAGGTTCGCTGAATTGTCTTGTCTTTGTGTTTTTTTGTTTCATGGGGATACCCACAGGTGCTATGAGTCTTTTTATAAAATATCAGCCTTCCTCAGTAGTAGTAGATTTTAACCCTAACCCTTTTGACATAACTTTGTCTTAACCGAGACATTTGGAGATCGTATAGCATTGCTGCTCCTCATCGGAGGTTCAAACTTCCTCTGTTCGTAGGCCAAGGGCTCCAGAATGCGGAAAAACTATATTGGAGGACTGAAATTGTTGAATCATGATCTGGGTGTCACCTGATTGAAAATGAGTTTTTCGGCCCAAGTCCACCTCTCCTGTCCCATCCTCCTCTTCCACTCCCCCCCACCCCGCTGTTCTGCTCTGCAACGGGCATACATATTTATGCAGGTATGTGACACATATTAGATGGCGATACTTCAGGCTGTTCCCTGTTCTCCATTCACAGCTGTCACGCTGCCAGCTATCAGGGAGCCATGGGGCTACTGCACCTTGTCTCCACGCCTACGCCCAATCCATTCTAAATCACCCCCATTGTAACACATGCGCACGCACGCAAGCACGCACACACACACACACACACACACACACACACCTTTATAACAAAGGGCAAGCTCTGCATCTGCCAAGGACACAGGTCTAATAAGGGTGAAGTACGCAGCTTTGTGCTGTGACAAGCTTTGTCGCCTTCATGCCTCCACCCCATCTCCGCACACGCACGTACGCACCCTTCCAATTTTCCCCTCCGTTATACGGTGCGTTGTTGCATGTTAAAACAGATACTGTCATTGAGGAGTGAGGCCGAGAGTAAACAGGGATTGGACACACAATTTGGGACGGCGAGTGACATCGAGCGAGAGCACTCGGTACTGACAAGGCACCAGAACGTATGAGGAAGGATGAGAGTGGGAGGGGTTAAAGGTTATAGAATTCACCCTAATCTCACAGTATGAAAGTTTGCGGGATTCTGTCATTTTGCCTCATTAGCCTGTCTTTGTTGGGCCAGAGTTGCAGATTTCATGGAGGATTTGGAGAAAGGCTCCGGTTCAGCCCGAGACGCTCGCACAGAGCAGGAAGTTAGTTTCACGGCTGGCGGCGTGTAAGCTGTCAAAGTTTTCCTCAGATCCATCTCTTGACTGAAAAAATATCTCGCAAGCCATAGAAGGCCAGTCACGGGATAAGCTCACTGATGTCGGAGCCACTGATCCATTTGTTGGTGCAGATAAGGATAATGCTTTCTGCATAACCGCCAACCGAAGTGCCCTCGGCTGTTTCCCAATATTTCGACTTTAGCGACCTATAGTTGCTGGACAAACGAGGGGATATAATCTTACACAGTATCTCACACAAACAACACTATTATTGTTAATCTTGCTGCTTCATATTGAACTAAAACATCTGTATTTGGGACCTTGTGATGAGCTGTATTGTGTCTCCTTGGATGACTTCCCTCCTCTCTGGCTCCCCGGTCCATGCGAGTTAGCGGTGTGTCCCATTGGCCTCTTATATATTGTTACAGTGGCAGGACAGTTATTGTGCGCAGGGTCTATATCACATTCTAATGGAGCAAGGCTATGAGTTAAGGGCGGTGGGCTTTTACACCCAGGGTGTTAAATCACTGCTCAGAGGACTTCATTAGCACAGCAGGACACTTGCGCCTGCAAACACATAAACACACGCACACACGCTCACACACTTTCACCCTGCTACCTTGACTGTGTAACATCGGGGGCCAGACAGGAGGGAGAGTGGATTTATACAGGTGTGTGTGTGTCCTTCTGTGTCACCTGTCACTTCAGCTCCCTCAGCCCGACAGCTCATCCATCATCTACAGATTGAGCTTTTCAGCAGAAACCAGACTGATTAATACTACCCCAGGACCCCCAGGGTTGAGTGGCTGACTGGCTGACCCGGCTCCCTGGCAGTCTCTTTGTTTGAATGGATAGATGGAAGACTGGAGACAAGGCGGCCTAACTTATTACAGATGACTTGGCCTGCTCGTTTGCTGAATGAATTGCCGAAAGGCATTGGTTAGGTAAGGGGATGCAGGACGAGATATTTAGCTGACTTGTTTACACAATATGTGTTTGAATAAGCATCAGCAATATGGAGGACAAGTATAATGTAGAAATACTACATACTGCCTGTGGTTTCTTGACAAAATACTCAGTGATTGATTTGATCTGAAGTGGTTTTATCTTCAACTGGTCTACGAATGCATACGTTCAATGATGCTGTACTTTGTCCTTGGTCACTCAAAATCTTCTTTACACACATATTGGATTCACAGTATACCCTTGTGCAAAACAACAGACGCACAACAGCTGTGTAGGTTGGAATAACTTGCAGCAATGCTGGCCGATCATTGTCTTCTTTTATTCTGATTGTGTCATGAGGCCTGCATAAACTGTACTTATTTTTTTCATTTTAATCCAACAAAAAACAAAACAAGACTATCAAACATGTGGTTTATTGTCACAGACAAAATTTAACTGTCAGCTGCCAAGGTGACTTCTTCTCTCTTTGCACCTGTATGTCAGAGAAAGGCCTCCGACCCGGTTGATAAGGGTCTAGCAGCTTAGTATGAGAGATGAAGCTTCATGTGTCACAGGGCACCTCCTCCACTCCATCATGAGGACCTAATCTCCTCCAAGGGCATTCATGCTTACATCTGCAACACCCGTCCACCGCTCCAGGTACTGTTTCCTCAAATCTGTTCGCACATTGGCCACCAGATGATTTAAAGCCAGGTATGCTGTGGCTTGTGAGGTTCTGGGTAAATTCTCGTTTGCTGGATTTTAATTCACACCTTAACAACGAGAGTACTGGCAGCATTGACCCAAAGGTCTGGTAGCGTAATACGTTAAGCTACCCTGTAACTACTGAACACTAAAGTGTTTTTCTTTTGCATTGTCTCACGGTCGACGTTCCCCCTCCGGTCCATAACAATAGCAGTTTGTGGAAAAATGCCCGTCTGTGGCATTCACTTGCTTGAGCGGCTCCTTAAATTGCAGCAACAGACACTTGTGCTTTCAGGAAGTGGGCAATCGCCATCTGTTCCTGGGCGCCGCCATATGGCAGGCCTTTTGCTCAGGGAATAAAATAAAAACAAATATGTCAGAATGTTCGTCTTCCTCCACGGACGCTGATCAACCTGGGGAGAAGCTGGATGTGAGTGTGTCTCGATTAATGGTCTTACTTTACGCTTCGGGGAATGTGAGAGTACGTGCGCGTGGTGGTCGGTGGGGCTCTGTGGTTGTGCACGGGTACTTGCACTTGCCTGTATGAGCGTACGCACATGTTAATGCACATTTACGTACCTGGAAGTATTTCTAGAATCATTTATCTGACTTAAAGGGCAATGTTGCCGTACTATTTTGAGCAGCTGGTCGCCGTAGTCTTGGAAGCATTGAACAACCACGGGAGGAAAAAGAGCTTCAAGGTTAGCCAGAGTGACATTTCATGGCTGCTGCTGCCAAAGAGAGCTACAAGAAAAATTCTCCAGCCATCGTCAGGCTCTCCGTCTTGCGAGGCCAGAAATTCAAAAGACTTGAAAATCAGGAGAGTGTGATGTGTCATTGAGGAAGGGCTTCTTTCTTCTCCCGTCGGTCCCCTTGTGTGCGCGTGTCCTCCGCTGACGGACAGCGAGGGATGCGGGATTGTGTTGGTGTAGACAGAATACATCTTTTGTCGGCTTGGTTACACGCGGCGTGTTTTGTCTTCGCTACCCCTGGACAGCACTGACACATTGAGGTTTTCATTAGCCGTAAGCAGGTGGCGGAGGGGAGGGACGAGCTTGCAAGCCGTTTCGCACATCATGCAGAGCGTACATGCGTCTGCCCGCATGTGTGTACATGTTCCCTCTAATATTACAGTGTGCGTAATTTTTGGAGGTTTGCACCAAAGGCGAATAAATCAGTGATGCCTGGGATAAGGCCGTGGCCCCTCCTCACACTGCACAGACGAGCTGAGAGGCTCATTAATCAAACGGCCAGTCACAGATGTGATGGCTTCCACACAAACCGTCAGCAGACTGTGAAAGTCACATCCAACAGAGTCAACTGTCAGCCAGGCAGGCAAGCCGCACTTTTCCTCCCCTCCCTCTCCTTATTCCCCTCTGTTGTATTCATCTCTCTGTCTCTCTTTACCTCCGCTCACCTCCAGCATGATGCCTCAGCGTGATACATCTGAAATATTTGTCTTGTCCCTCTAAAAACGATCTGAGGGGTCGAGTGGAATCCATCTTCTCGGAGAGTGGTCATGGTCAAACTATTGTACAGACACGAGACATCCGTCATGGCTGCACACTGCTACGATCCCTGCGGTTACACGGGACTCCACTATCCAAATACTCTTCAAGCCTATCTACGTTATAATTAATTTGCTGTATGAAATAATGTGCTGGCAAGGTCATAGTGTTCATCGTGTCCAGTTCTTTATGTACTGTATATACAACTTATTTCCACTGTGCAGAATATTCAGGTGGTGAAATGTGGAAGCCTACTTCCCTGAAATCCAGTCAGGGAACAATAATTTCAAAGTTTCTTTTTGAGTTATTATATTGCATATTGTATTCATTTCGTTGATATATACTCTCCCAATGGGTTTAAATTGGTTGTAATTATAAACAATGCTTTCATTAAAATCACTTTTCACGGACACAACTAATAGTGCATCTTGCTTATGCCACAAAGGAAGATTTTCAACATTATTTTCTGATTATCCCTGGTGTTTTGGGAACTTTCTGCACCTGACCTCATTTCATTTCCTTTTTCTGAAATTGCGATTTCAGATGATTCCATAACATAAATAGCTACCTCTCTTATTGTTCCAACTTCCAACCTTGGAAGGATAAATGGTTGGAGAGACTCTGCAACACCAGAGCTAAGTGAAAACACCATTTAATCTATGGTAAAGCCCTCCAAGGATGGATCGAAATGCGGCCTGGAACAGGGACAAGACAAAGCCAGCGCTCCTGATTAAAAATGGCAAGTCCCAAGGCTCCTCAAATACACTGGGGTATTTGATAGCAAAAATATAAAGACAGTGTTACGCACAGCAACAGAATGCTATGCTTTTGTTGCAAGTATGATGCTGTTGGAATGAAGGAATTTGTCTTGTTCAGACGCCAGAAGTTTGAGGATGACGCGAGTGCAGTTGGAGCCTCACACGGTTTGACTACATCTTGAAAGATCACTTTGCGCTACACAAACCTTATGAGCAACTATTTAAACCAGGTTTTTATGAATGTAAAAAAAGCCTTGGTTTAGCAACAGAGTATTGAATCATTTGTTCAGCCACTGCCCTTTTTCAGTTCAAACTATAGGCTACACTAATTGTTTTGTCTAATCACACACAACGAGGGGTCATGATAATGTGAGGTGTAAGTGAAATATAAGTTTTTGTCTACCATCCCCTGTACAGCTTACTTAATAACGTGTGAGCATTTTCATGCAATCCTTGTATATTGTCATATAAAAGTTGTAAAGCTACCATGGGCACCTGATCAATCAAATCAAATGTTTCTGACCTGGTAGAACAATAACGACAAGGTCATTTTCCTTTTTCAAACAGGTCCTAGTAGTAGTCCTTCTCATCACACTGCTAACTTGTGTAGTTTAATGTTAAACAGCCACCAGGCCATCAGTGAGCAAACACTTCTCCATTTACTCACCTGTATGAGAAAATGAGAGAGTAAGCATCATACTAAACGCATAGGACAAAGCATGCATCTTCCTTTTTAAAAAAACATATTGTTTATCCAAACCAGACTGAAACTGAAAAAACAAAGTCATTTGCAAAAGTCCCTTTCCACCTGGCATCTCGTTTTTGTAATTTGCTGAAATGATCATTTATTGAGGCTGCGCCGAAGTTGACTCTAGGCTATGATATTAAGTGTTTATTTTAAAAAGACAGAAGGTGAGGGAGCAAACGGTGAATAGTGGGGATGAAGCTGTCCCACTCGCTTAATTTCCCGGGTATTGGTGGTGGCTTCAGTACACACAGCACAGAGGTCACTGAGATGCTTTGCTGAGTTCCCACATTTTATTGTTGTGTATTTGTATAGATACACCTTATTTTGGGGTGCTTTGAGTCAACTTCTGCTTAGAAGTTTGTTCAAATCCACTGAGTTTTTGTTTTTCTTTGTCAGCCCCTCTGCCAAACAACTCCCTATTTTGCCCCTGGAACCATTTTTTCAACCGGTTTAAACGGACTGGGACTCAGTTCAAGACGTGGCCGGTTGTGTGGCGTGGCTGCCATGTTTCCTGCTGATTTACTGGGTTGACTTTTTAGTTGAGTGCTGCAGTCCACTGTGGCGAGCCAGACCGTGACCGTCTGTTCCAGTCCATCATTGTATTCCTCTTTTTTCTTTCTGTTCTGTTCCATGTGCCAATGTTATTCAGAGAGCCCCGAGAGGGGACCTTAGAGTTGCGCTTTTAGCTCGCAGAATAGGTTTGGTTATTTGATGAGTGTACCGAAGGATTATGCTGTAAAACTCATTGTTGAATTGGAAAATCACTAATGACATTTTTGTTTACTCTGTCAACACTGCAGTCACGTGTAATAACAGTTTAACACACACATAAGCAGCCGTGAAAATGCATGTGTTTCAACTGTGTGTGTTTGCAGGGATCTCAACAAACTCTGGGCAATAGCGAGACCACCCAGTTGCATAAAAATGGATTTCTGTCCCACGAAATGATGTTCATTTTGCAAGACATTGATCCTCTTTACTGTATACTCACTTTTGGGAAAGGGCATCAGCGAAATGCCTAAAACATAATGTTGTGTGTGTGTTTGTGCACATGTGCACACCCCTGTGTGGCGGCGAGGGAGGTCTTGGTGGTACATCACAAGGCGGTATGCTGTTGCCAGGCTCATTAGGCCGTCGACGGCGCCCAAGCTGTCCCGACCAATCGCTGCGCTCCGCTCAGCTCTGCCATTTGCATGTGGTCCAGGAAGAGATAATTAGAGGGATCTCTGCCTGTCACTGTTAATCTGGGATTTAGTGAAGGGCTGTGACGCCGACATGCTGATGGACTGACACACATGTCAACACACGCGCAGTGCGGCATTGCGCTAGTGTACACACACACTGGCATCCGATATACACACATATACTGGCACTATGAACAGGGAAAACACACACACAATGTCAATCACGTTTCCTACCCAACTCTGCCTCTTTATTAACGCCTCTTTTTGACCTGCGACCAAAGCTGTTTTTTTTTGTTTTTTTGTATCTAGCATTACACTGCCTCTCCATTGGTATGAGCAGGATAGCATGTTGACTCAGGGGCTGTTTACAGCAGTTGTACTATGCTGTTGACAAAGGTTTTAGATCCGTGCACAGATAGACTGCGCCTGTTGCTTCCAAAACAGACAGAATGCTCAGTAAGCCTTTTTGAACAAGCCCAGCTGTCAGCCCTATATACTTTCGCACACACGCACATCCATGCGCACACGTGCCAACAAACATGTACATGTGCTAGTGCACTGGCACCTCCCCAGCCACACACAACGCACCAGCTCACTCACACACCGCTGATTGGCAGGCCTCCTGTTTTCCCATAATTCTGACTGATTTATCCAATCAATCTCACTTGGAGAGCTGCTAAAGCGTAGACTAATATTAAGAGTAGAACATGCAACAATTAAAACATCCTTCAGGTAATTACAGAGCTGGTTTAGCAGCGAGCAACTGAAGCATTTTACACATTCAGCATGTTTCCTGGGTTTCTTTATGTGTCCCTGTTTGATTCTTAATTGGAGGGAATGAGCTACATCTGTGAATGGTACTGCCTTTTTTGCACAGATCACATATTATGTAAAATATGATATGTGATTATCTCAATATGGAAATATTTTTACACTGTTCACTAATTGAATATCACAGACAAGAAAATCCTGTGTAAAAAAAAAAAAGAGATCGATGTTCTTGTCACTATAAGCCTGTTTTGTCACCCAAATGACAGCTGAGTGTTGTGCACTGTTTAATGGTGCATGTTGAGAGAGGGTGACCTCACCCGTCCCGCTCTGTGACCCTGTGTCACCGCTGATGGCGCATAATAGTTGACACTCGACTTTAGGGGCTTTTTTGAAGGGCCAAGACTTCCCGAGGCCCTGGATTCATATTCTAATTCAGTCGTCATTGTACTCTGAGCCTCTGCCTTTTGTCCGGGAGATCTCTCTACACTTGTTTCCACTTTCCACTATTCTCTTCTCTTTCTTTCTTTCGCCTCATAGACAATTTTACACATGCAGTCACAGAGGCACCCACACACTCACACACAACACTTAGACCTACTCAGACTCACTTTTGCTGATTTGAAATAGCCTGTGCCGCCCTCCTGCCCCTGTGCCATTACAGGTAAGCACACATGTGCACTTGTCTTGACACTTGTCTTGACAAATCTAGAGACAGCCAGAGCGAACACTCCAACTGGAATCAGCACTCCTCTCCTCTCCTCTACTCTTTAATTTTGGCCCAGAATTTAGTCAGCCATAGGTATGAAAGTAAAACAATAAATGTATTCAGCAGACATTTGACCGAAAGGAGAAGGTACTTTCTTTTTTGGTGAGAACATTAAACATTTAAGTGTAAGATTCTTCATCTTTTGCTGCTCAAGATGAGTGTTGGCGGTTTTATGGTTTGATGCACCTGCATTAGCTAACGGCGCCTTATGCCTGAGACTGGTGTGTTAAACCTTACGCAGCCAATTCTTTGGCATGTCAAACACCGTTCCTCTCTTGCGTAATATGAATTTTCACCCGAGGTTTACATTCGGCTGCATCACTCCCACCTTCTGGTAAGCCCGGCTATACTTTATATATTTATACTAACACAGTATCTCCAACCAGACTAAACAAGTATACCCCACACATGTCGAACCTGGGATGAGGGTGGAATGTCATTTTAAACAAATCCCCAGTAATAATGGATTTATGACCTGCTCATTGCTCAATGTCCAACTTTAATTATAGTATAAGCAGGCAGTATCAGTATATAGTGTATATGCAGTGACCAGGTAGGTGGTTTACCTGTGGGGAATAGTGTGTGCATGTACTCTCCCATCCCTCTGTGTGCCCCCCGCCTCTGCAGCGTTTTGCTATATGTTTCTTTCAACTCTGCCTCCTTTAACCTGCTCTGGCTCCTCCTCTCTCCTATCTTCTCAAAGAAACCATCGTGGGTCATGTTTTTCTGAGTCTTTGATCACTGAGTAGTCTTTTTCAGCATGTTGACTACAAGGCCTCTCACCTCCCCGGTGGTTGTTGCAAAAGAAGGGCCACACTTATCCGGCTTCTATGATGTTGATGGTTGAAAGCATTTGCTGATGTTCAAAGTGTGTACGTGTGTGTGTATATGTGCGTGTCCACTCAGATATGATGAAAGACTGTTATAGCACGGTGTTGTGATCATGGTGCAGCTACATTGTAGCTATGTTCTTGAGTCGGTTGATAAGCGAAGCATCATGACAAAAATGTGACGGTGTCATCAGTTTGGGGTTGAAAAAAATGTTAAAATGCTAAAATGGCCTTAAAACAATGGTTTAGATCTCCTACTACCCTGAGCACTGTATATCTATTTATTCAAGTATTGCATGGGAAACCTTCACTGTGCCATAATGGGTTTGTCCTCAGGGAACAAACACTGGCTTAAATAGAAAAAGTCTATTTTTTGCCTCAGTCTCTACCCCTTCATGTGTGTGAACGTTGGTTGGGTGTCTGGGAGCTTTTGCAGCTCCATCCAACAGCGGAATCCTCCCCTTTGTAAGATGCAGGGGATGGCCTTGATGTGACAGCTTGCGATGTTAGCCCAAGTTGTTTTTGACAGAAGACAAAGAAATGTGGAAGGAGGGGGAAAAAAAGAAACATTAAGGCAAAGGATTGGATTTTTTTCTTCTAAGGTAAATTCCCTCTGCAGAAATCAATTCTTTATCTTCTTCATTTCCATGAAAAAAAAACTTCTTTGTTTGCTTCTGTATCTTTGCTTTGTCATGACTGTTAAAAACAATCTGTTTGATTGAGTTTGCCGCTGGAGACATTTAGTGATTTTGATGGATTCATTGAATGCAGGACCAAGCATCTTTTTTAGATGTTTTTTCCCCCCTATGACATTATGGAAACAGATCTACCCTTTACAGCAGACTGAACAGTGAGTGGTTATATTTGACATATTGTACTGCAACATGCCAATCTATAAGAATGCCAATGACAATCATAGGAAAGGACATTTAGATTACTGTCGAGGCTCCCCGTCCTGTCTCTTCTTATCTGGCCTCCTATCACTCCATCTGTTTTGTAATCTGTCTTCTCTTCATCTTGAGTTTGACTTCTAATGATGAAGAGTTGGTCGGGGGGGGGGGGGGACCTGCTGTACCGTCTGTGTGTGGGTCTAGTTTGTATGCGTGTGTGAATGGACGAGGTGGTATTTTGTGTGAATGTGCGGGTCTTGTCAGCCTGGTATACGTCTGTACGCGTGTGTGTCCAGTATCTGTGCCCTCACTCAGTCTGAGTGTGACCCTCGGGCCGTACCCTGCAATCAGTCCGCCTGCCTGGCCCTCCTGTCTGAGTGTTCTTCCTACAGCCCCTTAAAAGAGCCCCTCTTATCACCGTGTGATGGACCTTTCCTCTGCCCCTCGCTGTTCTCAAGGTCAGCCTCCATCTGCGGCGTTCTCTTTCCTTCTCTTTTTCCTTCACATGCTCCTTACTGGTATCTACCCATTGTCCGCTTATTACACAGTCTCATAGAGGACTCTGGGTGTTGGAGGTTTTGCCCTCCTTCCAGCTCTTCCCCTCAAGGTGAGTCTCTCCCTGTGTACTCTCCCTATAGCCTGTCCACTACTTACACTCATCAGGCAAAGGAGTGGAAGTTTAAGGGAGTTTCACCTGCCACCTTCCTCTCAGCCTGACTTTCCCACAAGGTGAGGCCCTTCCTATTCTTGTCTTCTCTATATTTTCTACATTGTCTCCAGTTTGTTGTCTCCCACACACACACGCACACACACAAACGATCCCCAAGAGTGAATGTTGGGCCACGCCACCACCTCTAGTCTTCTCTCTGTCTTTTGTTCGGTCTTGAAAGGCCTACCTTCCTCTCGCTTGTGGGTGTCTTTGCTTTTGATGCCCACATGCCTGTTGGAGAGGTCAAATGCCTGCAGTCATTCTAGAACCTGCCAACAGAAAAGCAGTTTCAAGGATGTTACCTGTGCTGCATGTGCACTGTGCTCATATCTGTTTGAGTGCAGTGAACTGAACTTGGCTGTGACTCAACATGTCAGAAGACCTGGCAAAGAAAATTCCAACCTTGGATAGAAATATTTCTTCTTATTTTATTAATTTATGAATCGCTGTATTATTGGATTGGAGGTTAGTCTTCCCACAGCAGTGTGGTTAACTTAATGCGGGGGAAAATGTTACGAAAACATAGTTGAGAGTCTTTAGTAATAATAATAAAGATAAGGCTTGCAAAGATAAGGTAAAATAAAGACAGCTATAGCTGGATATGAGGGATGAAATACCCTTTAAATACATGTATCATTTGAATGGCAGTTGCAGCATTCAATACTGTAAGCTCATCAATTCCACTTGTGGTGGGACCATTCCGTGGGAGGCCAGTGTGGTCTGATATCTGTCCGTCTGTATTTGTATCACCAGCAGATAGGGCTGATATCTCAGAATCTCAGACCTGACACCACCGATCACAATCAGTCCGCCTCCGGCTCTCACTACTGCTATCGCTTTTTGTCTGTATCATAAACTAACCTTCGTTATTATACCAAAAGTATCTGTATTTTGTCTGCCTCTTGTTTATTGTTGCATGTCACTCTTCATATCTTAGCAACACGTCTATGTTACTTAGTCTCGTTCGCGCAGTAATAGTGCACTTTTGGGAATATACAGTATAGTATACAGTATATAGTATACAGTATAGTAGGAGAGAGGCAGGTAGGGGCATAGTAGGGGAGAGGTGGCCTAGTGGGGGGTGGAGACAGGCATCGGACCAGAGGGTTGCCGGTTTGTGGCCCAGTCGAGGTGCTTTCCATCTGGAAGGATGCACGAACCCCTGCCACTAACAAAAGAGATGCCACCTCTAATGCCTTTGAGCAAGGCACTAACCCCATCTGCTCCCCGGACGCTCTCAGATGTCCACTGCTGTGTGGCCTTGCATGCGCCACAGATGGGTTAAATGCAGAGGTCACATTTTCCCCGACTTGTGTGTGTTTGCATGTGCATGTTTGTGTGGGACGATGCACAATTCTAATTCTAATTCTAAAAAATTCTAATGTGCAAAAAGGAAGTTGGTGTTCAGAGTGATTCTGCTATGTTATTTCTGTACAGGAGTGTGTGTGTGAGTGTGTGCTTGTTTGTTTGTGTGTGCATGTGGGTGTGTGTCAGAGAGCATTTACAAAGGGATCAGCCCAGGGGGGTGTCGATGCATCGCTGCAGGGGGAGGGGGGGGGGCTTAGTTCATTGTAGATGTAGCAGAGAGCCAACCAGCTTGCAAACCTTGCCTCACTTGGCTCCGCAGTGCACAGTTCACTACTTATTTATTTATTTGGGTTGGGGGGCAAATGTATGTTCAGTGGCATTGGATATCAGTGACAGGAAGGATCAAAGAGCGACACCACAAATGAAGCTGTCAGAGTGGCCCGACAGCCGGTTCCCGGGGCGAACATCCCTCGCTCGCACATTTTATTATGAACGCAGTGAAACCTTGCAGCGAGAAAGGAAAAAAGAGAAGTGAAAAAAGAAAAACCATCATCTCCCCGACCGAAGAGAAAGAAAAGGAGACAAAACGAGCGCCGCCGTATCATCGCCGTCCATGATGGAATGAATTATGAATGCGTGGAGGGGATTAGGAGACAATGGTTGAAGTCACTGGGATCCTCGCCTAGTTTCCTCACCCTCAGCCTGGCAACTAATTAGCACTTTCAACACCAGTGTATGATCTCATTAATGTGATTTCTGCTTATGTAACGCACACGTATACATACAAACACACGCGCCCTAACTGACTGCAGTATCATTACATAAAGCAAATAAGCACGTGAGAGAGAAAATGTATTGTTCATTGTTGTGCTAATACAGTTAAAGTCACGAATCAAATGTTTGTTTTTGCTTAATGCTGAAATTACAGCAACACTGTAGGTTTAGTTGACGGTGCCGTTCGGGTATTTACACCAGGCTTTTCCCCCTAACGTCTTGCAATTATCTCAGAAATCTGATAATGTTTGATGAATATCATCAGTCATGGTACCATCGCGCTGATTGGTCCACAGCAAAAAAAAACAAAAAAACAGTTACACTGCTGTTATTTGTTGTTATTTCTGCAGCGTCTTATTGGGGAAAAAGAAACATTTCATGATGATACTGGTTGTAGAAATGTGCAATGTTTTAAAAGGCACAAATCTTAAATTCTCACATAATTGCACAGTCTATTTGTATAGTCGATACAATTCACATCAGCTAATTAGTATCCACACACTGCGATATAGGGAGAGAGAGTGAGAAAAAAAAGAGGGGGAGGAAGCAGGGAGAGGGTAGATAATTAGACAGAATTAAGCCATCTCTTTTAATCTAGCCCCTGAAAGAAAGAGGGAGAGAAAGAAAGAGATGGGGGTTGGAGGTTGGGGGTTCTGGGGGGTGAGGCCGACGCATTCACCCCTCTGCTCTCTCTCTTGCTCGCCCGCTCCCTGTCTGGCAGAGGGTGTGAATGTGTGGGAAAAGAGGGGCCTGGTGCCTTAGCCCCAGCAGAACGGATCAGCTTCTGTTTCTGAGGCTCGAGAAGTGTCCCATTGTCTTGATGTCACTGCAACTCAAGAAGACTGACCTCTGACCCCTATGGATTCATGGCAACTCACCCCAGCACCCCCCCCCCCCCCCCCCCCCCAAAGCCCATGCCAAAAGGGCCAGATTGCCACTGGGCGCCCACTAGGGGGTACCCAAGCCTTTTGCTGTGGAATTTGAGGTGCTTGCGGCTTTGCGGCGTCCAATTCATGCGATATTCGCCAGTGATTTCGTCCGTCTATGTCCCCCTGATTAGGGGTCCTTTCCCTCGCTCTTTCGCTCTCTTTCTTCTTTGCTCTCTCTCAGTCGCGCCGTCATCTCAAACAACCGTAGCTCTTTTTCTCGCTCTCGCCGTCTCTCCCTCCTGCGCGCGCTGCGTCTCGGTGCCCATGGATATAGCGAGCGCCGGCAGATGTCGCAAATACATCATGTGAGGGACGAGGTGGCGATGGGGAAAAAGTCAAAGCACGTACGAGTGGGGGATGTGAGCCGACTTGAGCTCTCTGAGCATTTGTGTCTGTGTGTCACTGTACGCCAGCATTCATCTGTGCACGCGTGCGCGTGTGCGCGCTTCTGTTTTCCATTGTGGGTGCGTCTCTGTGTGCACGGGTGAGTGTGTCCCTTTTGTGGGCACACGCATGTGTGGAGGTCACAGCAGGTCAGCATATTGTCCCTCAGATGTTTGATATTTTATGTATAAGAGGGTGGCTGGAGCATGAGGAAAAGCACGTTCCTGACAGAGGCATCTCTCCGCCACAATCCGCCACCTCAGCAATGTAGAGCCCAGAGTCAGATCAACAATGGAAGGAAGCTGACTTATATCCAGAGAGGGCTGATGGGAAAATGCTTGCGTGTGTGTCTGTGAACTGCTGCTGCTGCCCGACAGCACTGTTGCAATAAAACCACTACGATTACGTACAGCACTGTGTTTACATATGCATGTTTTCTGTACTGCATGCATACAGCACGGCACATCATAAACATTGAACAACAATACATAAAAGCACTTTCTTATTGATCAAGATGGACCGTGTCGCGCGCACGTGTGTTTGGGTACGTGCATGTGTGTGTATGTGTAGGGGCTAGTCAGGCCAGAGGATAGGGTGGGTGGCACCGTCTGATCAGTCCTAGTTCATGGGAGGGTCCCCAGAGTACAGCCATCCCAACAAGTACTCCTCTCTTTCTCCTTCAGGGGGAAAAGTTTACTGCCAGCTTGCTTTTGTAGTCAGCCTCAAAAGATTTGCGGCAGTCAGCATTAAACGGCACAGATCTAAGGAGGCGCCTCTGAGTAAAATACCTACAGAGGAAGGAGAGGAGGAGGAGATGGGAGCGAACTGAGACTAACGTTAAAGACAGACGTTAAACGCCGCACTTTATTTCGCCTCTGTTCCCCCGACAACAACCGTAATAATACCAACCTCAAAATCCCAACGGTCATCTCTGGGTGCTTTTATTTTTTCCTGCAAATACTTTCGATTGTTTCCTCCAATTCTGATTTGCCCTTTTCTCACACTCGGTTGATGAAAGGTTGATTTCTTTATTCCCTCCTGCAAACAAACAGGCGCATGTAGGCTGGTTACCAGGGTGATGATGTGGCGGGTGACATCATGCCCTGACTGTGTTGTATAGTGGGCCGCGCTCTGGCAGGGTTCGCGGAATGGTGGCGTGGGCTGGCACAGCTCTCCTCACTGTGTTCCTTCCATCTTTGCCTCTGTTTTTCTGTCTCTGTCTCTCCTGTCCTCGTGTCTCTCCGGGCTCTCGCCACTGGCTTGTCCGGTACGCTGTGTGTTCCCTGGGAAAAAGATTAATTATTCAACGCACAGCTTCAATTAAATTTGAATTCGGCAGTTCAAGTAACCTTTTAGCATGTCACATTTATTATTAAGGCGGATGCTTTGGCCCTGTTTAGATTTAGAGCTTATCGGATCCTTTCAGCCCCTTATCGCATTGGCAGTTTACTTGCGATGGCTTTGAGGCTCGGCCTTGACTTGGCTGGAATGTGGTGGGATACATTTTCTCAAACAGCCTCTAGTTAACATTTCTCACTATATATATTTTCCGCAGCATAACATGCCCTGAACTGCCCAGTAGTTTCAGATGTGACTCATGCAGAGAAAGAGAAAGGCATGCGGTGAGATGCTTTACTGTATCCAGTTTGGACTTTTCTCCATTTCAAGCAATCGAAGATAAGACATAATGTCATTGTGACCCGTGTTTTTTTGTATAATGAATACTTAAAAAATCCATCACTTGCAAATGTCTTCCTGTCACGTCATAGCCCTCTTTCACTTCTTACTTTCTCTGCTGAATAGATTGAATGGTCAGGAACAATATAGTGACTAACAGTAGTAGGAATATACAGGGACCTTTTTTTTGGTCACTTTTCAATTCAGCTCAGGCAATCACTGCTGATACATATTTATCAAAAACTCAATGACTGCAGAAGTTTTATGCCAACACATGGTGACAAACGCACAAAGATTGATACATGAGAACACAAATGCTTACATTTGTGTCTGCACACAACGGCAACGCAAGGAATGACAGGACACAGCCTTGACAGTCTTTCTCGATGATCCCCCTCCCCCAGTTCCTGTCTCCCCATTTCTCTCTTCCTCCATGAGAGGAGGTGGTGCCTTTGTCAGACAGGAGCACAGAGACCTCACGAAGCGAGGGGAGATGTCACAACAAACAAAAACAGCATAGTAACCCCCCGAAATCTAATCAGGAGCCATTGATTCATGCTCTGAATGGAGACTGAGTACCTTGAGAGTGGCTCATCCAATAAGGCCATAGACAGCATGACAGGGGCCTTCACGATTCAGCTGTATAGTTCCCTAGGATTCTGTTCTCACCTTCAGACACTCTAGCCCTTCCAACTCAAAGATGATGGTAGTAATAACCAATCCACTCCAGCATTATGAGCCACTTTTATTAGGTTCACTAATTCATCTGTGTCTCAATCACAGTTTCTTTCCCCCCCCCCCTTGATTTGATGCATTAGTTGAGTGCGGGCCAATAGGATTGCTTTAGTGCCGCATTGTCATTGTCCTTATGTGGTTCGCTTTTAACGAGAAATTAAGCACAAGGTAAACTTTTACTTAGCATCGTGGCCTTGGATTTATTTTTTATGTATGTGCGCAAGCAGCCTACTTGGGTATGAGTGTTTTGTTGTCCCTTTTTTCATTACATTATATTACGTTATCATTATCTTTTTTTTCTGGATTTCTTTGTCATCAAACCAAAAGAAAAAAGAAACCACATTAACAATGCAACTCTATTAACTCTTATGGGAATCTGTGACATTTCAAATGAAATTATTTAATCTATATGTGCATGCCCTTCTGAGCTTTTTTAGAAAAAAAAAAAAGCTCAATATAATGCAACAACTTTGCTCTTATTATTTGTAATGATACTTTTGGCATTATAGTAGAGGCATTGATTTTTTTGGACCTAAAGCATTTATTGTGGAGGTAAATGTTATTATTTTAATATTGGACTCATGCTAATTTAATAGAGCATAACATGCACGTCAGGGCGTGAGCCGCAGGGGTCTCTTTCTCTCTTTTTCTTTGTCTTTCGCTCCCTCTACCACTAAGCTTTGTACAATATACAATAATATCAGATAATGCCAAAAAACGGTCGTGGCTAGTCCCCAGTTTTGATTTGCCGGGTCCTACTTCTACAAAGCGTGTAGAAGTATAACATGTTTGGGAACATAAAGTGTTTTCACATTAATCTGTATGGATTGTTATTTACTTTGTGTTAATTATATTTTATAGATGTTCCACGTTGCAAAAGATTACTACACTTGGAACAGTGGAAAATCTCTCAAGAATTCTCTCTCTTGTTGTTTTTCCTTGTATAGTCCAGCTCGCTGTCGCCCTTGCCATCACTAGTTCCTTCCCGCCTCATCCTATACTTCCTTTCTCATCATCTCACTACAGCATATTAATATTTAATTGATTCTTGAAATATTCAAGGGAGAGCACCATCAGCAATGGTAACAGTTCAGGGAGACATAGCGGTCAGGTGGCTATAGGCTCTCCGAGAGGTCAAAAGGTCACACTATGTAGGGTCATGCAATGAACAGTTTCCAAACCTTGAATCTATACAGAGAAAGTACCTTGAGTGTATTCTGCTGTAGGTGTACAAATATAACAAACAAAAAAACAAACAAAGTAACTGCAACAACATACCTGAGACTCTCAAACTTTTTTTTTCTACTTTTAATTTGAATCAAAAAAATGTTTAGCTACGTGTCCCATATGGCCTTAGAAAATCTTTTAATTGTTATTTTCTTGTAACTGAGATAACTCAATGGCTGTGTTTTAAGGAGACAATCTCAAGATGTTTTATAAAGGCAGTTAAATCTGTATCTATCTACCAGTTAACTGGTGAAGCACTAGCTGACCTTTATTATGTAATACAAATGTGACTATAATAATAATAATAGTCAACGGATTTTTTTTTTCTGTCTTACAAAACTGTCACCATACTGTTAAAACAAAAAAAATCACAATGTGAAAATGCTGAGGTTTGGTTAGATTTAGGCTCAAATATATATTTTCCTCTAGGGTGTGTTCAGACTTAGTCAAGTTTAGTTTGGTCAGAGTAAGGGTTTGGGTTAAGCATTAAGTTGTGATGGCAATGAGGGTATGGGGTGAGAGAATAGAATTTGTCAATTAGTATCCTTAAAAAGACGGAACATGTATGTGTGCATTTTTGCATACGTGGGATGATGTACTAAAGCACGGCGGTGTGTGTTTATGAGTTTGTGCATGATCATCAACTACCTCGCTCCGGTCAGTGCAAGTTGAATAGGTGTGTATGAAAGGTTAGGGCTGGGGGGCTGGAGGTCCCCCACCTTTACGTAGTTGACCAAAGATCTTTGGCCTCACCGCTGTTGCCATGGCAATGCACCTATATGCCTGCTGCATAGGAAAGTGACGGCGAAAGGCACTTAAGTGTGAGGGTCACAGCGAGTAACAGACAGGTGCAGTTACACGTAGATAGGAAAACCTTTCTCGACTCTTGAGCAGCATCTGTTTCTGTGTCGCCCTCTCTCCATCTCTCAGCCATCTAATCAACTGTATTAACACAGGGATACTTGCTGAGCAGGGTTAGGAACAGACACCCTCCACTGCTCAGTCTGTGCGTGTGTCTCTCTCTGTCTTTCACTCTCCGTGTCTTAGTCCTTGTGTATTGTTGGGTGGGTGTGTAAAAACTTATTGGAGTGGGACATAGGTGTGTGTGCGACTGTGTGTGCGTGCGTGCGTGCGTGTGTGTGTGTGTGCTTACCCATGCTTGGACAAAGAGGTGGGGCCTTGTTTTTAGCCCCCTGTCAAAGGCGTTACCAGTAGAAAGGAGGGTTTGGGGATGCCTCCCCCCGACTCACAGATATGAAGCTGTCATGGGAAGAATGGCTGCATTCATTGAATGACACTTATTTTCTCCCACTTAACACAAGTGCAGTGAACAAAACAGACAGAGGAGCAGCTGAGGAAGACATTTTCTTCGCCTTCATCAGCAATGACAGGCATGCGGCAATTACTCGAAGTCTAAGCAGACACCAGGAGAACTGCCATTCGTGCTTAGCTTTGTTTCTTCAAATCTTGCGAGCTGCCTCAAGCTGCCTGTGTTCAATGTGGATGTCATGTGTGTTCGTTTGTTTGTGTGTCTGGGGTGTGTGTGTGCGTGCAGTTTGAACTTCATACATGCTGTCCTGGCCTGATAGTCACCACTGTGCAGTCGATGGGTATGCGTCCACTGGACCTCATGCAGCTTGTTCCAAAGTACACTAAGAAACGAATTGAAACTCTTGGTCCTTATTTTAGTTATCTTAATATTATTATACCTCAGAGAAAATAATCACTCTACTCAGGCCTTCTTCGTTATTGCTTTTGATCTTGCGTCAGAAAAGTTAAAGATGGATCTTTCACATCGGCAATTGACTTTAGAAATACACTTTAAACAGCTTTTCAGCAGTCTATACAGTATTAGCGCTGGTATTGATGTCGGAGGCACTGAGATTATAAACTACATTTAAAATCTCAGTGCCTCCGACATCAAGCACATATTTCTTGAATGCACACATGGCTGTTTGTTCTGTTCTACGATATTGCAAGTGATCTGCAAGTGTGTTAATGCAGTATATCTATTTGTGTGTTGTCACTTTGCCCACTCTGGGTTACCTAATAGCTTGGCAGTAATATCTCCAACAATGCCATGTGTCTTGGTCTAATCTGACCATGGCTGAATTAAAAATCCTTTTGGTGCGGAAGTGGATGACAGTGTTTCCCTTGCCTCCCTCCTGAGTCTCCTTGCTGCTCTCTCTCTCTCGCTCTCTCTCTCTCTCTCTCTCTCTCTCTCTCTCTCTCTCTCTCTTTACCCACCCTGTTGCCCTGGTGGCCCACAGCCCATGTTCCCACTAAGACCAGGTGTCCCTCCACAGCTGAGAGGAGCGTGTCTTAATCATTCCCACAGACGGGCACGCCACACACACGCACACAAAAATGAGTGAACACACACACATTCACATGCACTTATAACTCAAAACCATGCGATCATCCATGAAAAGTCAAATTAGGCACACACACAACACACGCACGCACACACACACACACACACACACACACACACACGCTACAAGGGGCATCCCACTGTCAACCTGCCTTATGTCAAGGAGTGACACTTGGATGACACCAGCAGCAGGATTATAAGAGTATATTTATTAGCCAAATGCAAGGCAGGGGCAGGAGGCCGGTACAAAAGGTACAACAGTGAGTGAGGGGAGCCAGAAACCCAAACTAAATTACAATTAAACCCCATTAATTATTCATATTCTATATGGAGCCACATTTCTTACCATCCATCCCGCATTTGATGGTCATATTTGAAAGTTTATAATATTTGGGATTTTCAGACGTTTGGTTCAGACATTGGTTTGAAGTCTCATTATGTTTATAAATTGGTGTGACATGCGATTAGTCATGGACAATCTTGTGGGGAATGCTTATGGTCATATTTTGATAATCATAAATACTTTATTCTGTAGTGCAACAGTGACCAGTGGTTCACGTTTATTTTATATTCATTTTAAACCAAATTTGAGTGAACTTCGACAGAACCATTTTATTTTCCTTATCTATACGGCATTGTGCGGTCGAGACAATGCATTAAGACGTATTTTCACATTGAAATTTAGAGACAATGAGCAGATAAGGATGAAAGGATTTGGGTACTTAAAGTGGGGGATTGTTAAAGAGAAAAAAAACAAAGACGGGACTTCTGTTGCCTTTTCCTTCCCCCTGTCCTT
This sequence comes from Colistium nudipinnis, assembly GCA_016785305.1. NCBI lineage: Eukaryota > Metazoa > Chordata > Actinopteri > Pleuronectiformes > Rhombosoleidae > Colistium > Colistium nudipinnis. The sequence goes on from JAFBJU010001715.1 coordinate 602,830, forward strand.
ATTATACCGTTTGATGCTTCAGGGAGACAAATGAACTCAAGGTGCCTTGAATCTCATAATGAACTTTCTTTTACCCCTCAGCATGTCCTGCCTACACTAAGCTTGCACAGCCGCAGTTGCTTCATTCCTCCTCGGTGTTTGATCGGCTACACAGGGCCACATAGGGACACATAGGCCACACACCGAGCGGGTCCTTGATAAAAGATGCACAAACATACACACCTGCCTGTGCACAAAACTCAGAGTCATTTGAGCTCACCACTGCTATGTGTACCGTCATAATCATAATTACAGTATATATACACTGTCACAATAAATGTAGAATGCATCACTTTATGTGTGCGTCGAAAAGCTACGCTGTTCATTTCTCTTCAGACGCCGAATGAGGTGTGTTTCTCTCCATCAAATAAGCACTCAGATTATCTCAGTCAATAGGAAGGCGAGCACCAAACAAATAGCACGGGGCATCTCCTCCACCAACAAGCCAATGGATTATTTTCGTTAAGTCCTTAGCTCCCAGCTACCGATGCCCATTCCTATCTGTCCCTCTGTTTGCACGGCTGCGTCTGTTTTCACGCACACACTGCTCCAAAACCGAGCCAAATTAGAGCCGTTTCAACCAAAATCCGGCCTGGCTATGACTCCCCCTTCTCATCCACCGTTCCTAAATTGGCCGTGTTCTTGATTCAGTTTAAGATAGGGCAATATGTCACCAGACCTGATGCTATGGAGCTGGTCAGCACTCAGACATAGCAGGGAAGAAGCGGTCACATAATTCACAAGAGAATTAGAGCTGCCAAGACGAAGGAGGAGGAACAGGCAAATACAGAGTGACAGGGATTGGAATAGAGCATATGTTAGGCCCGGGCAGCATGGCTACCTTTCTCGTTTCCTTGAGCTCTTTCACGGAAATGGATGTAAAGTGCATAGAGCTTGCCGGCTGGCTAGCTGGCTGGCACTGTTGGGTGCTCAGTGGTCCTGAACCAGCCTATTTGAAAAGCCTGATGTGTTATATTTGGGCCCGCTTCATTCTGTCATATGCACTCGTAGGAAGACCATAATTGAGAGTCAACTTTAATCTGCATGTAGGCAGGCTGAGAAAGTCTCGGAGGGGAAGGAAAAATGGATCTGTGTCCAAAATCTAGTGCAGTGCAGTTTTATTTGCTCCCCCAGAATATGAATATTGTTGACCAAATAATTGTTTTGTATAATTGTTTTATATATTTTTTTCTTTTGCATGAGGCTGATATTAAAAAGCTATCCAGTCTCCTCTCTCTTATCGCTCCCACGGCCTAAAGCACACGGATCCATTTGACTCCGACTTTACCTCTCTGGAAAAGGCTGAACTTAAGGTCACCGCTGTCAGTTATCTTTTTCATCCCCTCTCTCTTTCTCTCGCCGTCTCTCTTTTCACACATACGTCATCTCTCTCTTTGTTGTCTTTGGATTTAAGCCGCAAAACTATCAAACGGCATGGCATTAAACAAGTTTGGCTTGCAGTAGCGGTTGTGTGTGTGTGTGTGTGTGTGTCTATGTCTATGTGTTACATGAAGTAGTAGAAGTAGAATGTTGGACTGTTTCCTCGTGTGGAGATCCAATCTGCAGCCAACCTTGGGAACCACTAATAGTTCAGAGGATCACTGCGGTTGGGAGGCCAGAGCCCAGCTTGTAAAGGTACCATTAAACATAGAACACTGAACACACTCTGTCTGAGCACTAACAAACTGCCAGTGAGGGTATGGAGCCCTGTTTTTTCTGGCTCCAGGGTTAGGTAGCGAGCTGTACAGTATGTGATGGGGGCAGGGAGCGGCTCAGCAAGGCAGTGCCCTTCTGTCTCGCTGTCATCGCCTGGTGCCACTGGGGGTTGAAAGTGCCAGTGTGCCTGTGTGTGCGCGCGTGTGTGTGTGCGTGTGTGCACGCACGCACATGTACGTGCAAGCGATGCAGTGATGCGGGTGGGCGCACAGCCGAACGGGCACTTGACTGGCACTGTGGCACTTAGCTAGCGGGTAGCTGCTGGCTTGGCGGCGCTCCAGGTTAACTCTGCGTGCTGGGAGAATTTTTGTATCCATGTGCGTCGGGTGATGTGGCACCAGATGCCACGCCATGTGCCCAAATCCTGTTGACATTTGGAGCGTGGGCAAAGCAGGCACACAGGAAGGAAGCTGAAAAGAGGAGGGAAATTTAATTAAGATGAAACAGCAGCCTCAGCTATTGTTACAATGTGATGTATTGCACTGTTCCCGCTCACAAACTCATAGATATAAGCAACGTCACACAAATACAAGAATGCCCTAAACACTCACTTTTGCCAATTGGATGCAGGTGTATGCATTTTTTTCATTTAAATGTGTGAGGAGCAGCCAGATAAAGAGAAAATGGAACAAGCTTGGAAAAGGCAAGGGAAAGAGGTAGAGGCAGGAGGAGAGAGAGGGCACCGGGGGAAGTAGATTTAGAAATAGACTTGTGTGCGCATGGGTGAGGGGGATAATTTCATTAAGAAGGCTGGCAGAAGGAGGAAATGAGAATGGTGGGGTGACAGGTTGATGCCAACTCCTCCTGGCATGGCCTTCACCCTCAGTTCAGACTGAGAGGAGAGGCCCACTGTGCAGCGTTTGGCCTGAAATGGCAGTATGGCAGGATGAGACATGGTCAGATTCAGATAGATAGAGGTGACAGAGGGAAGACGGAGAAACAGGGTGACGACGGGTGCCGAGAAGTCGAAGAAAGACGGGGGTAATGAGGAGAGTGATGGAGGGATTACTGCAGAAGGAGGTGAGACAGAAAGATGGTGAGTAGGCGGTGATATGAGGAAACGACAGGAAGTAGGAGAGTGAAAGAGTAGGCAGGTGTAAGGGGCAAATTGATGGCACCGTGCTAAAAAAAACAGTTTTTATTTTTTAAATTTTTACACAGTCAGCTTTATTTCTTTAAGGGGAAAATAAGATTTCCTCCAGTGCTGCGCCCTCATGTCACATGGAATTTAGTTGGCCTTCAATACCAGAGATAGGAGCTGTTTGGGCCCAAATCAATGTTTGCAGAGAAGGTCAGGGTCAAAGAGCTTGGATCAGCCAGAACTCACAATAAGTCAAACCATCCAAAGACAGAGGAAGTAATTACATACATTTCATTCTCTCAGTCATTTTCAAGGAGCTGGATTTGGATTAACCTGAGTTGCCTCAACTTTTTGTCAGTGTGTCAACTTTTTTTAGCCAGTGTGTGACGATAACATTATTGAATCTTATGTAGTGTGGGTGACTGCTGTCCATATTACTCAGTCTCAATATTCTGTACTTTCTCAAATTGTCAGTATGTCACGTTCTGCGCATGCATACTATGTATACATGTGTGACTCGTAGGCATCTTTACTATTCATTTGATGGCCCACCACAAATATAAATTGCCCCCAATTCTGCTCAGCTCCTACAATTAAAGACCTTGTTTTGAATACACTGTTTTAATAACTTAATTCATAGTGTCTTGTTTTTCATAAATGTATATTTCATTTAAACAAGAGACACAAATTAAAACAAAAATGTTGCATATGTTCACCGTATTTTCAGAAAATGTTCAGTTCCTGTGCTAGTCCATATTTTTTATTATTCAACTGTACATTTTAAATTTGATGTCAGAAACCATCATTATGATTTCATCACTCTTTTTGCACAGCCCGTTCCGTAGCTCTTCAGGTGTCTAGCTATTATACGACCCTTCATTCTTCTCAATAGCATAAAACATAACTGCAGTAGAGGTTCAGGAGGCTTTGGGGGCCAGTTTGGATAGTCCCCAACATCTTTCCTGGTAGGTAACACTAAAATACAGGCAAACACACGCACGCACGCACACACACACACATCCTCATTTAGATGCAGAAAGCCCGGGCTAGCATCAGGTCTCACAATAATTATTTTAAATTGCTACTAGGAACACAGGTCTATAATATGTCCTGCTGGGATGTATTACCTCTACTCTAACCAGAGATGAATTTCAACCTGCATGTATACATCGAGCCCTTCTGGGTTTATGTTCGTATAAAATATAATATATATTTGTGCGCGTAAATGTGTGTGCAGTGCACCGCCTTGCCTGCATTCTCATGTTTGTTTAGATGTACAAGTAGCTGGCGGAGTCCAGCACTAATTGTTTACAAGGTCATATGACAGCATCTGTGCGCTTATGTATGTATGTATACTGTATATGTACAACTGTTAGAATGCTTTGTGGGGTGGGTGCACTGTGACCGCCCATTTGTGTGTGTGGTTATTTCTATCATGGGTCTTGATACACATACACACAGATGGTTGGATGGACGGATGGATGAATGGATGGAGGGATGGATGGGAGCTAGACAGATAGATAGATAGATAGACAGAAAGATGGATGGATAGAAATTACTTCAAGTCTGCATGCCTATACTGCTGTACCTTTGACTCATAAAACCTCCCATGAGTCCGTTTAAAGTACGTCTGCCTGTCTCTGTGTCCATTCTGTTCATGTTGTATTCAACCACAACTGGACATATTAGATCATGCCATGTCTATTATCTATAACAAAAATAGAGGGATGCAGTTGACACCAGCAGCCCTTGATAATAATAATACAGGTGGCATACCGTCAGGACAAGAGTCTGCCGGTCGGCGAGGAGGTAATGGTGTGGATTTAACAGTCCTAGTACTCGTGAGGAAGGACGCACAGCTTCATATACTGAAGAGAAAGAGAGCGAGAGGAAGAGAGAGTTGCAGAGTTGCGAGAGAGATGCATCCTTTCCCATATCTGTGCGGTTCCTCGTCTTTCCATCCATTTTTTCCTCCCTTCTTTAACCCCTACCTGTACCTGTCAGCTTTGTATTGCAGAGAATTTTCCGGCAGCTCGTCGTCTCACTCTCTCATCTCACTCTCGCCCTGCCTGTCAAAGACCGCTGAGGGCAGAGAGAGAGAGAGAGAGCAAGAGGATGTACTGATGAATCCTCTCTCGGAGCAGAGAGTTCACCTCTCAGGTAATCCTATAAAAAGCCAAGGTGAGATGCTCCTCTGCCTCCTGCTCATTATAGCGTCTTTACCCTGCACCGCAGCCACTGCTCTCTTCCGAGAGGTATATTGGGAGGGTGATGCAGAGGGAGGGAGGGGTGGTGGGGAGCGGGGCAGGTGGGGGCAAAGAGAAAGGGGGAGAGGGAGACCTTCTAACTGTGTACACAGTGCTCCCACATTGCACCGCATCTCTTATAGACCTCTCCTTTTTCTTTTTCTTCATCACCACCCTCTTCTTTCTCCACCTCATCTCCTCATTCTCTAGCTCTCTCTTTCTCTTCCTCCTTCTCTTTCGCGATGTCCCTCTCTCCCTGCCCTCCCCTCCCCTCTCAGTTCCTTTTTTAAATCTTTTATTCATAGCTTAGCAGGTAATGAAAAATTTATGCCCTGAGTCTGGCATTGAAATAAATGCAAAACGAAAACAGAAGCAGTTTATACTGACAGTCTGAATATCTCTATCTCGAACAAGGCTGCTCGCTGCAAATCAGGAAGCCTGGTGCTCTCCTGTTAACTCCGCTGTGTAAATGATGCTTTGTGGCTTCCTGCGAAGCCAGAAGATTAGTGTGTTTTGTTTTCCCTCTACTCTCCTCCTGTCATCTTGCCAGAGGGGAGGGAAGTGGGCAGTTTGTGTTACGCGCATCATATCCCAAATCTTTACAGTCACTCCTCTCTCACAGACAGTTACCCACCCGGCCCCACCTTTACACACACACACACACCTCCACCCCTTGTCTTGTTTTTGGGTAGCCGATCAAAGTGGGCGAAGTGGTGGATTTGTTGTTCTACATGGTAATGGTGTGTATTCTCAGGTGTATTCTCAAGTGAGTGGAAGTGTGAGTGGCGTGCGTGCGAGATTGAGTGTGTGTGGGTGGGTGTGTGTGGGTGTGTGTGAGATTGAGATTGGCTGTGAGTGTGTGTGTGTGTGTGTAAACCCCACTTTAGTCCCCAGCCTGACTTAAAAGACATATCCACCCACACATGCATACACATACAGATAGACACACGTACCACGTTAGTCCTTACGGCTTGTAAGGGGGACTATGTCTCTCTTTGGAGGTGTTACACAGAGGCTAACTCTTCCCGCCAGCAATGGCATATTGCTGCTGTTGGTTTTGGAAGTGGTATCCCCCACTTCCTTTTTCTCCCCCCTCCATTTTAATCTGTTATTCACACTATAAGAACACAGCTGCATCATTGAATTTGCATCATGCGAAAAGTTGTAGAATCTTTACAGCATGATTGTTATTAAATGTGAAGAGACATGCTTTGTAACAGTGGGTTTGTGTATGTTGTAGACTATGCATCTGTGTATGCATGATTGCGTATGTGTGTGGGGTGTGTGTGTGTGTGTGTGGGGGGGGGGGGGTGAGGGGGGGTGTGTGTTGCGTGCACAGTGCATTGTGAAGTCCTGCTGTCAGCTGTAATGATGTGTTTTGGTAGAGTGCTGAGAGCAGAGAGGCTGGCTTGGTCTCGGCCATGGATCTAACTACTGATCTGATACTCTTTGACAGCTTGGGACAGTGAGAGAGAGGAAGAGAGAGATGAGGGAGGGAGAGATTGAGGAGAGAGAGAGGGAGAGAGCGACGGAGGGAGAGACTGAGGAGAGACCCGATTTAGGGCAGAGAGGAGTGATGGAGAGAAGTTTGGGCCTAGAGAGGAAACCAGCAGTCAATGAGCAGGGCAGGACAAGCCAAGGCAAAGAGAAGGGAGAACTGCCATTTCTGTGCACTGCTCTTCATGGTTATATCTAATTGACACTTTAGTTTGAGGTAAATACATGAAATGTTGTCATTTGGGTTGCTGGTATCAAACCTTAATATTATTGTTTCCTACTGTAGTGTGTAAAAATAGTCCAGCGACAGCTAGGCAGCTTCCTCTTGGGAATTGTCATTAAGGAAATTCTGGTATTAGTTTGCACACACGTGTCTATGAGACTGTGTTTTCATGTGTGCATATGCACGGGGGAAAGTGTGTGTGTGTGGCCACAGCGCCGGTCGCTGGCAGACCATGACAGTGTGAGGCGAGGACGAGTCGCCCGGCAATTAAATAAAGATCTTTAATTGGCTGCTTCATATTAGGGTCAGCAGCTGGAAAGATAAGAGAGGGTTGTAGCGTGCACGTTCATCACGCGCACGTGTGTACACACGCGCATATGCTCACAATGATATACTTGCATACACAAACACGCACTGCTCCTGAACAAAATTCAATTATTAATGGACTGATTGCTCGAGTGGAGCTTCTCTGGGAATCTGAACCTGCCACACTGAATAAAATAAAACCACTGCTTTACATTTTCATTATACCAAACCGTGTTTTAAATTGCAAATGCGTCTCGGAAACCCACCGTTGCCCCCCCCCCCCCCCCCCCCCCCCCCCCTTGCTGTCTCACTACGGCAGCCCTCGCCTCCTCGTTGTCCCCTTCCTCACAAGTCACACATAACCCTGTACACACACACACACACACTCACGCACATACACTCACACACACTCACATGGCATGCGCATTTTACTGCTGTGGCATGTGTGTGGAGCCACCATTAAGCAGTCTTATTAAAGGGTTGTGTGTGTTTGTGAGGGAGTGGAGTTGTGCGCATGAGGAAGTGCTTCTGGGCCGCGGCACAGCTCCTTCGCTTATTTGCAATCAGGTCAGACAGACAGCACAGCCACATACACCACTGTCACCTCCCTCTAGACCTCCTCCTTTCTCTCCCCTCTCTCTCTCTTCTCCCACCGCATCCCTCTTTTCTGTCTCACCTCCCCTCCTCGCCTCCCCCCTCTGCTGTGTTTTCTCAGCTCCTGTGTTGCATATCTCAATTATCTCCTTCGTAACATCGCGGGCTTTTTCTTTTTGTTTTTGCCAACTTCCTCGGTCTCTCAACCGACCTCACCCCTAACTCCCCTCTCTCTCAAATTTCCTGCTCTAATTTACTTCCATATATTTAATTATCGCCTCGATTGCCCTCGCTGCTGTAGGTTAAAGCCAAAACAATGATTTTGCAGAGCACACTTGTCCTCATTTGACATGGTTTTGTTGTTTTCATATCTGCCTTTTTGTATTTTTGTGTCTGCTGAACTTGTGTGTGTATTTTTAACCCTCCAGGTCCTTATTACTGTCTTTTTCCTTCTCAAAATCTATCAAAATCTAGTTTCTTCGTTGTTTTTGGTTTGCCCTTCTGGGAGGGAAGTTATTTAAGAATACATTACTGTTGGTTGTTATTTTTTTACAGCCATGTTGCAAATGCTAACCACCCGTCCCCAGATTATTCCAATCTAAAATCTAAAATACATGTCCTCCTGTGCACCAGGATATTTCTCTGATGAAACCTGGCACCAGATGTTTATATCAGCAAAGGTGAAAGAAAATAAGAGAATCAACAGTATGCTTGCAGTTGGATATAGATGGAAATGTATTTCTATTTTAAAAGAATTTGACATTTTTCCCACATTATTGTACAATTTTAACTAGCACTAACAATACAAACACAGCAGCATAGCTCACACATAGATGCAGGTAGCCTTTAATATTGACATGTTATCCAACAACAGGATATCACACATCTGCTTCTTTTATGTTTAAAACTAATTTGGTTTCTCTGTGTTTATGTACTCTTTGTATGTGCCCCACTGAATGAACATGCACCTACAGTACATTACTGTGTGTGTGCGCTTTTCAGCATGCATGTGTGTGTATGTGCTACATCCTTACGCACATCTCCTTCTCACCCCCTCGTTGTGCCTCTGTTTCTCTGTGCTACTGCTGTTTTCATTTGTGTGTTTGCTGGCTGTTCATTTGGCTGTATGTGTTTGTGTGTGAGTTAGAAAAATTGTGTTCGCAAGAGGCAAAGATAGAGAGAGACTGGTAGTGGTTATGGAGGGGGCAGAGAGGCTCATGGGAGTTGTGCTAAGGGCCATAGTATCACTCCACTGTCTCTCAGGGCACATTGTTTATGCATGGGGCCACATATGCAGCAGGCACAGACACTGACTGCATACTCCCAGAGACACTGTGAAGCTGCGTGTGTGTGTGCGCGCGTGCATATGAAAGTGTGCACAAAATGTGAGTATGTCGACACGTTTTCAAGTGTGTGCTTTACTTTTGGTGCTTGCAGGCACGTGTGTGTGTGTGTGTGTGTGTGTGTGTGTGTGTGCGCGTGTGTATGTTTGCGTGTGTGTATGTTTGCCTGTGTGTGTGCGTGTGTGTGCTAGAGAGGATCCCGTCGCCATAGGCGGGACAGTGATCTCATCCTCTTGTCTCTATCTCTGTGTCAGTGCCCTGCCGGCCATGTTGTTCACCTTCACACTGTTTTAACTGTGCTCTCTGGGAATGTGTTCACACAGAAAATGTGTACACTTTTGCATATGTATGTTTGTTTGTGCGAGTTGGTCAGTCAGACAAGTGGAAGGTCAAGTACTTGTGGCTGCCCAACCCCCCCCCCCCCTTCCTTGCTTCCTCCCTCCCTTCTGCCTTCTCCCATAGAGAAACAAGCTTGTGCCAGATGTCCTGTTAACAATCACCCCTCGGTCCTTCCTGGATTCGCTTCCATTTCTTTCCCTTTTATCTTGCATTTCCTCATTTAATTAACTTCATCTTGTAAGAGGCTATGACAAGGACCCTGCTGCCTGGGTCTTCTGGTTTCTCACACATTAATGAACACACTACTAATCCAGCATTTAGACTATGTTCCCTGGATTATAGGATGTGGGTTTTTTCTTGACATCTCTTTTCTATTTGCCTAAATCTAGTGATGCTTATGCTAATGTCATGTTAATGAGCGTGACTACTTTTATTACATACATTAGAGTGTCAGCTTTATTGAAATGAAATGCAGAAAAATAAACATTATCTCTAATTGGTGATGTTTTCCACCCATCTTTAGGATATTCTTCTTAATCAATAACTTGCGTCTAATCATATAGGTAAGATGTCTTCATAAATATGTTTTACATATATACACTGCACTTTGTTGTCTTTAAAAGAGACCAAGCCTATCTGAAAAATGAAATGGATGTAAAATGAAAGATTTGATGAACCGTTGCATATCAAAAGTGAACTGGAGATTTTTAACGCATTTTTTTTATACAGTACACTGTACGGTGACTAGAGTCAAAAAGAACATGTGTAGTGTCTGTAGAAAAGCATACCATATACGTCATCCTTAATTAAATACAGTACAATACAACTACATTTTAAAGATTTAAAGGTTATGGTGTTCAAGATATATAGACAGAGATTCGGTCACTAGCATAAGTTGCCACGAGGTAATGAAGGTCATTTATGAACTATTACACCCTTCTGGCGTTCTTTGCGAAGCCCTCGGCCAATCCACCCCGCTGTCTTTTCATCTTAATTCATATCTTAGAAAACATCACATGTATGCATTCCAGTGATGTTGCAGTGCAATGGGAAATGACATTTTTTTTCTCTGTCAGCGTCTGTCAGGAGTGGCTTTGAGAGAAACATGTCATTGCAGTTTTGACAACAAGGTGGCACTCTGCACTAAGACAAATCCCCTGAGGCCATTCCGTTCCCCAGAGGACACCTTTCTCCAGTCAGAAACTGAGGGAAACAAGGAGAGGGAGAACCACTGACAGATTGAGAGAGAGAGAGAGAGAGAGAGAGGGAGAGAGGGAGAGAGAGAGAGAGAGAGAGAGAGAGAGAGAGAGAGAGAGAGAGAGAGACAGGCAGAGAGACAGGCAGAGCGACCTGTGCTACTCTGTATCTATATACTGTATTCTGTGTGTGATGTGATCTCTTCCTAAACATTCTGGTTTTGATTTGGCTTTGTCACTTGCAGATGTCTTTTTACATGCCTTTAAAGTTGTGTTTATTGACGGTCACATTCATATTAAGTAAAACATTGTATTGCCTAAAATAGTAGTGTATGTTGTGGGTGGAGCATTTTAGAATAATCATGTTTGGTCACTTCGATTAAATGACTCAATTCTTAATCTTGCAAGCAAGATTTTTGAAGTTTCCGAAAAATGCTCTTTAGTCAAGGTGAGCAAAATGCAGGGGGATGAGCTCGTCTGTATGTCAGTGTCCCTAGTGGTGGTCTGTGTGACTGTGTGTGTGTGTGTGTGTGTGTGTGTGTGTGTGTGTGTGTGTGTGTGTGTGTGTGTGTGTGTGTGTGTGTGTGTGTGTGTGTGTGTGTGCAGCATGTCACTTCCTATCCTCTAGACAGAGTCCAGGTAGCAGTGTGTGAGGATGTGGCTCTCACTGGAAAGAGATCACTGGCAAGTATGCCCAGAGCCATCTGCACCAGGCCTGGGCTTGAAATATCTGTGCTACCCGCACGCTTACACACACACACACACACACACTCTATCTCTCTCCTCACACTGTCCTTATTGTTAGGTTTTTTTGTATACAAATACAATGTCTTAGATTTTTTAGTGAGAACATTCCTACCCCTATCTTACCGATATCCCTATCCCAAACTTCAAGGATTACCCAAAATGTCCTCATTCCATAATATTGATAACCTAAATTCATCCTTCCAAAGACAAAGGTACAACACACACACACACACACACACACACACACACACATACATACAAAGCCCAGCACCATAAAGACTTTGAAATTGTCCCGATGCTGTGATGTAGCTGTCAAACACTCAACATATGGCACCAACCCCTTCCCCCAAAACCTGAAGGTCCATCGTCAGATATGACAATCTATGTAGAATCAGTCGCAATTCTTCTTTGTAATAAAGCGCAGTAATTCACATAATGCAGAGGTCACTCTCAAAGCAACTGTCAAATTAGTGCACATTTTGATTTGATTACCAATCTACATGCAGGGAGAGGCAATGATGAGTGATTTTCAGGCAGCAGTTCAATAACGGCTGATTTGTAATGGCTACGTAGTGTTTGGTCAATGTTGAGCTCATTCAAAACTTGCTCTCCCGCACTCAGTCATATTATGGCAGTTGAGTTCATGTAGGCAATAGCAGATATGTTCTGTAACGTATTTCTTATTTAAAACTCAATGAGTGACGTGTCTATACACCGAATACAGCTCTCGGAACTGGGCTGATTGTAGAGTTGAAGGACGTGAGATGTGTATCAAATAATTTGTCATTTCTTTGGTGGAGTTGGAGTAGAGTTGGAGCTATGGTTTTTATATTCAGTGTTTGTATTATAGTGTTTGTTTCATTTGCAACATGAAAAAAGTAGCAAGCGGGTCATGTAAAGAATCGGACCAACTACAGTATATACACATGTCAGACTCTTGGGCCAGCACACATCAAGATTTCAACTTTACTCAGAATGTGTTTGTTTTCACCAAACATTTTAATGTAAGCTCTTTTTTCAACAGCTAACTGAAGGAATGTGTGTGTGTGTGTGTGTGTGCGTGTGTGTGCATTTGTGTGTATGTGGTAGCCCAGGGTGTACAGTAGATTGTCAGAGACTAATGACCTCGCTGTGGTGCTGATTGTATATTCTAGTTTCTAATTTCTCTGTTGCTCTAAGGGTCGATGTGTCTGTTGCCACCATCCATTGTTAGACTTTTACACTATTTCACTGTGATCACTGTTATTAGGACCTCAGCTGTTAATGAATAAAGAGGTTGTGATTGTTCTCTTGTCTAAAGAACAACTATAACTGTAGCAACAAGAGGAAGTATTGTTCCTGTAATCACTGCTCAATGTCTACTTTTATAGGCTATAATTAGATTGTACAATTATTTCCCCTGTCTTCCTTCTAGATTTTGTGCCTCTTTTTAATCTCCTAGCTGACTTCATTAGCTGTTATAATTCCAGAGCGCTTCCTATATTCCATACCCACCAGCCTTCTTTTACCTGCTTTCGGTTAGAATTAGAAAAGGTCTCTAGTAGGGATGTTTGAATCAAGTATTTCGCTCATTTCATAATGAATATGTGCAAGTCAGCTATTTTCCTGCAAAATATTATATATTCATAGTGCACATTTAAACTAAGATAGGGTAACCTCAAATTCATCAAAACGTCCCAATATAGATGCATGTTTGAAAGTTGAGCACGTTGGCATGAGCCTGTGCTGTTTTGTACTCTCCTATTGTGCTATATTTCATATATCTATGCAACAATCTCATTTTATCCCCAGCAGCAACATAACCCTAAAGTTTTCAACCAAGAGCATTCCGTGCAGAATGTCACCTAAACAATTCAGAAAAGATGTGAATAAAATATATATAAAAATATTTTTTGCAAAACGTAATCACAGCTGGTGCACATGGCAATAAAGGGTCCAGAGGATATCAATCGATTAAAAAAAAAAAAAAGAAAATAAATAAAAAAAATCCACAGTTCCAATCCTCTACATCAGCAATGGAAATCCCTAGTGTCTAATGTAGATTGTTGTCCTTCTTGCCTAAGGGTGGGGGGTCCAGTCCTGACTCAGTGTTAACCACTTCACCCCCCTTTTCCCTCCTGCTCCTCCTGCTCTTCACTGTCCCCCCTTCTTCGCCCCTACCCCCAGCTGCACTCCTCTGAAAAGTGAAAGTGCTGATTGCTTTAAAAGACCATACAGACATGTTGGCGGCCATTATCTATAGTTAGAGAGGACCAAGGAGAGAGCCAGGCCTTTTATCCTGACAACTCGGCTCCCTCCCGTACCAAACCCCCCCCCCCCCCCCCCCCCTGCTGGTTTGTGTATGTCAAAGCTGCGTAATTTGGCCCAACGTATGGCCCAGCGTGCCACAGTTAATGAGGGGCTGTTTGAGAGTTAAATGCAGATGAATAATCATCTGGGAACTGGAGCTACAGAGTAAACGAGAGATTTGAATATCAACACATGCAGAGCCGGTCGAGGGACTGAATGATCAGAGACAGACAGTGTACAGAGACATGTAATGGGAATGCTTACTACTGAAATGGTTACTACGCTGATGGCAATAGAGGCCCGGTTTATACAGGGAATGCTACTGCCTGTGTGTATGTGTGTGTAAATGTTTGATGAAAATTACATTTCACAACTATATTTCTCCTCGTAACTTTTTCAGTTGTCTCAAATTCAGTGCAGTACCTTCAAGTTCCACTAAAAAGATAACACATACAAAAGAAAATGTCCCTAACAAACACATTTGCATATCTAGCAATTACATTGTGAGTCATTGACACACATAGCCATGTTTATTGTAACCAAATTACTGTTACATCTGTAACTACATTGCGTAATAGCATATTTATTATTGCTGTCACAGGATTTAGGTCGGGTACACCTGCTACCCAATGCCAACGCTTCTTATGAATGAGCCCTTTAGTCCATAACAAGGAGAGAGATTTTCTATATCCTCCGAAAGCAAAACACAGGTGTGAAGTGGACTTCCAAGAAGGCGAAAAAAAGGAAATAATATTTGTAAGCCTGATGTTGAGCAGCGCTGTCCTGGGATACGAGAATCCTTAGTGGTTGCAATTAGCGCTATTGAATTGCTGGCGTGGTGGCTCTGGCTGCTGGATGGCCTGTTGTTGACATGTTTGTGGGCTTGTCAGTTGTTTGCATGGATTGTGGTGGGTGGCTATGTATGTTCCTCAGTGGTTGAGGTAAACCAGATGGTTCTCTAGGGATATAGTCAGAACATGGAGTCTTTCTAATGGAAAGAGAATGAACCCGCAGATGTGAAATCGGTGTCTTGTCCGCTCTGGAGTAATGTACTATACGGTTCATTTAAGTTGTCTTTTATTTGCATCAAGTCAAATGAACCCAAGCTCAAGAACCCTGGGCTGGGCACTGAATCCATATATTATCCAAGTGCTGATAACACTCTAATTAGACCATGGTGCGGGGGGTGTTTGAACACGCAGGGATCCCCGGGCTCCAACAAAGAGCCACTCTGCCCAGCACCAGCTATCAGGGAGAACTGTGAAATGGTAGAAGTCAAAACAGGGCCATTCATTTGCTCTCGTTGGGCTAAGTGCATTCTTGGCTCACAGTCGGGGGGCACCGCGGCAGACTGTGCGGCTAAAGCCAGAGAGCCCATTTGTGGAGGCAAATGTCACCGTGTCACACCGCCCCGTATCTTTCCTCGGCTGGCTGGTACCCTGCCGTGCCCTTCAGCTGAAATGCTTTCTCATTCCTCACTTCTGTTTCACCCTCTTTCTGTCTCCCCACTTCAACCTGTGTCTCGCTCTCAAACCCATCATCATGTCCAGCTTTATGTCTCTCAAATCCGATGCTATTTAGCACCGGAGCTTTCTTTTTGTCCACTTTGCCTCTGCCTCGGCAGCCCTCGAGATGCGGAGCTTGTCTTGTGTTTACCTCTTTCCGTTTGTCTGCTGGCACTGCCGCTTTCTTACTAGTCATCGTGCAGCCCTGGCTGAACTCTAAAAGTCTCCTCTCCACATTGCAGCCTCCTCTGTCCTCCCCTCCTTTTCTTCTCGTGTCAGCCTGTGGACACTTTTTTTGTGTGTATTCATAACACAGCAGCTGAAGCTTAATGGAGGGAGAGTGATCAAGGCAAAGATGGAGACTAATCTCCTTTATCCTCCCCGTTCCTTTTTCCCCCTTTTTCTCCCTTGCGCTTCCTTCCTCCCTTCCTCCCTCTGTTGTGTGTCACAGAGGGAATGTTTCATCTTTCCGGTGCCTGCTTGCCTTGCGACCAGAACGCGCCCCCATGGTTTGCATGTTGCCACTCTATCACAAACCCAAACAGTGTGCGTGTGCTCTCAGCTCCGCACAATGTTTTATAAGGCAGTAACCGTGTGTGCGGAGCTGCCAAGATAATGAATAGGCGATGCAGCTCATGCATGCTAATGTTATGTTGTAAGCAGTTTTGTTGACAAGTGCTAATACTTCTTTCATACTATCATCAAAAGCAGCTAATACAACAGCCATTACTCCGCAGCACTCCATGCAAGACATGATGGATTGTGACCTTAATATAGGTTAGCTGAGTTTTGAAAGTTAAACAACCAGCAATAAATCACAGAATTATTACAATGCGCTTTAATTGGTTAAGGACTGTTTATTTCCTAAAGAGGTAGGAAAAATTGGGTTTCTGCACTTTCTAATTTGCAAAGTGCATTTTCATTACAAATGGCAGTTTAATATTACCCTCCTTTGTCATGCAAAATACGCAACACACTGGCAATCTATTAATTGGACAAAAATGCAGTGCCAGCGTAAATCCTTCTCCCCTCTCACTCTGTCTCTCTTTCATTTTCTCTCTCTCTCTCTCTCTCTCTCTCTCTCTCTACCTCTCGGGTGGTAAGACTTGGTGACATCGATCAGAACCGGTGACCAGGGAGACAAAGTTAAACACTCTCTCTCACTCCTCGCCAGTCCTTATCTGCTGATGAAAGTACATTTAAATAGGGTAAGAACATAGATGCAAAATCCAGCTGACAGTGCCATTGTCTGCTATATGTCAGAAGCCTAGGAAGAGACAGGAAATATGAGGGACAAGGTTGGTAATTACACCCACCCCCTGTTGGTATAGGGCTTGCACTTTTGTTTACAGCACACAGTCATAGTTCATAGACTACTGCCTCTGTTTTATTAGAAAATACAAACTTATGTCATGTAAATACAGTCCTGTTAGTCTTCAAATATAATCTATTTAAGACTTTGAGAATGACTATGATTAGCACTACATCACAACACAATCTGCATTTATAAATATTTGATTCAAAGCAGACTGTATTTTATCTATCACATCTATTGATGGTATTGGTGAAATTGATTTACAACAAACAGACTTGCAAAACAGCTTTCATTTTTATTTCATTGATTTACGCCTGATATTACAATTTGAGGCTTTACACGAGAGTTGCAATAGTATTCGATAATATTACAAGAAGAACTCCTCGATTGAGGAGGTGAACAAAAAAGTGAAATACATTATTACCATGAGTGCACATTCTTTTCGTATCTGCTTTCTCAAGAGTAGGGATTCTGTTTGAAACGTTTACCTTAAGTCTGCAGATCCAAAAACTGCTTGATTATAATGTTAGTAGTTAGAGATTCAGAACTTGTTCCAATTGTGCATTATTTGTTAGTAATTATTAGAGTGGTGGCTGGATCCCATACAGTCTGAATCTAATCATACTGTTTGATTTTATTTTTTCAACACACATGTTCTTTTGTATGACTGTTTGACCTGTGTTTTTTATCTTTGGTCTAACAAATCAGAATGTTCTCCTTATGGGTTAAAAGCTGATTCTGTTTTTCCCCTTTATTCGAATTAAGCTTAGATGAGGGTTAAAATGCTCTGAATTCTGAAAACTGAGACGAGAGGGCCATATGACTCCCTGATGGCAGCGTTACGACATGTCGCCAGCTGGCTTTGACAGGGTGCCACCTAGACATGTCACAGTGCTGTCCTGTGTCTCTAGCCCTAGCCAACAGACACATATACAAAAAGCAGCACTCCACACACAAACACACACACACACACACACACACACACTATATCCCCTTGAGGCCATCACTCACCCGTCATTCTTCGATGCCTCGTAGACCAATCAGGCGCCGTCTCATGAGACGCAGTGTCACACATTTATGGATGCATGACAAAGTGCTCCCTGATTTCCCAGTGGCCACTGTCTGCAGCCTGCTCACACTTCTAAACATGCACAAATGTACACGCACATGTGCCCACACCCACAACACATTTCATATGTGATACAGGATATATGCCAAAGGCTATTACATCATGATTAGGTGAGACGTTGTCTTGAGTGTCTTGAGTGTCTATTTACAAATTTTAAAGGTGGTGAGCAAAGAGCAGAAATGCCTGTAATTTACTGAGTATGTCTTATTTTTACATGCCAAGTTGAAGTACTTTAAGCCACTTTTCTCTTTCAATATACATGCTCGTTACAGTGTAATGCCGCAAAAAAGCCAGCCACAGGGCACTAAAAGCATGTGGTTTTGACTTGTGTAAGATGTGAGGCCATAACCACCCAGGTTATGGCCTCGCAAGGCATTTTCAGACAGCTCTTGCTTTGGCTTTGGACCCCAATTCCTTGTGCAGCAGAGAAACATCCACGGCCCACCAGCACGCCCCCTCCAACACAGAGAAGCCTCTCTTTGATGTTGACATTTTAAAACAAGGAAAAAGCTCTGTGGTTGACCTGTGTTCCTCTCTCTCCCCTAGTGTTTTTCCCTGTTTGTTTCACTCCGTTTTTTTCTTTTTTCGTTATTGTGTGCGCTTGTGTCTGTGTTGCGTTGAGCCAGGCTAAATGAAGCCTGAGGTAGTGCAGAACGATTTCGCTATTAGAATACAGAGAGTGAGAGAGAGAGAGAAAGGAATTAGTAATAGCAGTAGTCTGTTCAAGTTGTCCGGGTCTCTCAAAGATACCGCTGCATGACCCACAAAAACAGTGATTTTGTTGAGGGAAAAGGCATTTGGACCCATTACTCAAGCCATTGAGGTTGTGCACTCGTATGTAACAAGGCGGGGAGGGTGGGCGTGAAGGCGAGGAAAGGTATCGCACCAAAGCTCAATTGCCAACATTGCTTTTATGCTGGATGAAAGCAGAACTTCAATTGCCGAGAGCTTTCAGAGTCCTGGGTATGGGTCGCATTGAAGAAAGGCATACAGTAATGTTACAAAGCCATTTTTCAACACTTTTGCACAATTACAGCCTTTTCTCTAAAAACGTGTTGTTTATAATAGGGTGACTGAGACAACAATTGCACCGGAGTAGCTCTGGAGCTTTGAAGCCGAAGTCAAGGCACAACGCTCGAAACATGGGACAATGAAGAAGAGCATAATCCTCATAAACCAGCATTTAACCACCGCTGTGTGTAATATTGTGTGCGAGTGTCATGTGTGTTTTTTCAAGTTCTGCATGTATTTTTGCCGATGTGTTTGTGTGTAACTACATCTGGGTATGCCTTTTTCAAAATAAGCACAAAGTGCAGTGAAAGTGAGGTCCCTCCTACCGCCAAACTCCTCCATCTGTCCCAACCATTTTGCTCTTTCTACAGCAACAGGGGCCACGGTCCTGATGTTGTGAATCCGGCCGCTGCAAATTCATCTTATTCAATACATCTTTCATTTGAAATGGTAATTGTTTGTGACACAAAGCCTGGGCTTATCCCAAACCCAACACGATCTTCGGCTTACGTGAGATAAATCAGTCATAAATTAATTTAGCAAGTGGTAAATTCCAGGTTGGCTTTTCAAACCCAGTGTGTTTTGGTAAAGGACTAATCCCTTTTAATAAAAAATACGCACACCCACACGGTTATATATATATTTTTTTTTTACAGAGTTTGAAGGATTAGCTTTTTCTGCTGAAATTCCATGGATGACATCCTGAAGTAGAAATCCAGGTGTGGCGGCTTTCTTTTTGAATGAGGGACCTGGAAATGGCAGACTGGGTGGGTGATAGGCCATCACGAGCTGAAAAGAGAAACAAAAACAAAGATAAGGAGATAGATAGATAGCTAAAGAGACTTGTGTGAGTGGTTTTTTCCTATATTTACTAGTTAGGTCACCATTTTTATTGATATTTGCCTTACTTAAGTACTCAATATTTGTTTTCTTTGTTTCATAATAGAAAAAAATGCTCACACTCATCACACTAACAACAACATAATGTCATAATGAGTCAGTGTTAAATTCATTCACTTTATTATTTTTTTCTCTCACTTTTATTTGTCCTCTTGTACTTCAACCACCTTTTCTCGCCTTACAGCCAGGACACTCATTCATTTAAAATGTCATATTGCTGCTGTGTCATAAACCCGGCAAGACTCATCCTCATTCTACCAATTAACCAGAGAGGTGAAATGTTGAAAAGGTTCATGGCGTTGTCTTCCAGCTAAAGGATTCATCACCTCTCAGCTATTTCCCTCCCCTCGTCCCTCCCTTCCTGCCTTTCTTCACCTTACCGCCTCATCCTCCTTTTTATGGATCCACACGTCTACACGGGGTGTGGTGGGGGTCAAGTGTAGCTCAGGTGCGCAGGAGACAAAGGCGAGGAGAGTGCGAGTGAAGGTGCTGTGAACACATCTATTTAAATCCAGCCGCCTGTGGCTAAAACACAGGCCGGGGCCATTCAACAGCTCTGTGTTGTTTTCTTTAACCAATGGCAAGGCGTGACGTTGGAAAGTGAAAGTACCTGCAGCCCGGTTCCGGCTGGCCTCATGCGTGACAGGCAGGCATGTCAGCAAGCGACATAAAACACCTGGGTAGGAACACTGGCTGGCCAAAACTAAGAATAGGACTCTCATGCTTTACTGCTGTCTGAATCAAATCAAATCTGTTGTTTTGTCTTCTCACCTCAAATTAGGGGCCGATCAAGAGAACGGGCATGGTTGAACTACATTGGTGGGTTCCTCCCTTTGTGTCTCACCTTTTGCTTCCCGGCGCTGACTTCCAACTCCGCCGTGGGCGCCAATACAGTACCAGCAGATGTAGTTAAAAAGACACACAGTCAAACATGCACATACATACACACCTGTCATAAGTGTGTGGGAGACATGCTGACTTTCTCTCTCTTCTTTCCCTCTCTCACGCACACACCCACACACACGCTCACAGACGAAACACGCTGCCACCTACTGAGACACCTTTTCACACACTTTCCACCTAGGGAAGATCACTATCCCGAGGATTTATGGATCCTAATAGACATTCCTCCCATGTGCCCTGGATGAGATGTCAGAATTGATGGCATGCAGACTTTTATTACCTGGTATGGTGTGTGTAATTAGGTTAAATAGATGGGGTTGGACACGCATGGTAAAGGCTACATTTCCCACCCCGGCTGGATTTATTGGCCACGCTCCGCTCTCCGAGGTCTGCTCTAATGCGCTCATTTGCATGGGGGCACATGGAGCTGATGTGTGTGTTACTGTTACGTCAACTGCTAAGCACAAGGGCCAGCTTATGAATAGTTTGGTTCAGCGGTTGGCAACAGCCCGGCCCGCCAACTGTCTATTAGCTATGATATGAAAGCTGGCTGGCAAGTGTTGGATTGATACTTGACACGTCGAACAAAGCTCATTGTCATTGTAATTACTATACGTTGAGTCTTAATTTCATGGTCGTCCATATTGCCAGTGTGATAGGGCTGTCGGTTAGTTACATCTTCAGTAACAGCTGTCTATTCAGCCAGTGGATCCATCCGCCTTTCATATGTTCAACAGCCTCAAAAATAACGACTTCATAATGACTATAATCACTTCACATGTAATTATAAAGCATAGCCATTGGTACAATTAAACAGTATTTTTTTTGAAGAAACATTCCACTTTTTCCCCCTCCTCCAGATGTCCAATCAAGTGTAAATCACACATAAACTAATAGCAGAGGACTATATGTGTTATGACCCAATCACTGAGTAGACTTTAAAAGGGGATCACTTTATACCGGTAACGCTGTCATTTGCTGGAGGGTCCATCCCATCTGTCTGTTAAGGACAAGCTGATAATGAAGTGTATTAATGAAGTAAGTTGATAATGAGAGCTGGCTGGCCAGCAGTAATGACAGTGTAGGAGTGGAGACAGTGGCAGTAGCCCGCAGTGGTGGTTGTTACTGTTCAGACTTTTCTGACCTTCACAGTTGCCAGTTTCCCCTCCAATACCCATCATCAGATTGAATCATTGAAGGGGCGTGTGTGTGTGCGCGTCATGCCTGTGCATTTGTGGGAGTGTGTGTGTGTGCGTGTGTGTGTGTGTGTGTGTGCGCGCGCGAATATGGCGAGATGATCTCCCTCACCAAGGTCTCCCCTTTACTAGTTTGAGGGGAACAAAAAATAATCTTGCTAAGAGGGACGTTCCCATTCACACTCGGTCTCGCACGCAGCCCACCTTCAAGGCCAGGCAATTGGCTTTGAGCAGCTGAACACATGCACACACACGCACACATGCACACATGCACACACAGGCTCAGACTCGCATTTCCTTGAACCTGGGTACTTGTGCTTCAGAACTAGCTCTGTAAGCTATCCACTGGGACGTGGGAAGCTGCAATTTGTCTGATATTCCCTGCAACCTCTCACGCTCTCGCTTTCTGTCCATCTACCTGTCGTTATTTATTTGATCTTGCATGCACATGCCTTGTTTCCCTTTCACTCTTTTTTTTTATTCTCCCTCTTCCTTAGACTCGGCTTCTAGGTGCTCACGAATTTCTTCCTGTTCCACCCCCCAGGCTAGGAGACAGCAGAGAAGGGTCTGCTGAAGACAGGGCCCATTGACAGGCTAGAGTGGCAGTAACTTATTGTCTATTGATGGAGTGTGACAAATCATGTGGGAACGCAGGGGTGCGTGGCAGTGAGAGCCGGGGTGTTGAGTATGTGAGCGTGCCTGCATGTGTGCTCCCGTATCAGATGTGTATGTGTGCGCGCGCGTGTGTGTCTGTCTCTGTATGTATGCCCTCATGTGTTGGTGCCTTTTTGTGTGTATGCCTGTGCATGTGTTTGTGCGTGGCGTCTCAGTGTGGGGCAGGCGGGCATAGCCGGGACCCTTCACAGCTCATTTAGCCCAAATGGGGCCACCTGGGTGGTGAGGGGGCTCGGCGGGGGGAGGGTTTGGGCGGGGGACCTGGCACTCTGGAGCCCCGCTGACAGCCTCCAAATATAGGGGCTCCGTCGGCCTATTAATCAACACAGCCTCCCTGACAAATCACCACAACTATGACCTAATGAGAGGGGGAGAGAGGAATGAGGGAAAGGAAAGAGGTAGAGACATAACGGAGGGGGTGGAGGGGGCACAGGAAATATACGGGCGAAGGTGGACGGGCCGTAAGTGGGCAGACTAGGAGGTGACAGAGGGAGCAGTGGATTAATGAAAAGGAAATGAAAGAAGGAGTAGCCTGACAGTGTGGCCCATGGGGGTATGCCACGAGGTAATAGGAGGAGAATGCTACAACAGTTGTCATCAGTAGCCGATCCTTGGCTCTCCAGTTCTACTCACAAACCAATTGATTTGTTATGGAAGACCAAATCATGCACTCATAAATGTAACTACGGATTAGCGAGCACCCGCTCGGCCCCACCAATTCCCCATCGCTGCAAAAATAAATGAGACTACCAATGCTTTCTAGAGACCCCCCCCCCCTTTTTTTGTTTTGTTGCAGAAGCTTCCGTGCAAATTGGAGGTGAGAAGACATTTGAGTTTGAAAGCAAACAACATTGATGTATGTCTCCTTCTCTGGTTCCCACCCTGAGGTGAACTAGCATCTAATCTCCCCACCACCAATCCCAGGTCCAAATCACATTAGCCAGGATCAGAGGTGAAACTGGAGCTTTTCAACAGCAGCCTGTTCTCACTAATGAACCCCCATGGCCATCCGCTGCATATTACAGCCAAACTGAGTGAGGGGGAGAAACTTTTGCAATAATCATTATGTAATTGCACAATACCTGGCTTTCTATCGCCCTGACATTTCAAAAGCTCGATAGCAATATCTTTATGCTCCTCTAGAGGGAATATGTTTGGAACAGCTGCGCCGTATATGATTGATGGTTTTCTGAGGCTAAGCAATCTGCTTTATTGTAATTATATAATGCAGTGTCCATCTGAAGTTTGTACCATACCATATTAGTTTGCATGCGAGGAATTTTGTGTTGTGAACCCAAATCGAATTAGAGAACATGTAGATTGTGTTGGTTTCAGTGACCCAGCTGTTAAGTCACTCGTTCAAGGGAATACAACCTACCTATTGCCCACAGCCAACACCACCACTCACGCAGGCGCACTTTCACACCACGTATTCGAGGGTCCAAAGTATGAGAGCAAGGGGAAGTGGTCTCACATTTTATCCCCACACATCAGCGACAACTTCTTCTTTTCTGAGTCTGCAGTCATAACGGAGCTCCACTTTTCTGCGGCGCATTACTATGCAGCCTACCACTGTGCACTTAAGTGAATATTCAAAAGCAGCACCTTCCTATTGACTTGTATCTGTCTGCTATGCTGTCCAGCGGTGGGATCTATGTGATATACTAAGCCCCAGCCTGTCTAGTCCATCGACTGGCCCAGGATGGAAGGCCCATAGAGAGGATGCACAACTGCATGCTCCTCCCATCCATTACCCAGTTATTGTAACAGCTACTGATTCTAAGTGTGTGGAACAGAAAGCCACACGCATACACATCCTGTTAGGTATGCACACACCATCTGCTCCCAGTTCACACTGACTGAGTTTCCTCGATAAAAGTGTTACACATCCCGTTTAAGACATTGCTGCTGTTTGCTCTTTTAAACTAGCAATGGATTATTGATATAAAAAAGACATTCTCACAAATCATAAAATACACACATTATGAGGATTACATCTGTCTTTCAATCCGGTGTTCTGCTGGAAAGTTACTGTGCCTCCCCCTTCAGCTGCAATACCTGCTGCAGCTGTACAGCACGTGAATATAGTAAGATATATACTGCTTCACTCTATGTAACTGAGGCATTGTAAAATCTGCCTGTTCTGCCCATGCCAAATATTGTCATTACCCCGGTTGTCAGTATTGATGTCACCGTGTCTAGTGAATAGCACGAATCTGCTCTGTGTTCGAAATTGAATCCATCTCTGTCGGAGTAATGCAAAGGATTTTAATCAAAGCCCCTTTTGAAAGTTGTGCCTCTGTCCCACTGCCGAAACCACCCCCTAATTTAATCTCACAAGGAAAGCACATTGTGTCGTGGGCAAGGTCACCAGAGACAGCATGCCAACTTTCACCATTTTTTTCTCAAAAGAGAGAAAATGAATGATGTAATCTGACATTTACTGTTGATGATAGTGGCCTCAGCCAGTAAAGTAGCATATTAGTGCTCCTCCCCTCCCTTTATGACCTACACTGCACAAGTACATTAATGTCACTAACGTACCTACTTCTTTCAGGCACATTAGTGCTACAAAGAAATGAGAGAAGGAGCCAGTGGATGAAGAGCAGAGAGAAATGTCTTGACGAGGGTTGAAAAATATAGTTGCCATATTGACTTGTTTTTTTGTTGCGCCTGTAACCAAAATATGAATGATGGTGTTTCCCCTTTCCATAGAATTTGACAGTGTTTGTATTTTGGTTGTAAGAAATGCAATGCTGCCAGAGGGCTGTGTGTATGTGTGTGAGTGTGCAAATGCTCCCCTGAGTTGACAATAGACCTTTACAGCATCAAAACCCTGAAAGGTGAGGCACAACTTAAAATGTCTTTTCATCGCCTTCCTTATCTCTTGCTCACTGCTGTTGGCAGCAAAAAGAGAAGGGAAAATGTTGAGGGGGAGCATTATGATTTTATTATAAGGACAGAGAGGGTAAAATAGAGCACAAACGATAAGGATCTGGAGATTAGAATGGAGCAGAACAATAAATTATGCAAAGTGTTTGAAAACACATACAGCTATAATTAAGTGACATTTGATTTTAAATGAGGTGACAGCCAGGATTTATTTATCTCCTTAACCCCCTAAAACTTCAATTAACATAGTAGAAAATGAACTGTTTGAAATGGTAAGAGAATAAGGCCCTGATCTGACACACAATAATGAAGCACCCCCCAAACAAAGACCAACAGACACACACGTGCACGCACACACGAAACCAAACACACACATACATACACACATGTGCACACACACACGCGCGCACACAGACACACGCACGCACACACACACACACGCACACACAGGTGAGATCAATGTCTAAATGAACTAATCACAAAACAGCGGGAGCCCATTGCTAATACTATAATTACTTAAGTGTTGTATTTGCTGAGATATGAAAAAAAAAAAAACGAAATTATCCGCTGAGTGAGTCTTTGTTTAAAAAAATGAAGGCGCCTCACAAACGAGTCTGCTCTGTGCTGAGAGGGTCCACTTGTGGGATTGGATTGTACCAATACAATAAAGCTATGGCAGTTAGTCTAATGTAATGTGTGGGTGCTTGTAACTTTGGTGCTCTCTGAGAAAGTTTTTACTGCTGCTCTTTCTACTTCAGTAAGTAACTGTAATGATGAGGGGAAATTAGGGTGGCTCTTACTGCATGTTCATTTAACAGATTGAGTATCAAGCTCAATTCCCAACCAAATATCTTGAGAATATAGCCTTTCGTATAAGGGTTTATCCTAGTATTGAAAATGCACAGCAGGGTTTGTGATGCCAAGGCAAGTTAATCTTTGTGTGCATATAACAAAATCCTGTCAGTGGACATACAGGTCAACTGAGAAATATTAATGTTTTATGCAGCTGATTAATTATAATTAAACATGGAACACTTTGTTCTCGCTTATTTTATATGCCCACAATGCAGCTGTTTAGGCCTTTACGCGATCTTTGATTTTTTTTCTTCCTTTTGTCAGTCTTCCAGGAACTTTTCTTCCAAGTTTTATTCCAACATATCTGCGTATTCTTCAGCGGAATCACTCACCATGAAATCAACCACACTAGCAACTTACCCAACTAAGTCACTACATAACCCATGCTAAAAAAAGTTGAATATGCTGAAATATGCAATTTATTCATAGCGGCTATGGGAATGATATATAGCTGGGTTTGAATAGAAGTTTTGCCAGATCAATGTCTGAGAGCGAGGCCTTTGTCTGAGAGCAAGTCGCAGTTTCTCAACCCCCAGTGCTCCTTAGTAGATTTCACAGTTTATATATGCATAGATGACAAAGAGAAAGTACTGAATAAGTAATAGGCTATTTCCTGGTAGCACACTGAGGTGAAATCACTGTGAACATCTTTTTTTCCCCTCTGTATGCTGTTCAGTGGGGAGATTGCTTGAGTGAATGCTTGTTCTCAGTGTTTGCGCTTGTGTGTGTGTGTGTGTTGGGCAAAATCTAAAGCTACTGACTGTTTATCTGAATCATCTTTGTTCATTAATTCATGCGTAATATTTTATGCATTTGGTGGCAAGGTTTAAAGGAGTATACCCAAATCCTGTCACAAGACATGCAGAAGGAGGGCATGTAATGGGAGGTATTAATGATTCTTTTCTGGCAGATTGGCTAGTGGCAGGCTAGGGGAAGGTTGAAAGCAACAGGTCGGAGACACGTGTGGTAGGTGTACTAAAACTGGACATCTGCATAGCACAGTTCCAATGGCAGGAAAACGGCGTAAAATTGAACATCGGAATTATTTCGATTTATTTATTTCAAGAACTCACGGCAAGACTTTCAAAGGAACCTTAAACAAATGAGAGAAAGAGTCAGGATCATTGAGGCCGCTGTCTTTACCGCAAGAATAGAAAGAGGAAGGTGTAAGATGAAGGAAGCAAAAAGAAGGAAGATGCATTTGACTCGTGTACAGTCATAAATGCGACATGTAAACAAATGGTGATGAAATACAAAGGCTGAGATTTGTTTGGAGTAGTTTTTTGGTTTCTTCCACAAACACCTGCCCCGTGCGGTGGCAGGTGCAGCTGTGGTGTAAGACAGATGTCAGGCGTACACCGGTCACGGCTGAGAGGTGCCAAGGTGGCTGGCCTCCTTAATGAAGGGGACCTGCTTTAATGCTTTAGAGTAGCGTGGGGGGGGGCGGTCCCACACAAACAGGCGCACACAAAGGCACATACACATTCTCGCAGTGCTCAGTGTCACAACCTCCTCTCGGGTGCTGTTTCAGTGAAAGGTGCCAGCCCGCTCAGCCAAGCTCCTAACAAGAGCCAAACAGTCAAGAGACTGGGGATGAAGAAAGAACTGTGTGTGTGTGTGTGGGGGGGGGGGGGGGGGGGGGGGGGGGGGGGGGGGGGGGGCCGGCCCGGTCACAACCTCCTCTCGGGTGCTGTTTCAGTGAAAGGTGCCAGCCGCTCAGCCAAGCTCCTAACAAGAGCCAAACAGTCAAGAGACTGGGGATGAAGAAAGAACTGTGTGTGTGGGGGGGGGGGGGGGGGGGGGGGGGGGGGGGGGTGGTATCAGGAGCAGAGAGCTGTCAACCTCCGGGGACATGTGCAGAGGTGTGTGTCTGTGTGTGGTGCAGTCAGCTGCACCGCACTGACCACAGGATGTTGGCTGTGTAGACCTGGCAGGTGTTTGGTTATTTGCTGTTGTCCCTATTTTTACTGCATGTAATAATACATTCACAAACAGCAAGGATTCTAAATTGGACCTTACCTTGTCAAACACAAACATGGCCCCTCACTCTTTCTTTTCTTTTTTTTTTTTTCTTTCCCCCAAGAGCAAAACCTGATAGATTTCACCCACAGAAGCAGGGCAAGCCTATCTGAGGAATGTACCAAGCTGTGTCCGATAGACTAGTCCTCAGTCACACGGTGGTGGACAAGCAGCCTAATGATGTCTGAAATACCGGCAGAACTGCTATGATATGCTGTGATAATTGCCACCCTCCTGTCCGCAGCACAAATAAATGTGGAATCGGTCGGCAAACACATTAATATGGAAATATCTACATTAATTTGCTGCATGCTCTAAATTATTCAGTAATTAAGCCACTGCAAATTTACACAAACTTTCCCCTGGATGACTGGAGAGAATAGTGAAGAGCCAGAAACAGTATTTGAAATATGAGGTCACGTGAGAAGAATATGTAGTCGTATTTTGCGAAATAACATTTTATCCAGCACAAGACAACACAACAGTCGCCCCACAAAACGTACACAACACATTGATGCATATACAAAGAGAGCTAAGGGATGTTTTTGTTAAGCAAATACTACATATTGTAAATAACATCCTTTCAATACATCCTCCACATCTTTTCATCCTCACTGCCATCATCATCAGAATCATCATCATCATTATTGTCACAACAACAAAAATAAATGCTGTGTGATTGTGTAGGGGAACTCACATAGATGTCATTTTCCTTTTGTTACGGGCACTGAGTGTTTATATAACATGGGTTACAACTCAGCCCTGTGCCTGAAGGCCTCGTGCATAGATGGAGATGGGGCGCTGGAGCCACTGCACTGCCTTCTGGGTTAGGTGAGAAGATTGATGCTGCTCAGGCTCTACCACTAACAAAATTCCCCTGTACACCACCTCTGAAGAGCATTCAATAACACATTATGTCATGTTTATTTAAGGTATGCAAAAGCTGAAGTGTTAAAACCAGCCATTCAAACTAAAAAACTAAACAAAAAAAAGGAAGGCTTTTGGTTCCTGCTGCCTATTGGATGGAGATTGGTCTCTTGGTGTCTATCTTTTTTGACAAAGAGCGAATTGATTGAAAAATCATTCGACTCCTCGTGGTATTAGTCTCAAGACGTGTGTCTAGACTGTATGCATCTTCGTCTTGTGTGCATTTATATAAAATGCCCTCTGTGCCCTCTGATGTACAGGGCCCTCTTGTTTCTCGGGTGGGGTATTGAAAACCATGGTGTTTTTGTGTGTGCCTCTGTGCGTGCCCCTGAGCTTCGGTGTGAATCTCTGTGCCACAGCACGTACAAACCTGTCAACTTGTGTACCTCTGGATGTCCCTTCAAAGGGCCTTCACAGATCTGTCCGAGGCCCTTTGATCAGGCATCCTATGACTCGGTGGCCCTCGAGATGGCAGGGCGAGTGTCTGGGGGGTGGGAGACACGGCCGGTTTGAAGTTGGGGAGTCTGTGGTTTTGACCCACATGCTCATATAAGCACCCACACAAACGCACCCAGATATTTTATCATTTTTAAGACAGGCTCGCTGTAGCATGCTAAAGTGGAGCTTCATTCTAATGTAAAACATGAAATCAGTTATTGTACTTTTTGATGCATGAAGTCAAAAGATCAAGGTCTTCGGTCTGACGTTACGGTCCGGTCGTCGATACCAAACACAGCATCTGTATGGACAAAAAATACCCGTTAACTTTGACATACATTTGCTTTGTTGTTGCATATTTTTTTTGCCGTTGTTGATTTAGACTGTGTCTCGTAGCTTTTGAGTGGACATCACTTTGCGTTGGGATGAATTTCAGGTAAGGTCTAATACTGAGTGACGTACTGTAGCCCTGACACTGAGTTGATCCGACAATAGAATGGATCAGTGTAGCAGCCAACAAGTCAGAAGGTGGAGCATAATCCCTTCTGTCAAGTCTCAGTCTCGTCAATATTCAAATCCAGCCGGCTGTCCAATGGATGTCAGTTACAATCTCCCTCTGGCTCATGGCCGAGCACAGGCACATATCTAAATTGAATTGGATGTTTGCTTCTCAATGGAAATTGAGTCAAAGAGTTGGTCCCCTTCCCCCCACCTCCTCCTCTACTGTCCTGCATTGTGAACTTTTATGTTACCCCAACTTAACTAGACTTTAGTGTATCATATCCATTAGTGACTTATAACTAACATTGAATTTTAAGGAAGAGATGGAACATGGGCATAGCTGGATCCCAAGGCATGAGTCTGCTGGCAGGACAATGAATGGGCATCATTTAAAACTACTGACAGCTCAATAAGCAACAAAAAAACCACTGCCAGCGAATGTTCTCCTTTACTCATTTATTCCCATACACCTCCAAGCACAGCAGCATTTTCATTGAGACCACAAAACTGAAGGCCAAATGCAGCAGCATCAAATGAGAAAGTATGAACTTGTGTGTCCTTGTATGATTATGCTTTAAGACACTTGACCATAAACTGATCTCTGACATCAGCAAGAAAAAGCTACGGTGATATTTGTTTTCCCGTAAAACGTATTCCTCTCAGGTTGCTTTGGTTGAAAAGGTTCATCCCTTGCAGGCCAGCTTTCAGCGAGCTCACTGCCCTTGGGCTTTTTGCTCGTCTCCAAAGTTTCGAAACGTCATCGCTCATCTTTCCCTCCCAGAAGGTGAACCGGAGTGTCTCTCGTTTTGCTGAGGGACCCTTGTCAGATGTAACCCAACTCTGTGTGGTGAATGGCCTTACCTTTTTTTGCTAACTCATCCTTCACTGTAATCCTGGGTTCTAGCTTCGCATGAGATGTGCGTAGACGTGATGAACACTCGGATGTCTGTCCACGAAAAGTAACCTGATTCCAAAGGTCTAAAACTGAAAGTGGTTCTCACGAGGGCGAGGATGATAGAAAAGAAAAATGGCCACAGCGTCTCTCCCCAGCTCTTTGTCTTGTTCATGCCCCCGTTTCTTTCGTCTCTGACACATGTCGCCCTGGCATGCGGGGAAAGCCCTGACATTTTGGAAAGTTTAGCATTTTAAATATTTAGGCTGGGGTTATGATGGATCCTCCAGGCCCCGCGGCAATGTGCGAAGCCTCTGATTAGGACTGCTGTCAGAGTCATTTAGCCGAGTGTCTGGCTGCCAGTGGCGCTCTGTGTTTGACAGGCGAGCCTTTTAAACAAACAGCGGTCCCCGTGGCGGAGCGGGCCGGGCACCCGGTGCCGCACAAACACCCCACACTCAGCCCGCTGACAGCCCAGGGGGAAACCGCCGGCCACTGTCTCTCCGTCTCTCGCTATCTCTCAAGCACTTTGTCCGTCTGCTCGCTCACTTTCCTCGGCACAGCCTACTCTTGCCCCTCTGCCTGTTTAATTTTGATGTTTCTTTTCTCTCTCTCTCTCTCTCTCGCTTGCTTCTCTTCTCTTTTGCTCACTCGGTGACAATATTTTTTTCTTTTCGCCATCGTTCATTGCATTTTGAGTGAGATTTAGCAAGTGGATTGCCGGATGATCTCTCAGCAAAGCGCATGCTCTTAATTTGTCAAATATCACTGCTCATTATCAGCGGGAAATCAGGATGGATGCTGTCTGCCTTGTGCCACGATTAGGACAGCTCACATTGATGTTCACATTGAAATACATCTGAGCCAGCCTTTTCATCTCACTCTGAGACAATCTCCCGTGGCATCAATCCTGTAAATATATGAGTCCTAATATGTGTGTCCTATTCTGTATTCAGAGGAAGAGCCAAGTCAGCAGCTCCAGTATTAATGCATGAGAAATGAGCAGAGCCCATAAGAATTAAAGGGTAAGGCTCCCCTTATTAAGATGTAAATTCCGGGGGGAAACTTGCCGAAATGAGGATACAGTGAAGTTATTGTCAACTTTAGCCTACTTATGCATTTCTAAGAGACATCGTTGTGTTGTACTTGTTGAAATTAGATACACACCTCAAAGCACTTTGTGTGTGTTTTTGGCCCATTTTCAACACAACATCAACCAATCTGAACAAATTTGCAACTTACACTTTACGGAACAATTTACACTTTTGGCAACATTATCTCGTGACAGCATACATGGCGACTATTGTGGTAATTCAATCTCTGTCTGTGTGTGCTCTCCCCCCCCCCCCCTCGCTCTCTCTCTCTCTCTCTCTCTCTCTCTCTCTGTCGCTCTCTCTCTCTCTGTCTCTCTCTCTCTCTACCTCTACCCCTGCTTCTCTCTCATTTCAAATTTGCACTTAACACCTTCCTGGGGAAAGGCTTCTCATTCATCAACGGTGTTTGTCCCGGTGACAAGCAGGGCGCCTCCTGCATATCAATATCAGCTAAGACAATGCTGAGCCTGTAACCTTCAGCTAAATGTCATTCTGCTTAATCCTATTTGAAAATTAAACATTGAAAAACCTTTAGCGCACCTTCCTGTCTTGCTCCCCTGTCTCGCTCACTCCTTCATTGGCCATCATTCCTCCAGCCTTCCGTTCTCTCTCATCCCCTTTTCTCTTCTTGTTTGGATTTTCTGTGTGACATTTGTACTGTTTTGTTTGAGTGTTATTTGTGTGCCTTAATTGTTATTTAGTAGAGCTGATTTTAATTTTATGTCACGGAAAAATCATCCGAGGGCAATTTGTCAGCCCCTAGTAGTCATCTTCATTCTTCCTGAGCAATCTAAAGCGGCAAGCATTCTCAACATCTCCCCTTTATTAAATAAAAAAGGTTCACACATTTATTTTTGACAAATAGAACGAATGTGGATTGGACAGACATAAAAATTGGTCATAAAACAAAGAAACTGGCTACCACATTTTGTGTGTGGAAGGAGAGCGGCATCTAATGAGAGCAAACCTTTGTCAAGGATGCGTATTATACATAGATCTCCTTACAGATGGCAATTATCCCACTGGCAGTGCATGGGGAAGTAGAGCGAGCAAGTCAGAATCGTCCACACACTCTCTGACAGAAGTTAAAACTTTCTCGACGTTGACAGGCCTGTTTGCTGCTCAAGCATTATATATATGGTGTTCCAGCCTTCGCTTTCTACTAACACATTAACAGCTCACATGCACGGAGCTGTACGGTGCATATTTGAAGTTATAGTCAGGAATGGGACAGGGAGGCGAGGAGGATAAAAGGAGATGCAGAGATGGCAATGAAAATGCAATCATTTGCAGTCAGACCGATATAATTCCCCTTAGAGGGAGTGCGATGCGGCAGCTCAAAGGCAGCCTTCAGCCCAGCTCCTCATATAGATTTGATTGACCACAGTCACTCATCATCCGTGGGATTTCACTGAAATACAGTGAGTGAATTACATCGTGACTACGTTTGATGTCTCCATATTGAAGCCCTCCGTCCACTCCATTCCTTAGAGAATTAGAAAATGGGATGGAGAGACACACTGTAGAAGCGATTAAACAAGACAGAGACGCAACAAGATTTCCTTGTTTTTCCTGCAATTTCCTCCAGGAAAATTAGTCTACCAAACAGGGGAGGCTCTGCGGTTGTCATACCATGACTTAGCTACAGCGACGGACAAAAGAGGAAACAACAGAGCGCCAAAAAAGTCTATTTTATTTTAGTCTGATAATGTATGACAGCAGCAGAAACTGCTGTGAAACTGACCTACACGGCATTAAAGAGAGAGATAAAAGTATGATATGAAAAGCCAAGGAGCAAAAAATGTGCCTTATAGATCTTTGAAGGAATTCTATCGGAAGAAGATGTGAGAATGTATTTTGAGCCATAGGTTATTCCTCACGATGTGTCGAAACCCAAGCTAATTTGCATGCAGAGGGGTCCTGCCTTTTCTGCTATGTGAGACACAAATAGAAAGCAGATATTTTGTTGTTGCTGATCCTGTTTTTTTTTCCCGCAAAAAAAGGCGCCATCATAACCTGAACTGTAGGTGTAGACACATTTCTGGGTGGGTTTCTCTGTAGCTGCTGCTGGATGCGTGTTTTCATTTAAGACTAGGTGTCAACTGTTTGTTAATATGAAAAGAGCTCATGTTCTGTCTGTTCTGTCCACCCACTCCCCATGCCTTCTATGCTTTCCAGGTGGGAGATGCAGGAGGGTGCAGAGCTGGAAGATGGAGAGAAAGCAGTGGTAGAAGAACTTCAGAAAACCTATTTTGTTTGCTGCTGCCATCCGGCAACACAGGACCCTACTGAGGCTGACGACACACAAGCAGAGCAAACCCGGGGGGGAAACGCAACCGTCTGATAAAAGTGCGGCCCAATAAATGTCCATGCAGTTAAGATTTTTATCACATTGCAAATGTTTGCTAGAAATATGCACTGGCATCTCTCACGGTAGTAGAACATATGTATGTGTGCAGAGAGTTTGCATACATTGGGTGTGCATGTAAAACATGAGAGCATGAGATGATGAGAAACTGTAACAAAAAAAAGAGGGCGAGGGAGACGGCGCCTGGCTCTTTATGCACACGCGTCAAACTCCCTGAGCTTTTCTATGCTGCATCAGATGCATTTCATCTTTTTAGAGCACTTCTCCAGAAGTCATCTCTGGGAGATGGAGAGACAGGATTTGTTTGTCTGGGACAAGATGCGACTGTGTGATCATTGTAGGTAGTTGTAGTAGAGTGTTGTTGTTTTTTTGAGACAGTGAGTGTAAAGACATTGGCGTCAGCATACTTTCTCCTGGTTCCTCAAAGCAAACTTCAAAAATTACAGCTGGGAAGCTAAATGTATGTTTTGATTACGGTGCGTCCCATAAATCTGGCCCACTCATATCATATCACTCACTATTTTGTGCAAAAACACATTTATTTTATGTGAAACACAATTGCTCTGTATATTTTTCCCACTGTGTCTGTTTTTTCTTATTTATGAGATGGAGAGAATAAAAAGAGTTGTCGAGTTAAATATGAACATAAAATCATGTTCTTACTTTTCCACCACACACAGTAGTATGATCAATGTGTCTGATTTCTGTGCATTAAATATTTTATGATTAATGCGAGGTTAGCATTTCAATACATCGTATGCTCTTCCAAATGATTTGTGATTTTCAGATCAGGATCAAACAACTCAAATTATACTCCATACGACCAGGACATCATTTTAGCTCACAAAGTCGACTGCTGTGCAATCCCTCTGAGAGATGAAGAAAACATTCCCTTTTTGCATAGACTTTTAATGAAAATGTGCAATGATGGTAATCACCAAACCACTTATACAGAAAAAAACTAAATGTTAAGCAGCTTAGTTCTGATTTTACTTTTGAATTAAATCTTAACAGCAACAAGCAATCAATATTTTTTTAAACTAACTAACTACTAAAACTTAACTGTTTTGTGTTGGAGAAAAAAATGGCTATTTTAGCTTGTCAATTTGCTATTGTAAGATAACAGTTTTCTCTGGAAAAGGAAACACTTTGATCTCTTCCCCTTTTCCTGTACCTCCCCTCAGAGAAATTGCCTGAAGGGTTAACCATTTGTATTTCTATTGTAGACAGGTGAAAGGCTCTGAAGACATCTGTCAGTAAAGCTGACAGTGTAATTCACAACAAATCATTGCAAAAAAATGATTTACCACAAAGCATAAATTGAATTTTCTATTATACCGTATTCCTCAGGGGATTATCAAACCTACATAAACACTTTTAGAATCCCAGAGCTCACCGTGACATGTTTATACAGGATAAACTGTGACAGTATTTTGACTTCTCCGATTCCATTTCAACTGAGTACCCTCAGTGCATTTGTGCATTGTCCCCAGCAAACTGTCATCACAATTATGTTGGTTTCAGTTGTACGTGCATCCATTGAGTTCAACAAGCTTTGTGTCAACATGTAGTGAGCCAGCCTGGTAGAATTACCAGAAGACCCTATTTCTCTTCATTGTCATGTCAATTCCCAATCACGCAAGAACGTATCTATATTTTTTCTTCTCAAAATGGAGCTTTGGTGCATCAGTACTCGTAAAGGTTTTCTGTATAGTCAGTTTAATTTTGATTCAAAAGAACAAAGAGCATTTGATAAACAAGTTTGAACAGTGATCTGAATAACTTCTCTTCTTGGGACCAACCAGTACTTTTCTTTATGGTTTGAAAAGGTTGTCAAGTGTCTGAACTCAAGTTTAAGTAAAATGGCCAGTTACTGGTTGATGTATTAGATTTATTCATATATCAATCCAAAATCGGAGAAAACGTGTACGTCTGACACATGTGACTTAAGTCATCTCCTTTGTCCTGTCAAATTCAGCAGATACCTGTGCCACAATTTGTCTTCTCTGTTTCGTATTTAGGTTTCTCTTCACAGTCATCACCAGCGCTCTGCTTGAGGAAACCGGGTAGCTCAGCTCCCCGGAGAATCAGCTCTAACTTTTGGAGGCCGTCCTGAAGTAGGGCATCCAGCTAATGTTTAACTTGGAGTCCACTTCTGTGGATCAACAGCACATGGCCCAAAGTAACTTTGCAGGTAAGGTTACATGGTAGCTGTGACACCAATCACATCAGCCTCTGTTCTCCTTAAATGCACTGTTATGTGCTCTGACCCCAGTGACAGTTCTGTGTGAACAGTCATGACCACTTTCAACACAACAGCATATCCAAAGAGGAAATCACTGTACTTGAGCTATGGATGTAACCGGAAGTATTATGAATGTTTGTTCAATTAAATAATTAACATTAGCAAAGCACAGCATTGTTTTATGAGACCTACAGCTGATAATACATATAACAATTTTAACACATTTAGTAGAATTAGAACTTTAATTCTCACTTCATCCAATGTTATTTGTTGTTGATGTTTCATGTAGAGAAGTTATATTACGGTATAAAAAAAAAACAGTTTGGTGTGTTTTAAGAGGACTCAAAATGTCAATAGTTAGGGACGAATGGATGGTGGAAAAAGCTCTGTCCCCATAGCATGCAAAGATCTAGATCTAGGAATGAACGGAAGTTTTTGACCAGTGGTTTTCAGGTCTCTGTCAGTATGAGTTCTTAAATTGTACTGAAATACAGTATTTCTATACAAGTACTTATAGTGCAGCCTAATATGGTGCATCCACATGTGAGCATTATTTATTTATTTATTTAATGTTCTTGTCTTGTGTTTTGATTTGTTGTGATTACTCGTTGTTTGATTGCATACTTCTATCAATAATATTAAAAAAGGGAAGTAAAGTACTATGTCACTTGGCAACCATCCCGTATGAGTAAATCCCAGGCAGGAGAAACACATCTGGATCAGCTGCCGCTGCTGCTGGTGTTGTGCTACTGTGTCTTTAAATCTCCCTTCCAGTCCGTTGCCCCGGTAAACCGGAAGTGTCACGCATTCGGCGCTGCGCGGGGCTAAAAATACTTCCTGTTTGAGATAGCTCGAGGAAGCAGCAGCGAGTGGACAGTCGCGTGTGTTGCTGATGGTGCGTGAGTCGAGCGTAAAGAAGTGCATGCGTCTCCTGTAAACAGCTGTTCCTCTTTGGAATGTGAAATAAACCCATGTCCCACTGCGCGTGCTCTTAGAGCGGACGCACCCTTTCCTGTGGTTGTACTATTAAGAGTAGGGATCAAAATAAACAGTTGAGGAACATAAGCGAGCATGGTGAGGAAGCTGACTGGCAGATGTTTATTTCAAGCAGAAGTTTGTGTCGCACGTGTGCAAAGTTGAGCGAACACATTACATGTCACATTGGATAGCAACAGTGTCGACTTTCAATTGTTGTGAGACGATTGTGCGTAGCGTTGCTGCATTGTAAGCGGACTACTAAATTGTCTTATTCAGACAGCCAGAGGCTTGTACAACCTCTGGCTGAGCAGGAAAGCACCTTTCAGGAGAGTGGGCTGTACTGGTTTTACGATTCAGCATCAGACAGCTATGGTCACATAGAAATGACACGTGTGTTCCATCCGTGATCATTTTTGACACAGTTGTCTTTGTTTTTTTGTTTTATTTCCACATACCACAGGATCAAGCTCAATGAGTCCCAGAAGCCAATGACTCATGCTCTCTCATCCTTGTGCTGCTACACTAACCCTGTTCATAACCCTGTGGATCGCCATGGCCCAGGTTGCTGGCCAGGAGGACCGAGAGAAAACTACTGCACTCAAAGGTGAATGAAGAACTCTCTTGTGCAGATACAAAGTTTCCCCCAGTTTTTCTTCTTCCTGACAGACAGGAGAATCAAACTATATGCCTGATCACAATTTACAAGGCCAGTTATACTGCACTGGTAGACTAACCACATGTTCTATATTTATGTTTTATTGTGTTCTTTTTAAAACATTCAGTATTTTTTTTATAACTGAACTTGCTCCCTGCTCACTTATTGTGGATGTGTCACCTAATCTCAGTTAATCTGGCCCATCATACAGAGATCTGAATGGCACACTAATTCTTATTAACCATAATCTCAGTCACTGATGTGGTCCAGCTTTCTTGTCCATGAAGGAAAAGCATGTCTACAGTTCTCAAAACTACACAAACAAATATTGTTGTAGTCATGATAATAAATTGAAAACAGGAACAGGGATTTTGTTTCGTATTGGCATATGTGCATTCCCTCTCATTCTGGCACATGAATGACTACCCTTAAAACATAACACTCAACCTTGAGTCTAATATATTCATACACACTTTAAGCAGACCAATATGTGTATTTCCCCCTCTCCACTTATTTCTGCTTCATTTTCAAAAAAATGTCAATAGACATTTAGTATTTGAATATCCTCTTTTCTTCCCTTTTTTCTGCCACTTGAGGATGATGAACAGCTCGTTTGAGTAGGGAGGAATAGTATTTGCTTTCGTTGCTTCATACTTTAACGAATGTTTTTTTCATTGCTTTCAATGTTCTAATGTTGCAATTTAGATCCTGATCATTGCTTGATCTCCATCTCTTTTTCCTCAGATTTACTGTCAAGAATAGATTTGGATGAACTGATGAAGAAAGATGAGCCTCCTTTCGCTTTCCCAAAAACTCTGGAGGAATTTGAATATGCCTTCAATGAATGTAAGTTTTAGTCTTCAAACCCTATGTCACAAGTGTCGGTTACATGGCTTGGCCAAAAGCACACAAACCCAACTGATATAGTGCAAAGAACACAATTTTTTATAAAAAATACAAATTCCATCAAGTATAAGGGACAATACTCAACCTCAAAGTGTCGAACTACTGATCTTCGGATTTGGATAAGTTTACTGTAGTAATGTTAAAATTACATTAAAGTTGACAAAAACATTCTGAATTTTTTTTTTTTCAAATGTTTCACATTAACTGCACTTCTCGATCACGTCAATGGGGAGTATTGAGGTGGAAACATGCACAGGAAAACCAAATCAACATGCTCCCTTAAGAAAATGCGCGTCTTCGTGAATGGTGAACTACAGTTGTGTTTACTGTTACGTCAGTGTCTGTATGTTTTCTGCTGTCACCTGGCATGTTTTTTGGATTTCAGGTGTCGTTGGGTGGGTGGGTGGTTGGGTGTGTGTCATTTACCTGTGACAGAGAGCAGAGCCGAGCCCAGAGAGCTCTGGACCCAGATGATATAAAAGTCTCTTAAGGATTCTCTTGGCTCGCTTTAATCAAACCAGGTGCAGGGAAGTAGGGAGAAAGGTTGGCGTCGGTGCTTTTGGCTTTTAGCATTCCCCCGTAGTCTCTCTCTCTCCCTCTCTCACCCCCTCTGTTCTCTGTCAGTGTCTCTGCTGGCTGTCTGCCTGGCTGAGTGGGGGACATGTTGTGTACTCTACGGCCCGTCAGTAACCTACTCAGCCTTGCCCTCCGCCTGACGGAGCATTTGCAT
Organism: Colistium nudipinnis; assembly: GCA_016785305.1. Classification (NCBI taxonomy): domain Eukaryota; kingdom Metazoa; phylum Chordata; class Actinopteri; order Pleuronectiformes; family Rhombosoleidae; genus Colistium; species Colistium nudipinnis. The sequence goes on from JAFBJU010001715.1 coordinate 642,580, forward strand.
AACCTCGCTGTGCCTAAGAAGAGAGACACGCAGATTCGCCCCCCCACCCCCCGCCAGCCTCCATGCCCCCCCACCCTCTGCCCCACCCTCTAGTCCCAGCTCAATCTCTCATGGAGGGATGAACACATTCAGAGACTCACCATTGCCTCACCCTTTTGTGTCACCCCCCCTTAAATCTCTCTATTCCAGCCCCTCCCCTGCTTAAAATCCCAAACACAACTTAGCCACCTACACACACACACACACACACACACACACACACACACACACACACACACACACACACACACACACACACACACACACACATATACCCCCTTTTACCCCTCCGTATGTCTTGTCAGTTTCCACTCAGGCACGTTGTTGAAGGAAAGTATTTCTATTAAAGCCGCGGTGTCCCTCGGGTGGTGTCACTCGTACGTCGGCTCTCAGTTGCTCTGACTCGCAGGCATTACTATAGCTACGCCCAGGCTACCTTTCCCTGAGACAGGTGGAACAAAAATGTTAATTTGACCATGTAATGATGTGAATACAGACGAGTCTGTGTACAATAGTTTGCAGGTATCTTAATCACTGAAGATGATGGCTTCATCTTGCCAGCCCTCCGGTTTTCCATTACTGGAAATCCAAGGTTATGTACACCTAATTAAGCGGCCAAATTGAGAACAGAATGCTAATTATGACAGAAAAAGAGGAGAAAAGTTGAGAAAACCTAATTCCTCTGAGAGAATGTGTTGGGGGGAGGCAATGGAGCCCACACACACACACACACGCGCTCTGCACACACTTCTTCTCTCTCTCTTTCACACACACACGGAGACGCACGCGCCTTTCCTACAGTAGGATTTCATTACAGCTTGTCTCTTCCTTCTCTTAGGCAGTCGTGTTTAGATCCTCACCCCTCAACGAATGCATAATTGATTTTCTTCAAGGTACTTTTTGTGCACACCACTTTATCCGAACTTTTCACTCAAATCCTGCTCCACCTCTCAGGCACAAGTCGACTTTTTAATGGAACACAGTGTCAAACATACATCCTGAATAACATGATGTCTAACAACAAACCATGAAAGCAAGTGCCGTAGTACACGGTGTGTTAGCAATGAAGGATTTGTCGCGTTGATAGAGGGGTGAAAATAGTGGCAATTTAGAGGGAGATGAAAAAAAAAATGCTCATGCATCCTTTTCTCTTGCAAAGATATCAGATTTATTTATATCTTAGATGGGTTTCTCACGTTGTGCAATAATTGAGGAAGTATGAGAGCCCCCTGGCTATTTGGGTTAAATATGTGTTCTTTTCAGTGGTTTAGCTCTTTCAAAAGCTGCAGTCATAAAGGTCAAAATTAAATTTAACACTGTTTAGTGTTTTATTGTATTGTTGTGTCAACGGCAGGATCGATGGGCTCATTCCTAAGGTATAAACGCTGAGGTTCCACAGCCACACAAGGGTAATTGTTTATTAAGAAACTGAGTTGTACCATGTCTGAAAAAGCATTTTCCCTTCTTATGACTGTTGCATATATGATGAAACCTGGATGTGTGAAGAACTCATCTGGTTTCCTGGAATTACAAGAAATCACTTTAACATTAAACATCCCAGGGAGAGTTAGTTTCTTTCCAATTATTGTGCGTTATAATGGCAACGTGGCTCACTTACAACAATTTAGGAAAGCACAATGACACTCACTGTGTGTCCACACCTGGCTGATGCTGCTTGTGGGCCAGTGGGTTTGGTTGTACGTAAGCTGTCCTTGTTAAGGTGACTGGCTGATGCCCAGCAAGGAGCAGTTGTTGTTGTTGGGCCATTGCATGCCAGGGCACCTTTCTCTCTTCTTGCTCTCTCTCTCGTGCGTGCACGTGCGCACGCACATGCACACACCCAAGCACAGTCTTTCTTTGGGTTTGCTCTTGAAGAGTTCAGGTGGGAAAGGAAGGGACAGACCTGTGGCCAGAGTGAGAAAAGTACAAGAGGGGGAAAGAGATGGACACAATTAAAGAGGAAAGGGGGAAAGAGGCTTTTAGATGGATGAAATCTGGGAGGGAGATTTCTATTTATTTTTTGCGATACCAGCTGTCCAGTCCCGGCATGCCAGACTACCCAGAGGGCCGTTGAAGTCGTGACTGGAAGAATGCTGCTTCATCCATAGGCCCGTCAGCTGACATACGGGGGTGGTTAAGGGGGTGCGTAAGAAAAGGACCGACAAACAGGAGAGAGAGATAATAAAATACATTTCAATGAATTGTAGATATGTGCCGGACATACATGTACCTACGACAAAACGCAATCATATATGCAGATATTTGTTAACATTAAACATACAATATGTTTTTTCTTCCCATCTTTCTCCCACAGATGGCCAACTCCGACATATAAAAACAGGAGAACCATTTGTGTTCAATGCAAGGGAGGATCTCCACCGCTGGAACCAGAAACGTTATGAAGCTCTTGGAGAGGTAACGCACTCCTTCTTCTACTGGCATACTTTGACTTGGATCCAATAGACTTTTCTGTCTGTTTTGATTGTGGAGAGCAACACCAGCACATAATCTCACACATGTACCCCGACACATTGCATAATTGCATAGTGGATTTTTGGCATTCAAATGTGTTGTAGTTGGCCCATACAGATCAATTTCCCTACTAAAAGTGCAATGCTAGGAAAAGAGAGGTAATTCAGAAACTTAGTAGAGAAGAATGTGCGTCGCTTTCAAACTGTACGACTAATTGTACATTTTTAAATCTCTCTAAACGGAACAGCTGTTCATAACAAGGCTGACCCTGCTGTCCAAAAGCAACCTCCCCAAGTCTCTGTAGCTCCCAAGAAAATAAAGTTGGCAAAGTTAACATTTTGCAAAAAAAATAAAATAAAATGTAATCATGTATATGTCTAAAATATAATGGTTGCATACTATATCCATGACTGTGGCTGCATGTAACACTTGAGCTGTAGAAGTCTAACAAAAGGTTTGTTGGTTTGTGTACATTGACGCTACCAGATATGGTTCGAGTGTACAAGGGACTCTTAAGTTATATAGGCCTGTCTACATTGATCAGATGGTGGCTACAGGCCTGAGACCCACAGAGGTGAAACAACTGTTTTGACAGATTTCCCTGACTGTGCAAGCGGGGCTGACGAAACACATTACATTTTACAGTGCTGATGCCCCACTGGTATGAATGGGATGTGACTGCAGATGAACTGATGAACTCTATTGTTATTTGATTGTTTATACCTATACCACATGGTGAGAAAAGCATGGACTCTGAAAGCTATTTTCAGATTAAGACTTCAAAGTTTCTATGCCAATTTTTAGGATACTCTAGCTGTCCAAATGCAACGCAATATATTCAACTAGACTACATCCTATTGTATGCAGATGTCACCTCCAATTCACTCCCACATTAAAAACGCATGCAATATGCATTTAGATAATGAGATGAATGTTCTTTTGTAATATTTTTTTGATTATTTGCGTCCCCCGCTATGTTGCTTTTAATTGTTGTATGCATTCTTTGAAGTTCAAAGCAAAGTGATAGACCCGTTTGTGGGATTACCTGGGTGTTTTTATTATTTCTAATGCAGGTATACGGTCGCTCCTTTGAGGACTTGCCTTCTGTGAAGGCTTTTCCCCCTTTTTTCTTTTGCCTGCACCGGCACTATCTACCAACATCTAAAAAGACTCTAAAAACAAGCATTTGATCGCATGGATACAGAGGCCCTGAAAGAACACACAGGCTTTTAACCAACTGAACTCAGACACTGGAGGGGGGCCAAACATTTGGAGAAAACAAATAATCATCAAGAAAGATGTATGCAAATTTTATTCATCCTGTGATTAAAAATCTGACAGAAGCATCTTCTTTAGAGAGGAAAGAAAGAGATAGTGTCAATCAGTGTTGATATGAGCCTGTGTAATGAGAACATATACTGTATGTGTTGTGCTGCAGGAGATTAACTGGCGGAGAAGAAAGGAACACTACCTGAATAAGCATTATTATCTTTCTCTCCTTTTTAGGCCACTGATGGTTCAAGAAAATTAATACTGTACTTCTCTCGTACAGCTTTACAAGTTCAGATGCATTGTTTTTCCTGCTGAGAAATATGATCCATTATAAATAGACACACCTATTGAATTAAATGCCTTTGGTTGAAAAGTGAGATTGTGCTGCTTGGTCAGCCTCTGTATGTGTGAGTTACACCAGCATACCTGTCTTATTATTTCTGTCTGGCCAACATAAGCTTAATTTATTTTGAGTCTATCCATATTTTTTCCCCATCCGTCCCCTTCATCTCTGCATGAGGCGAGAGCAGAGACTTTGCCAGATGTCATAAGATAAGATAAGATCAACCTTTATTGTCCCACAGTGGGGACATTTGCAGTGTTGCAGCAGCAGAAGTAAATTATACAAACATAAATAGACAAAGGTACAGAAAAAAGTAAACTAAGGCTCTGCAAAAGTAGAAAAAAAGGTAAAATTCGGGCAGACCACAACACACCCTAGTGCCCTCTATCAATCTGCCACCTGCGGCAGTCTGAGAAACCGGCCACAATCCAGCCTGAGAGCTGTGAGGGATGGCACAAGGATGCGGGTGCATGTGTTTGCCCCTGGCAGTGTGTGAATAGAATGGCATCATCATTGCCCCCTAATCTTCACTGGCATTCCTTTTTCTCCCTCCCTTCCTCCATACCTCTGTCCATCTCTCCCTCCACCTGTCTTCTTCTCAGTGTCTTTATATCCTCACGGTTTGTAGTTGTGTGCGCGCGTGTGTGCGCGTGTGTCTGTGTGTGTGTCTGTGCATGTGTGAGGGGGCTGGGGGGTGGCGGCTGTATTGTCAGACACATCACAGCACCAGATGTCCAATTTGCACTTCAGCCTCATCTGAATGGAGGGATAGATACAAAGAGGGAGAGCGAGGATGTTGGTGTGATGGCCTCCAAGCAAAAGAAAGACATGGGGACAACATTTTGGGTTGAGCACAAAAGCAGTGAACCATTTTTCACTCTTCAATTTTTAATTTTTTAAATTTATATGTCAATGCCATGACATGGGAAAAGAATAGAGGTTTTTCCAAGACACTGTATCGGTTCATCTCGCATGGAGACCATTGGCCATAATTATATCTACATCTAACTTGCATGCAGTTAAACACCTTGTTTTGATTTGATTCAAGCATTTGGAGTGATTTAATGAATTAAATAATAATTTTGTGTTGGAGATGGAATCACTTCAGGTGCACAAAGGTAATTTCCCTTCAAACTGAAGAATACGAGCGACTGAGAGTGCGTTTAGTGCCGAACATATATTACTGTATATGAATACAGTAACTTGCGCAAAGATCATAGAAATTGCCAATGGTGGCTGGGATTGGCTCCAGATCCCTCCATGTGGCCTCCACCCTCCTCAAAGTGTAAGCTGTGTGGATGCCCCCATTCATTCTATACATCAAGACCCATACACAATTTCATAACAAATTCGAGGAAAATTGTAATATTTTCCCAATTGTACAGTGTTATACTACTTACTAGAGCCTTCATTAAGTCTCTGCATGCAGTCTGGAGGTAAAGGGCGATGGCACAAGAAAGGAAAGGGGACCTGTGGTTGTCTGTCTCTAGATATAGGACACAACGGAAATATGAGTTATTTGTTCTGAATACAGTCATTATCATTTCAAGCACTGACGCACATGAACATTCATTCTAGTCAGGGTTGTCTCACGCAAACGAAAACCGTGACATTTTCCGTCATTGGCTCTGACTGTTATCACGAAAGCTGTATTGCAACCGTTATGCAGTGCAGGTTATCACTGCAGTGTTGCCGGGTGCAGCGGGGTCGCCGCAGCCGGTGTAGGTATCGGTTGTAGTCTAATTCCTGTGATTCAGTGATGAATCGCTCTGATAGAACACAAGCATAGGCTACGGCCCAGATGGAGCTCTATTAAGCTGTTAATAAATGAGGATTCTTCTCTGCTCTGCCTGCATCTGTGGAATTGAAGGCACTCACAAATTTGTAGACACGCACGGGGGCACACTCTCACGCACACACGTACACAAGCACACACACACACACACACGTACACAAACACACACAGTCGGAATATTATAATGAAGTAAAGCTAGCCAGATGGCTGAATTAGAAAGCGGTCTCTCTCTTTCTCCTTCTCTCTCCATCTCTCCATGTCTCTGTCTCTTCATCTCTCAGTCTCTCTCTCCGTCTCTCTCTCTGTCTCTCTTTCACTCTGTGTTGTCTCTCAGTTGTCTTTTTTTCTCTCCTGTCTCCCCCTGTTTCCGCATTATCGATGTTGTGCGTTGTTGTAGCAGAGACCAGCTGGCCAAGGCTTAATGCCCTGCTGAAGTGCCCTTGAGCAAAAATAGGAGGAGACAAACACTGGGGTGAAAGGCATTTTCTTCAAAGTTTGACAAGTCATCTTAAGTTATCGAAACGTGAATTCAACATGCGTTGTATCTGTACCATGTGCCTAAATTGCAATGTCATCTGCATAAATTGCAATCTTGCTCTCAGGACAAACAATATATCCATTCGAATAGATTCAATAGTCGGTTGATTGTGGAAGACCAGTGGTGAGTCATGTTGAGCTTGTTGACAGCTGTGTACCCTTGATAGAAATAGTTTTCATCATAGTTCATGCGTTTACTTTGCTGCAGGACTCGTACTCCCGTTTTAGATGTACGTCTCTGTATTCTCTTCTCTGGATGACATTATAAAGGGGAGGAGGCGCTGTGAATGAAGAGCCACGCTACAGTCACAAAGTGTTACGTCAGGGTGACGGGGGCCTTCCTACTGTACTTTAAACACCAGGAGGCCCCACGCCAGTCGTGGATCATTTTGTCGGGGAGCTAATGGGATGTCTCCGAAGACGCGCTATAAATGACAGCTGTCTGCCCGGATTCACCGACTGCCATCACGTCTCCATTCCCAAAACACTTAAACACCGCCGCCGTAGCTTGTGCCCAGAGCAGGGAGGAGGAAACAGACACAGTCAGACAAAGATGGTTGCGGGGTATAAGTGAGGTGGATTAGAGTTGATGAAAGAGAAGGGAATTGGACAGGGACGAGGAGGGGGGTTATTAGAGAAAAGACGGGACGGCTGGTAGTTACAGCACTGGCATCTGTCACTACCGCCGGCACCCACGGTGGCGTACAGTACTTTGCTTTGAATTAGCCCTCTGCCGGCTTCTCGGTTAACACCTGAGGAGGTCATTATGATGCCATTAGGATGAGTAGTGCAGGGAGGGCACAGAGGCAGCGAGAGAGAGGCGGATATCCACGCTAAGTGTAAACAGTCCGTCTGTCAGTCGGCATCTGAGAACTTTCTCTTCCCCGGAGAGCGCTCTCTCCTCCGACAGAAGAATGACTGAGGCCTCGTGGGATTCACGCCCGCCTCTCTCGCTCTTTCTTTCTCTCCCTCTCTCTCCATCTTCGTTTCCCATGTGGATTGACAGATCACAAACTCACAACAATAGGCCCTATTTTAATATCACTTTATGTCGGTACACGAGGCCGACTTAAAATAAACAACCTTTCTGTTGCCGCGTGCTGTCTCTCATTTCCAGCCCCTCTCTGAGTGTGCTTTGCTGCTGCTGCTGTTGTTGCTGCATTGTTCAGGGGGATTTTCGTCCTTTTCTTCCTCTCCTCTATTCTCCGGAGAAGGAACGCTTTCCTGGGTGCAGTCAGTGATATGGCTGTAGCTATTTCACTTTCATTATATAAACAGCTTTGATGCCTCTTCTTGCTCTCTGTTTTCTATGGCTAAGGGGCTTTTGGAGAGGGCTCTGGACGAGTGAGACAAGAGATGTGGGCACGGCCTCCACACGAGATTCCCATGTGTGTGGATGCTACTCGTGCTACTCTCTTGATTATATTTGTGCATATGACTTGACTTATGGTTAATCAGATAAACCAACATATGTTCATTGTACACAAAACCTGACTGATGTGTCTCCAATCTTATTATTTACACTTGAAGCAGTAGTCCACACTTTCAATGTAATGTGAATAAGGCTCATTTTATAAATAGTACATTTCAGAATGACATTAAATTAGTCTTGTAAGTGTGTCTTATTGAGACTTACAGTGGGCCTGCTGTTTTATGATTGTCACTGATGGGTGGTTTCAGATCAGTGCTTTCTCTTCATCCCCTGTAGTGACTTCAGTCCTGCATCGGTCTGACCTTCACGACCTTTACCCTCCCCTCTCCCATCTCATTATCCTCTGGCAATACCCGTTAATTTACTATTCGTGTGTACTATTTTCTCTGTTCGGTTTATCTCTTCTCTTCATCTTTCCCACCTCTATCTTTCCTCCCCTCCCTGTCCTGCGCTGGAAGGATCATGTCCATATCATGTCCGTATGGCCTCAGGTGTGGTCAGTCCAACCAGGCATGACTGTCACAGTGTCTCAGTGGGAGAACACAAGCAGACGCACATTAACTGACACATGTGCACCCATCGGGTGGGAGGACTTTCTCGCTCACTTGTTGCCACAGTGGTCTTCAATAAAGCCGCGGCGTGGTGCGTGAGCGAAGGTGATTTAGAGATTTTTTTTTGGGGGGGGTGACCAAAAGGAGTTGGTGCAACAGCCAACCCACTTATCATAGCCATTTGATGTATCGTTTTCCCATCTTCCATTGCTGCTTCTCCTCTCCTGTTCACTGCAGCGGGATCTGGCACAAGACTCCTGGCTCCTGAGGATTACTTCTCAACCTCTCCCATCTCGTCTCCCTCCTTTCCGCCTGCTGAGCCGTCCTCTAAGTCCCTTCCTTCCTCCCGGATCCCACTCTCCTTGCTTCATCACCACAGTCCCTTCCACTATGCAAACAAACAACAGACACAGCGATGACCTCAGCTGCGGAAGGTCCCTTTCAGACTCACCCACGATCGCTCTCGCGGTCGTGTAAAATGCCTGCTGTTGTTTGAGTGTGCATCATCATCCAGTTGTCGTGACCATTGCTGTTGTGTGTGTGTGTGTGTGCGTGCGTGCGTGTATCTGCCTGTGTTTGGAGTTAAAACTGAACCGTCGGGGACCTACAGTTGAGGATAATGAGAACTTGCATTGGCATTTCAGATAATGTCGCACCCGTATCTAAACTGAGCATGAGTGACACTATGTACAGAACACATCAATAAATACACCCTCTCTTTAAATTGACAAACTTTGTTAGTTGTGAGTCATGGCTACTATAGTCATCTGTTGAACCCTTCCATATAAGCTTACAGTTGTTCGAAAATCACAGTGACATTTAAAACATTGAATCACTCTCAGACGTAATGCTGACAACTACGGCACCACATGAGATGAAATGGTCTGGAGACTTGAATAGGAGAATTATTTTACTGGCACAGGAAAGGATGCAGGTACAGGAACATTGGCAAATCATTTTTTATTAAGTCAGACTACATTAGCAAAAAGTGATGCATACATTTACCAAAGGATGGAAACGTCCAGGTCATTGCTGCAAGTTTTCACCTCGGGATGAGCAAGTTAAGATAAGTGCAGGCCCTAGACACATTGGTCTCAGTGAGAGATTTGCTGAAATGAAATGCATAGTTGCCCTCTCAGAAATCTTTGCCCACGCCCAGAGAGGTGGGGACTTTTGACTGTTGCTTTGGACCATAGCGAGAGTTTTGGATCTGATGTTATTCCAAATGTTTGGTTTTACAAGGTGAGGAAGACAATGATAAGTACACGGTCTCTGCCATGAAGTATGGCTGTGATGAAATCCATAAATGGGGATATGCGAGTGTTAAAGTGTCTGTGATTTGTGTTTCGTCGATCGGCATGATGGAAAATATTTCTAATGTTCAGAGGAGGTGTGCTCATTTAAGTTGGGTACTGACTTGGTTGCATGTAAGGACATGAAACCAACTGATTTGAATGCAGTTAGATTCTCTTTTATCTTTCTTTCTTTTTCTCCCCGCCCTCCCCTTCTTTTCCACTCACTTGTGTACTCCTATTGTCTAATGCAGACAACACAGACACTAGGCATTGCCTCCTGCAGGCATTTCATTAAAACACTAATAACACATTGATAATTGGGTGACAAAGAGGCTTCTCTCATTGTACTGATCGGCTGCAGAGATGCAGTCCTCCGAGGCCCACACAGGAGGAGGATGGCTGTGTGTGTGTGTGTGTGCGTGCGTGCGTGCGTGCGTGCGTGCGTGCGTGCGTGCGTGCGTGCGTGCGTGCGTGCGTGCGTGCGCGCGCGCGCGTCTGGGCATGTTTGTGATTGTCTACGTCTCTGATTTGATTCTTTCACATTGTTTCTGAAGGAAATCAGATTTTTTTTTTCCCCATTGAAAAGTTGCTGCTGTCCCTTTTTTAACATCTGATCGAGTTTTTTTCGAAAATGTCACCTGGCTGTAGTTCACATTGCAAACTAAAACAAAGATGCCCTATATGTATAAGCTTGGATATTAGATTCTTACTTACGATCTACAAATGAATTTTCACAAAGAAACCCTTGCCTTCTTTCGAGTTGTGTGTGCTTCTCCTGTTCCCCATTAGTCTCTCCTTATTCTATATCAGATATTTCTCCAGCCACCTGAGGCACTGAACAAATAACATAGTGCAAATGAAATTTCCTGTGAGTCTTATTGATGTTATTAAACACTAGCATACTGAGGCCCGAAATCATTTTAGTCTTCATCAGACTGTCTGACATTTTAGTGAATTAGCTTTTGGAGGTGTGGTGGGTTTATATGTGGTGGGGTTGTCTTAGTTCCTTTACCCCACCTCTTTTGATTCTTCCAGGGTCAAATGGTAAAATCGATCATCTCATTTGGCCCGTCTGCTGGCCTTTGATTGGCTTTCATAAGGCTAATACCGTATGTGTCTGGTGTGTATTGCTTGTTGTTTTGCAAGAAATTGTTTCTTTGCAAATTGAACCGAGAAAAACATGGCAACAATGTGATTAGAAGAAATTCATATTTCACAAAAAAACAGCCTTTTAACTTTTAGGTAACATTTGGACTTGTCTAATGTGGGCAATAATGTGCTACTTTTACATTTTAAATGCAGTTTGGAATATTTAATTTTACTTGCCAAAAGCTGAGTACAACATGGCCGTGAGAACCCTGTCAGCTGTGGTCACTTTCTGGCACTTACATGTTTAACATTTGCAGTTGTTATGTCAGCAGAGTTTTTTTTTTTCACTTCTCTTTTCAGTAGTGGCTTGCGAAAATATCCGTATTCATGTGCAGTTTCACTTTTTTTTTCCATGGTATGGTATAGGTTGATGTTGGAAAGAAACCAGATAAGAAAGAGCCACATTAGCATATCGCATTTCCAAAATATTTGTGCACACATTTTTAGTATTATATCCCTTTGACATTTAATGCATTAATGTATATTGATCTGTTGTTGAGGTTGTAAAACTCAGTTTCCACACGTTGGGAGCATTTGAGTGTCTGAGCATCATTTCACTGTGTGCTGTAAGATATGACAATCCCTGTGTAAGATCCTTGTTCGTGGTTGGACTTGGTGTTTGGGGTCAGTCAGTTGGTTGGTGTCAGACTAAAGAGCACGACTGCGGCTCTGACAGGCTTTGTAGCACTGGCCTTTAGTTTCCCCACATAGCAACTGTGATGTTTTAAAAGCTGCTTCACAGCGGAGCACGACAACATGTTGCTCAGTTCTCCCGGTGGTCCATCCACCCAGCATTTTTTTTTTTTTTGTTGGGACAGGCGCGGAACACACACTCTGTCTTTGTGCGTGTTTAGGAGAGATTATTACAGTAACTCCACCGCAGCGCACCGCCAGTGGTCCTGAGTCCTGTTATCTGTTATCGCCGTTAACTCCTCCGGCTGTCTTTCACCACTGATCAAAAATCTAAACCTGTTCAACAAAGTGCTTCTCACTGTTCTAGGCAGAGCAGGACGTGGGGAGACGAAAAGAAGGAGTGAAAAAAAATAAAAATAAGGAGAATGGAAAGAAAGTTGTTAATGTCACTGAACCATGAAAGACTTGGCCTGGGGTTAGAATGACTCGGTATACAAGGTTCTTTAGTGCTGTGGCTGCGGGGATCAACATAACTTACATCACCCCTTTGCTTGTACAGGAGATTTCCTCTCCTGGCACTTACAACCTCAACACTCACAATGCACAGTGATACGCACACACGCACGCACGCACACACACACACACACAGTGCAATCAAGACCCTTTAAAGTAGTACGCATGCATATACACAAACCAGAGGGCACACAATGGTTTTGCATAGTATTTTTTTATACAGTTTGCTAGCACAACTGTGGTTGCTATTAATTGTTCACATGCACACACACAGAGACACACACTCATTGTTTTGGGCTTTTGTCGTATGGATTTGTATATACACCAATACACCAAAAACATTCCATTATAGATTGTATTATCAGTGTAATGTCTGACTATGCGTGTGTGCTCCTTGTCTTTTTGCCTCTCTAGATCATCACTCAGTATGTTTATGAGCTGTTGGAGAAAAAGTGCAACATGACCAAAGCATTCCTGCCAGTAAGTACCCATCGTGTGAAAGGAGGCATTTTCCTCTTTGATTTATGCCCCTTGAAGATTAAAGGGAGTATTAAATATGAAAATTGACGTAAATGCTTCGGCTTCAGAGTGCGATTATTTTGAGTCCCCTGTTTAAAATGAAAAAAAAGAAAAGGGGATTGTGAGTAGTCAGCTTTTCTCGTTCCTCTATCAGTCTTTGTCTTTTTCTTTCTATCTCACACGGTTTCTCTCTTTCTCTCTCTTTCTTTTGCCCCAACCTTCGCTCACATCCTTTGTGCAAAAGTGTCTCCTCAACAAATTAACGGTATTGTGACGTCTCATTTCAAAGGCGCAGAGAGGCAGCATGCTGATGCCTAATCTGTTTTGCATTCATTTGCGCGGAAGAGGGCTTTGTCGGCTATCACTGAGTTATTCTTTGCCCGGCTCATCCAGGCTCAGGGCACACATTTGATCCCTTTTTATTTGTTGTTGGGAAGCATTTTGTCTCCGTTTGCCCCCCTTTACCCCTCCATCCCTGCTCGCTCTCCTCTGTTCATAAAAGTTCTGATCATTTTTCAGGGCTGCGTTTATAGGGATGTTAGGCAGCGCTGGTGGTTAGAAGCACGGCAGAGTTTGCTCGGGTGCTAACAGTGTCCATAAATCACTTAGCCAGGGACTCAGCGCCTTTCATTAGCCCCCATACACTTTTACTGGTTTATCTGCCCGGCCTATTTATCTCATTATTCCTCTGGAAAATTGCTCTGTTCTGCCTTTCTGGTGCCCACCCGCCTGCGCGTGTATGGCATTTGTGTGTGCGTATTTGTGTGTTAGTGGTGGGTCCGTCCACCTGCGTGGCATTGAACTTGTGACCACAGATTTTAAGAAGATTAACCGCAGCCAAGTATGGGGGGAGAGGGAATGAGGGAGCAAAAGAGAATAAAGGGTAAGATTTGCTCCCCCACTCGGCTCTCTTTGTCTGCTTGGATTAAGTTCTAGCAGCTGCCACCCGTGGCTTTTATGGACAGTGTTTGTCTTCTTAGAGATTCCTCCAGGCATACTTTGGAGGGATGCATGGGATGTGGACGGAGCGCGCGCACACACACACACACACACACACACACACACACAAATGCCGTTCTCTGTCTGTGTTACTTGCTCCCTAAGTTTTAATCACACAGACTGCTTTCTGATCACGATTGTTGTTGATTAATTTACTAATATGTGAGTTTTTTTTTTATGACCCATGCCACTCTAGAGATGCTTGCTTACACGTTTCCTAATGTTTCACAGCAAAAATGAAATGTATAATAATAATCACAATTTGATCATCGTCTTTTTCTATCTTTGTTGTGACATTGAGACAGTAAACATTGTATGGGGATTGAGTTAAATGTCCCAAATACAGTATCTATACAGTAATATTAAAGTCATGCTGAGCTGGTTAAATATATGAACATCATCCAAAGAGATGACACACAGTGACACATGGCAACGTGTTTTATTGAACATTTAGGAGGATGCCACAGACGAGGAACCTACCAGTTTTATGTACCTGAGCCCAGATGCCCTGTCCAACCCGTCGAAGCTGCTGGTGCTCATCCAGGGCAGTGGTGTGGTGCGGGCCGGTCAGTGGGCCCGTAGACTAATCATCAACGTGGACCTGGACTCCGGGACACAGATCCCCTTCATCACCAAAGCCACGCAGGTAGAGCGCACAGCAAAAAAAGTTCATCTAAGCTTTGTTGGATGTTGGATTCTGATCTTAGAGTCATGATGTCATTTGTTCCGACTGGGTTGGGCTGAGTGCACTGAGGATACCGTGCCCTTTTTCCTACATTTCCTTTGTGAAGAGAATAAACTGTGAGTCATCAGTGGTATTCAGGGTGTTGTGTGTCTCTGAATGAAAACGTCACCACATGGTGGTAGCATCGCTACCGCAGTGGGAGCGGTGGTTGGTATGTTGGGTCATTTGTGTGACGAGTAACACACATTGTATATTTAAATGCCAGGCTTGAATATTTGGGGCTATGGAAGCAGTTGTGACACAGTCGGAAGCAGAGCTTTGTGGTATTTTGTTTATGAATGGAGGTTTGAATGTGATTGTGGGTAATGGGGTTGTTGCTCAGTGCTTTTATACCCTTAACTCTGGATGTAATGTGTCGATTCTTTTCGGTTTATGGGGTGGAAAGCAAATTTTGCACTGGATCAAATGATAAATAATATGAGGCTGAACTGCTCTGGTGTTCTACAGCGTCATCATCATTTAATAACAAGGGGTATAATCATAAGAGGCAGAACGTAACATTTGGGTAAACATAGACTTTATTTACTACATATTGCAGCCCTTAATCTGTAATTGAAGCTTATGTTGTCTCGTCAGTGAAATGAAGCATATTCCTTTATATAATATTAATTGGAATACATGCATATTTATGACGCTCGATTCCTATGTAGCCCTATGAATTTATAAGCGACCGTGTTTGGGACAGAGAATGAAACAATGTGGCATAAAATCCAAATCTGTCGTTCTTTCCCAACTGTACGGTTACACACAAGAGTGCGTCGGCAAGCAGAATGTGTCTGTCTTATTCTTTTCATCCTCATCCCTGCACTCATTTGTCAACCTGGCCACGACTACCTGGGTAATTTCATCAGTCTGCTGTTCAAATTGACTTAGGGGAGATCCGGCTCTCCCTCTCCCCCTCATTCCTTCTTTTCGTCCATCAGAATGCCATAAAGACTTTCACTGCTGTGTAAAGCCCTCGCCCGCGGAATACAACAACAGGAGAGATTTGGCTTCTGTGAGTGCGGGCTCGTGTGTGTGTGTGTGTGTGTGTGCTAACGGATGATTCAGGTACCCCCGAAACTGTCTTTTACAGTCGCCCTTGCTGGTATTGCAATTGTGTTGCCGAAAGCAAAAGTGACAGCTTAGATATAGAGAACATGGTGTGTTGTAGTGCGAGTGTTGCTCATTCATCATTGTAAACAAAAAAAATGGTGTTCTTACACCCTGACAAATCATCATCCAGGCATTTACTACACAAAGGCCTTGTACTCGGCATGCACTGGAAAGACAAGCGTAGACATTTACAGTCAATCCATGCTGTCATCCACTATTACGGGCATGTGTGTGGTTTATTATGTCATAGCATGTAATTTGTGTGGACGGCGTGTTGCTTGTGCTTCAGCCATACCGTACACGTTATCGGACAATTTTAACAACTAGTTTCCCTTCAAGCAGCGAGAGAACAAATTAGTGAAATCATTAGGACTATATTGCATGTTCATCAGGGCCACCCATTTATTGTTATTCAATATGGTATTTCACTGAATACTTTAAATGATTATTATTAATATAGAAGGTTACATACACTAACTTCCAAACTTCGAAAAGAGCAGTTAATTTAGCTATATTAGGTATTTGACATGTAATTGAATTATGTTTCTGCGTTTTTCCAATTTGGCATAATGCAACTTTACATTAATTTCTCTTTTTTCATTTATTTGCGTAGACACTTGCAAGCTACTAATTAATCACTCTGACAGAGAAATCCTATCACAATTTTTAAAGGTACTGCCTTCAGCCTGTGAAACAGCACCAAGACAAACAGGCATAGAGGTATGACATCAATTAAGCCTTCACTTAAATGTATTTCCTACGTCAGTGTTTATAATGAGTTTCTGGCTGTTCAGTCAAGTGCCTTACGCACTCCCTGCATGTTACATTGTCCTCATAGGAAGAGCTTGGAAGCAATAAATAGGATAAGCTGAGGTTTGAAATTTGAAGACATGTCTCCAGAGACAGGAATTAAGCATGTACACTTTTGTTACGCTGACCAGCTAACCATATATTTTATTATGTTAATTAGGAGGCACAAACAATTCTAGAAAGTAGTATAAAAAATCACTCAACAGAAAACTATTCTTCTTTCTACCTCTGTGGCATCGCTTTCATTTAAGCTACAGCTGAGTTTAATGCAGCATTCACAACGACTCGTCCAAAGCCATTTAGGGAAATGCTGAAGAACCAGTTTAAGGAAATAACTAAATTACACCACTTTCTGTACTATACTGCAACACAGTGTTGACATAAAGAAATGTGAGACTGTCTCAAACTGGTATAGTTATTTAACCACACTGTTATCAATAAAAACATTCAAAAGGTTTATTCTAAAAACGTATCTGTAAATTGGCTATTTTATCCGCTTTTTGTGGCTTTATAAGAGTAACTCTGGCACCATGGCAACTACTCAGTAGTTTTGATTTGCAGATTTGTTTAAGTGCCTTGTTGGGTACAATGTTGACATTTTCAGCGCATGTTTTATTGTGTTTAGGTTGGACTCTATTTTTTTCACGAGTGCAGCCTAATGTGAAGGTACTCGTGGGAACGTGTTTGGAAATTCAAGCCTGCAGTGACGGGTCAACTGGAGTGCATACAGGGAAATATTGTGGGAACCTGTGGCTTTTGCCAAAAACACACACACTATCACAAAATTCTTCATTTTAATCAGTACAACTCTAGTGTATGTGTGCAATGCAAATCTGTGGTGTGTCGATGGGATCGCCACTACCAATGTGGATTGTGGGAAAAATAGCTTATTGTGCTAGTTAAGCAGGCTCTTCATTCAAGATACATGGACACTCACGCTAACAAATCACAGTGTAGGGGGAAACTTTTGGCAATCCGTCTCTTTCAGACCGTTTACGTCCCATCAGCTGTTTCTGCCTCTTTATCCACCACATTCCGGTCTTCAAACGATCTGTTAAAAGTGAACAGTGGGGTCCAAAAGTCTGAGACCATTTTTCCCCATTCACTTGTATTGGAGACTTTTGACATTGGACCCACAATGTATATCTTAGATATCATACTAAAAATGCACTGTCCAATATATGTGCTTGTTGGATTAAGCGCAGGGTAATGACACTAATTTAGGGGAAATGTGCAGGTGTGTGTGGGTATGGAAGAAGTGGCATTCCTGCAGTGACAGGCGGAGAGGAGGTTGCTCAAGCGACAACAAGTGAGTAGGGGGAAAGAGGTGGAAAGAGGAACCGTAGATTGGGATGCAGAGAAGTGGAGGGGTTATGATTGGTTGGAAGAGGAAGGACAGAAGAAGGCAGAAGTAGAGGGGAATAGAGCGGATTGAAGCAGGAAGAGAGAAATGAGAGGAGGACTAGGCAGTGACTGCAAATGGGGTGGGACTGGCAGAGGACAGGCGACAGTATGGAGAGAGAGAGAGTAGGCAGAAGGCAGGCATCTGACAGCTCCACTACTGGGAGAGGGCCTCTTAATGACAGCTTATTCCTTCATGATTTCGATTCGTGACAGTCGACAGGTCTGCTTGTTGCATCATGGCAGCTGTATCATTACCTTCTGGCCCTGTCATTGCTCTGCATCCTGAGACTGAGACGGTGGAGGTGGAGGGTGGGTGCTATTGGGATTGGGGGGGGGGGGTAGTAGATTGTGAGTTTACAGTCGGAATAATTGAGGAAGGAGGGAATATTGAAAGGTGGGATCGTTAGTTAAGGTAGCTGCTGGAGTAAAAGTAAGACTTTCAACAAGTTTTTGGCCAAACACTTGAACGCTCTGGCCAAAGAACTGATGTTTATTTTGTTTCCTGCCCGTTCACGCTCACTATCAAAAATGTTTTTTTAT
Organism: Colistium nudipinnis; assembly: GCA_016785305.1. Lineage (NCBI taxonomy): Eukaryota > Metazoa > Chordata > Actinopteri > Pleuronectiformes > Rhombosoleidae > Colistium > Colistium nudipinnis. The sequence goes on from JAFBJU010001715.1 coordinate 660,723, forward strand.
TAATCTGGGGTATAATATTTTTTGACACAATGCACTTGTTTTTATGTGGTTTACTTCATGGTGCAGTTTTTCAGATAACCCGAAAATCTTCAGATTGATTTAATTTTTACTTGTATGACAAATTCTTAAATAAAAATATTTAAAAATAATCAACTTGATATCAAGTTATCAAGTCTAAGAAATCGCCAACCTGTGTATACTGTATACACACACATGCAAACGCATAAGGCTAAGAAATGTTCACTGTTGAAAAATATTTCATTTAAATTGGAAGTTGCTTAAATACAAATGCCTCCCCTCTTTTTCATCGACCCTCTCTCCACCTTGTTCTCTTTGCGCTCTCTCTCTCTCTCTCTCCCCCTCTAAATAGTGAGTCAGGCTCGATGCTGGAGACCCACTGGAAAGAAAGGGGGTGTGGTGTTTTCAAAAGTGTGTCAAAAGCCTTGGGGTTTGTATCTGCCCAGAATTTCAATGGGAGGCTGAAAGGGGGCAGCGGGGCAGACAATCTCAAACACAGAAGTCCTCTTTTAATTTCTGTCATGCCTCCCCCCGTTCCTTCTCTCTCACCCCTCTCCTTTTTTTTGGAGCTGGATGATGTCTTGTTCAGCATCAGCTTCACACTCTCGCTTCACACCCTGGCATCTGCCTGTGTTGTGGCCTTGTGAGCTTGATTTTTCTCTCTCTCCCCTTTATGCCAATCACCATTCTTCCTCCTCCTCCTCCTCCTCCTCCTTTCTCATTAGTTCCTCTAATTCCCCCCGAGCTGTGAGTTAACCTCTGCGCCTGTGCGTGTTTCGGGAAGGGATAGGGTGTGGGGGGTTGTAAAATTCAGCGATAACATTGCATGTACAGTGTGTGCAAAGTCTATCTATGGGCATCAGGTGGCTACAGCAGTCAGCTGACACATATCATTCTATCCAGTTAGTCTGGCCAGAGGACTGTGTGTGTGTGTGTGTGTGTGTGTGTGTGTGTGTGTGTGTGTGTGTGTGTGTCTGTGTGTGTCTGTGCTTGTGTGAGGGTCAGAAGATGGTCTGCTGTGGCCTTGTAATAGTATGCCTGCAAGCGACTACCACACATGCAAACACACACACGTATATCTCCCTCCAGGTGGGAAGGTCCCAGCACATCCCGGAGCTCAGATCAATGCACTTGACACCTTCAAAGGCAGGTGTGGGGCCTGGACTTGCTCTGGGGTTAAACCTCTTTTAAATAGCCTCCCTCGGGTAGGCAGCTGTCAATAACCTACCATAATTACCGGGGCCAGGCCCGCCAAGGGCTCGGCTGCATGGGCCAAATTAAAAATTGATCAGAGGGAGAAAAAACATTATTTTGTGGCGGTATTCCCTGTCCTAACAGCACTGCTTCTGCTGTATGCGAAATCTCATCAGCCGAGGTCCAAGGTAGATATCCAGAGACCTATTTATCTTTCTATCTGCCCCCCTTCGTCCACATGAACAATGGAGTACTGTCCCTGTTGTAAAAAAATATATATTTGCATATTGAGTATCTTTCAGTGTGCATGTCTTTTGTGTGTGTGTGTGTGTGTGTGTGTGTGTTTGTGTATACACGCAGTATGCGAGGGGGAGAGTGTGCATACTGTATGAGTATGCAGCTGATTGTTATGTGCTCCAGGTAATCGTACATCATCCCCTTTCTGTGTGGTGTGTGTTTGTGTGTTTGTGAGCGCACACCTTGTAGCAGTATATTGATTGTGGTCTCATTGAGTTTCTCTTGGCAGAGCCTTTATTTGTCAGTCGGAGAACGATATGAAGAAGATATGTTCATCCTCAGGCCTCCTCTTAGAAAACACACTGACTATTGTTTCACAAGACACTGATGAATGACACTGGCAGTTTACAAAAGGGTTTGAAGTATTTACTAAACACACTGTAGGTCAGATCACATGGCCTTTTTATTATAATATATGTATGCCATTGGTGTGGAACATGCTCTTCCCATTACATATTAAGTGCTATTTAACATTGATGCTCTTTCAGGAGGTCCTGCCATTGTAATTACCACTGGAATTTGTAATTTCCATCCTGTCTGATACATAATTCACGCATGTGTTATGACATTTCATATTTTGACTAGGAGATTAGTTTCAAGTGAAAACACTGCACATTTTGTCATGTTGATTGGCCTCTACGAACCCAGTAAGTGTTGATTTGAACACTTTCGGAGTTATAGTAAATTAAGTCTAGCAATTTCTCTTTACAGATATATATATATATATGCTGCTCCATTTATGCACACGGCCCACACAAATTTCATTTGAGGATTCTTTTTCTCTGAAAGTAATTACATTTAAGTTGTGTGACTTTAAACAAAGCACTTAAGATCAGTTCTTCCCAAAGTGGCTGATTTAGAACCCTGTGGTGCCATTAAAAATGTCCAGAAATATTTCAAGATTTGTTTTAAGCTTTTGTGTTTTTAACTAAAATGTAATTACAATGTGTCATCATTAATAGACCTAAAATTATGATGATGATAGATAATTACTATGTCATCCTCAGCCTAAACGGGTGTTGTGGTTTCACCTGGAGCCCAAGGTTTGAAAATAATAGATCACACTTTACTCATTGGATATACAGCATATGTGTATTTTAAAATTATATATACGCCTTACATGTGTTATAAAGTTTGTTGTGTCATTTTCCAGGTTGCTCATTCCACCACTGTTGCTTGGGGGTTGTCACGGCCCTAGGCGGTATACCTCAACCTTATTGCTTACTGTTTTATTTGTTTGGAGTTTTTTTGTGTATGCAAAACAGGATGTGTGAACTCCCAAGTGGGATTGGCTATGAGAAGTGGACGTTCCTGACTCCTGGCTGGTGTGTCCTGATTGGAGAAACACCTGGTTTAAATGACCCATATATATATTTTTATATATACTGTGTAAATATAGATATATATGGATATATATCTATATATATATATAGATATATATCTATATATATATAGATATATATCTATATATATAGATATATATCTATATATATACAGTATATAGGCTAATGGTGCCTGTGACTCTGTGTATTTTGATGCAACCCAGTGTGAAATGTGATACTGTTGGTTTTTCACAAAAGGCATTTGTAATTGGACACTAGTTTTGTTTTTTGGTTCATCCTGTGTTTAGTAAGTTTGTTAGGTTGTGGGGAATTTTCTTTTTATGGGAAACTGTGCAGTTATAACTCTGTTTATTATGGTTCTCTTTTGATTATATTTCTTTCTTTGAACAGCATCCACGTCCCTGGTATTCCATTCCCTCATTGTTTTCTAATTTCATTGTTCGTAAAAAAAAACAAAAAACATAAACTGTCTATATTACCCTTTAACATCTGGGTTTTTATGTTGCTCCCCTGTCCCCTCTCGAGCTGGGTTGTAACAGGGTTGAGATGATGGGAAGGCCAAAAGGATGAAAAACAAAAGAGAACACAAGAGAGAAGGACTTTGATCTAATTGTGAAAGATGATTTAGGGTACATTTATTAGTCCACGTGTGATAATTGACTTTATTTTTTTTTCCTGAAATTAACACATTTTACCATCAAAAAGGCTTTGTCTCTACGTGAGTGTGTATGTGCGTATGTGAGGTGGGTAGTAGGTCATTTGCGGCTGCAGGCTGTGTGTGTGCGCGTCCCAATGGGAAGGTCTTGTTTAGTCTCTCTTCCAGAGGGCCCCAGGCAGTGTGTGGTGGATACCTCTTCACTCTCTCACTGGGAACACTCATCTATGGCCCGTACACAGACGCACACACACGCGCACAGAGATGCATGCGGGCACACACACCTCCACTACGCTCTGTCACGTCTTAACCCTTACACGCGTAAAGAAAGAAAAAAAACCTTTTTCCCAGTTTGGCAGCATGTTAACTTATTGGTGGCTGCAACAGCTTTTACTTCTTCACTGATCAGCCCAAACATTTAAACAGGGGGGGGATTACCGAATCAGTGAATTTGCAATGAACACATGCACAGGCTCTTTCAACCTCCTGTAAACTTCACATCTGTCCTATCCCACATGAATCTCAGCAGGGTTAACCGTTAAGTTGTAGACGCTCCAGGAGGAAATTTTGTTTTGCGAGGAGCAAGTGGTAAGAACATTGGTGACACTGCATGCATTGCATACACTACACTACACACGCGTGCACAGACATGCACGATCGCACGCACGCAGGCACACACAATCAGCCACTGAGCATCTCTCAGGGTCAAAGTTGAAACCTGCTTTAAGCTCTCCAGTGCCGGCGTCACGCTCTTGGACTGTGTGCGCCACACTTTGATCGATGAGAGGAAATTCGGCTCTTAAATAAGGGTTACAAGGGTCCTCGGGCTGTATTAGGGTTAGAGGCAAACAACAACAAAGCTTTCTGTTCAAAGTTTTAGTGTCAGCTCTGAGGTTAGGAGTGAAAATAGATGCTGGGAGGCTGCTCTGATCCGGTGGACATTTGAAAACAGATTGGGTGAATGGATCTTTTGTGAAATACATAGATAATTAGTTATATATCATAAATATTACATGTAAGTAATTATTTTAAACTGGTTTATCTGTTTAAATAAACTATAATTTTTTGTGTCTCTTCTTGTGACCAGACAAGAAAGATTGAATCTTTATTGAAATACTTCTCAGTCCTTTAAGAGTAGTGTTGTACTGCACCTTTTGTTGATTTGAAATATACATTCGAGTACATCAAATCATGGCATTGAGGGGGGGTGTCCGTGTTCCAAGACATGCTTTTTCATGTTTGTGCAAAAGAAAGAGAAACAGACAATGAGGAGAGAGAGATAACATCATTTGTTAGAATTGTCTGAATCTCCTCTGTCTTCTGCAGCTCAGTGGGTCAGTGGATAACCTTGTCTGTAGATATTGTATGACAGACATAAACATACGCCTGAGGGGCTAAATGCATGGAACCCACGTCTATAATCAAAGACATGCTAAGGGTTGTCCTCACAACCATAGAAACATATAAATCTCTTTCCATTTAAATATTGTGCAAACATTCAAAGCAGGATGCATGTTAAATCCAGGCATGATCATATTCTAATAGTTTCACTTTCTTTTCCGCTTTGCATGATGCCACACAATGCTGGGATCAGGATCTGAACTCACCGCACAATAACTCTAGGGCACGTGTTTGGATCTGTGTCGTTTTTTTTTTTTTTTCCATTACTTGTCAATTGCAGTTTCATCTGCGCCAACATCAACCCGTGCGTTTGCTCTACATCCCCTCCCCTTTATCCAGTATTATGGTGCTCATGATAGGTGTTATTATCCTGCTATATGCTGACAGCCTATCCCTTAACCCTCTCAGGAGCACACTATGCCACGCTTGGCTGACTTGTTTGCGCTGATGTCAAGTTTTAGCGGTTAGCAGGCAGTTACCATATGCCACTGTGCTGCTGTCGCCCCCAATGTCAGTCAAAACGAATGTCAACCTTAGCTCAGAACACGGTGCACCATGGCGCACACCCACAAACACAGCGCCAGTGACGAAACACACACACACACGCACGCACGCACAGAAAACACAGTTACTTGTACACTATATACACAAATCGACTTGTACGTCTAAACAAATGGAGAGACACTGGAGTAGGAATTGAAGAATCATATCCTGTTTTGGGACGTCTGCGTGCGCTGTGACATACGGCTCTTCATCAGCTGACACGGCAGCATCTACAGTGGCGCTTTAGGAGAGACATACCTGTACAAACAGACCTGAACATTACACATGTGACAATTAATGACCATAGAACTTGTATTAGGGAACTGTTTCAAAAAAATATTTTAAACAACTTTTCAGCTTTTCACGGAGATTGATAAGACATATTGATGTTAAATAGATCCCCACCACAGGTTGATGGAAAGAAGTACATTTTTCCTGAATGCAATAACAACCATACATTCAATTCACACGAGCAGTTGCACACATAAAACACAGTAAACAACACTCACAGTAACACACACAAGTTTGTGTTTGTGTGTGTGTGTGTGTGTTCATGTGAAGTCATATCATATTGTGTCCTTCACTTAACCCGATAAGTCTCCCCCCTCCTCCTCTGTGTCTCTGTTCAGATGTTGGTGGCTGTTGTCTTGTGTTAACAGAGTTGTTGTTTGTTGTGTGTGCATTCAGAGAGGGAACGTTGCCCCCGCAGCTCCCTGTTCATTTTGACCTTCTTCAAACTCTCCTTTCTCCCTCCTGAGTTTTTCTTCTTCTCTGTCTCGTCTTTCCAAGGTTTCTGTTTCTCGCTCAGGCTGCCTCTTTGGCTGTGTTATCCAAAGTGCCGAGCAATAGCCTTTGGAGTCACTGTCTCTTTGGCCTTTGACAGATCAGGATGGCAGCGTGTGACCATGGAGGATTGCTGCCGTTTCTGCATTCCACTTGAGTGGGTCTCTGACTCATTTTCTGCCCTCGCACCGCCTCTCTTCTTTCCCCCTTTCTCTCGCACTGTGTCTAAATGAAACATTAGTTAAAGTGCTGAGCAGCAGCTTCGATGGACAGTGATAAAGGAGTAACATTACAGTAACAGTGACACGACACGGTGCTGTACAACCCCGGGGAATGACGAGAGAGAAGGGCGCCATAATCCATTTTAATTTCACTGATATCATTGTACTGAGAGAGAGAGAGAGGTGGTGGTTGGCAGAGCGAGTGCGAGAGGGAGGGCTAGAAGTGAGATGTCTCCGACCAGAGCCTGTGCTCTGGCTGACTGCAGTGTCTTGTGGTGACCTAGTTGCAACCTCTTTGAAGTCCACAGGCCGATCTCTCTCTATAGGCTGCAGAGGAGATCTGCTGCATAGACCCGGATTGGAAAAAAAAAAAAAAAAAAGAAGCAAGAGCTGAATCACTTTCATGGGGGGCATGCATGTGCCTTTAACCACTGGCGGTTAAGTTGGGTGCATGTGTATCTGAATGTGTGGTTCAGTGTGTCATGCACTCAGGGGTGCATGCACAATTGTGTGTGTGTGTGTGTGTGTGTGTGTGTGTGTGGAGCAGGTATTCTTTTTGGAACGTGCCGCTGTAATGTCAGGCCAAACTCAGCCTTTATCCTTTAGCCCGCCACATTAAGAGGCAGTGGTGCATTGTCAGGAGAGCTGACCTAGAATAGTTCAATCACTCACATCCAGCCCTCTGTCTGCCCTCTCCTGTGATCACCACGCTGCCAATGCCGCAGTCTATACTGTGTGTGTGTGTGGGGATGGGGGGTTCTGTGTGACCCAGTTCAATAGCTGGTGTCGCCAGGCTTGCCCCTGGTGAGGGTATGCATGTTAGGGAACAAAACCCTGAGATGCATACTTCATCTTCTAACACAGCTGAATGTTTATTACAGTATATCATCTGTTTAAACAAAAAAATATATATATATGCATTTGTAGTTTTGTTTCCTCCTTGTCCCACTGGGGTGTTGCTCCTTGGTTTATCCATTTTGTCCATCCATTATCTATCGCCCTGGAGCCAATCCCAGCTGGGTTTGGGTGAGTCAACCAATCATTTTCAGTGTAAAGCTTCCACATAACCTAACTCCAATGTGCATGTTTTTCGATCAGTAACCCAGGGAGCACCTGTAACTGTCTGCTACTGTTGTCCTGTCTATTTAACTGATGACGGCGTGTGATTGATAGTACAGAGGGCAAACGCATACTGTATCTCTTCAGAGATATGGAACTGTTGGACACACACACATACACGTATCCCAGCGTACAACATGGCCATTCAGTGAACTCCCACAATTATCAGATGCCCTTCTCCCGCACCCCTACATCTTCCCACCTGCTCCCCGCTGAAAGCCTGTGTGCACACACAGTCTGCTGTGGGCATGCTTAACCTTCCTCCTGCTGCGCAACACAAGGAGACGTACACATGCTCTTCTTCAAGTTAGGCTTCAATTAAAAAGCCCACTTCACTTTTTTCCCCTCCTCCTGTCTCCTTTACCTTCTTTCATTCATTCCCTCCCTTTGCCTCCTTTTAGAAGTTGGCCCGGGGCCTCGCGGAGCCTCATCAACCCGGCTAGATTGCATACAGGTACCTTCTGTGGCTATTTCAAATGACTTAATTAGCTTCTGAGTGCAGCGGGTTGGTACAAGCCCTCCCTCTCTTCCTCTGCCCTATCCCTCCCTCTCGCCGTCTCTGTCTTCAGAGAGAGAGAGAAAATCATGGAGCCCATGTGACACGTGGTCCCTTGCCGTGTGGTTTCACTTTCTAGGTCATGCTCTGGCTGCGAAGCTGACTGCCGGTTACGTCGTCGAAAAGGACTACACACGAACCGAAAGTGCGCGTGCATACATCCTGGTACACACAGGCCCACCAAGTGACTCTACATATTTAGGCAACATCCACCCACCATCAATTGTAATTGATGTACTTTTCACAAATGCAATATTTATCCATAACCAAGTGGCACTTGACGATACAAGGGGAAATTTGGTTGCTATTTACATAGCCAGTTTAGCAAATGTTAGTTTGGAGGCGTAGACAGAATCCAACACTGTTTTGTTTGTTTTTAGTTCCCGAGCATGAATTCCCAAACACACCAGTGATCAAGGTGTTCTGACTGTTGCTGAGTCTGTGTTTTTCTCTGCGACAACAGCGTCAAGGGCATGCCCTGCTTCACTATTAAAAATAAATAAATAAATCTATGTTGCCACATCTATCTCAGCCCTGATACCGCAGACGCACCACACACACACACACACACACACACACACACACACACACACACACACACAGCACACGCGGGTACTGAAAGCAGATACACAATGCAGCATGTCTGTTCGGCTCCCCTTCTGGGGGACAGAGAAGAAAACAGAAACACGTTGGATATTGCCAACTTTGTTCGTTGATGGCTCAAGAGTACAGTCTGTCAGGCTGTGTGCAGCAATGCAAGTGGTAGCCGTCCTCCAAAATGTTACCTTACCAAACAATCGCAAACCACCTCAGAAGTTTTGTCAATGACAACTGAATGGTCCCTGTACCTTTTTTTCCGCATTGTCAACTGTCAAGGTCTTTCAAGTCAGGGTTGGGGGAGCAAAGTTTTTGCTCCATAAAGCTTTATTGTAATGAAGTGCCTGACGGAAACATATGACCACGAGGATGTGATCAGTGATGGTCATCAATGACTAAATGAGTTCTGTGGCCCCTCGGGCTGTAAACAAGATCTCAGGGGGTTCAGGGGAGCAAAGTGCCTTTTAACTTCTGGCTCTCTGGTCCAGCTATAGCTCCCTGGCTAGCTTCAGGCCTGTGTTAAACACCCGGGCCTGCTAAATTAAGTTTGGCACCGTGGACAGCCTGTGGCACCACTCACATGCGCGCGCACACACAGACACACACACACTATAGCAAGTGCACTCACAGCCGTTTGAAGTCAGGCATTCACCCTCACACACACACACACACACACACTCACACTCCTATTACCCAATCTTAATTGGCTACCTCCCCTCTTTCTCTCCTCCCCTCTGTCTCTCTCTTGGACAGGCCCAGAGGCCCGTTGTTGCACTGGCACACAGTGGCCAAGTTCGGGCATGTGTGCAGGTTTGAGGGCACGGAAGAAATTGGAGCGAGGGAAGCAATACAGATGGGTGCTCGGATGAGGTTGAGATTACATTCAGGAAATGAGAAATGGTAAATTATAGCTATACCTCGACACATAGGGATTTTAAACTCGTGCTATGAACATTTTCGAAAGATTAGTGCCACTGCGCCCCCCCCCCCCCCCCCCTGCACATATTCCCCCCGCCGCTGCACATATTCAGGCCACTTGTTAAAGCCAAAGATGCCTCGCTCCCTTTCCACTAGCTGAGGAGTTGACGTGTGCTGTCAGCCAGCTTGTTCTCCGTGTGCCTGTCACTGCTCTAGATAGGAGCTGGGGGTCCAATTGGTGAACTGTGTGCGATTGCGTGGCAGAGTGGGTGTGTATGCACGTATATGTGCGTGTGTGTGTGTGCGCGAGCGCGTGTGTTGCCCACAGAACACTTTGTTGATTCTGCTCCGCGGTGTCAGTGACACATTGAGTGGATTCGGTGGGAGTCCCCTGGTTTCCCTCGTGCTGTGTTTACTCCATCTGTTTACTCCCCCAAAACACTCTCAAATCTATTACCCATCTTTCTCTCCTGCTCCCTCTATTTTTCACCCTCTCTCTTATTTACTCCTGACTTGTTGTTTCAAATCAGTACCTGTGTGGTAGTCAGGTGGTGTTCCTACCGACAGCCTGTGCTTGTCTCTCCCTCAGCAGGAGGGGGGATTGAGTTTCTCTCAGCCATCCAGCCAGTCAATTTTTCTTTTTGCTTGAAGAGCCAGAGCACACTCTTTTCCAGGATTGTTGTATTCCCGTCTCTTGATTAATAAAACAGTTGAATGAGAGATTGTGGGCACAAAAAAGGAAACCACGGGGCGTGTAATTTAACATCTGGCACCTCTGCCACGAAGCGCTCTTATGTTGGTTGTCCTTATGGAAGTTTATCCCATTTCCACCAGGATCTCTGGAGCTCAGGTAGAGTGACCACTGGGTTCTTGTTCCCAGATCACAAATACTTGAAAAATGAGTGCACTGTTAATGCTTTGCTTTTTGTTGAGGGCACATCACAAAATGTTATCTTTGAAATAACATCCAACGAACCACATTAGAATTCACGTTAAATAAAATATGTGGCGGGATTGTGAATAATCATTGATTTTTCTTTTTCACGCGGCATCACGTCTGTAACAACTTCATTAAGCTGTGTGCTCATTATGCAACCCGCGGTACGGTTTAATAATGCCAATCCTGAGTCTGTGCGTGATGGTATGAATTGATAGTTTACATACCCAATGCCAAGGGCACGACCAAGGGCTCATGAATGAGAGATGAAAAGAAGTAGAAGTGGAGCAGGGGAGAGAGAGAGAGAGAGAGAGAGAGAGTTTTTTTTTTCTCATCCTGGCGACTGGTTAATTAGCCTGCTACACAGCTGCAGGGATGGGGTTCAATAGATTGCCACTGAGCTACAACCATGATAAACCTGGAGCAGCTGCTTTACCGGCTACCAAACCCTGGTATTACAAGTGTCCGACTTGTACAACACCCTGGAAATCAAATCAGTCCAAAGGGCTCGCCAGGGGAGTGTGCATTTAATCTCTTGTCCTGAGAAGAGACGTGGTCACTCCGTAGTCTGTGTGTGTGCGTGCGCGCGTGCGTGCGTTTGGCGTGGCAATTCAGTCTTTTCCTATGAACAATTAGTTGTAACTATGTTTTGCTTGCTATTCTGCAGCCTAAATTAACATAAACTATTAACAGGGGCATACAGCAGATGCGTGTGAATCAAAACTTTGGCCATTGACACTATTTGGCAAAAGTTACACTTAGATTAAACACACACACCCACACACTATACACATTTCGATCACACAGTGGACAGAGCTTGCTGATGCATAGAGTGGAGGTGGAGAAGATATTTTGTGTGGCTCCTGGCGTGTGTGTTTCTCTTTGTGTGTGTGTGAGAGAGAGAGAGAGAGAGCGTTATCGGCTGATTGGCAGAGAGCGATGACGTTCATGTATTCACTCGTAATAGAGAACCATGCATTACAATTCCATCCACCTTTCTTCCCCATGTTCATTCGGACTTACTCATACAGGACACCCCCATGGTTGCTATTTTGGATGTTTCTACTTTACTACTTTGTTGGTAATCTTCTTAATGGCTTGACCAAATGTTTTTCTCTGAACATAGGTGTTAGGGTCTTTGAGGTGCCTTTTTTCATGCGAGTCTTCCCTGAACAACTGTGGTTGTGTTTCAGCACTGGCTTCCCTATCGCTGGCACAGAGGAGTAGAGCGGAGTAGTCTTGGAGGGTCGGCTCGGGCTAATGAAGTTGTCAGAGGCGGGTAGCACAGAGGCTGATGGGAGGGCCTGCCATGCAGCCAATAGCGGGACTGCATCTGTGATCAGTGGAGCATGATGGGAGACCACCCTGCGCAGCGAGTGCTGAGGCCCGGCACAGCCCACGGATCAAAGAGCTGGCCCTCCAATACACCAGCAATTAGAGAGATGCCGTAGCCACACACTCCTCCGACTGAGGCAGAAATCTCTGTGCACACTCTCCGACGCCAAGTAACACCTGGATGGACGCAAACGTAAACAATTGCACTTACACATAGAGCCAAGCACACTTTGTTCATACCTGCAAGCCTAAAATAACTCGTGCACAGATGGAAAGAGAGTATATCTAAGGATGACTCTGAATATCAAAAAAAAAAATGAAAAGAATATTCCTTAGTTTGGTGGAGGTATCTTGAGCTTTTAATCAACCTCTTCGGCCCCGCTTGCACACTCTGCCCGACGTTCTGTTTCCCCTTTTTCAGTTCCACGCCCCTCTCTTTTCTTTATTTCCTAGTGAAGATATCTGTTAAATAACCACGTGCCTCCTGTTAGCCTCTAGTATCTCTGGCGCCGTTGCCTCAATGTCTTTCCTCCCTTTCCTCTCCTCTGCTCTCTGCCCAGGGTTCTAGTTTGGAATTCAAGAGTGGTGCAGTGAGACTGCAATAACCTATATACAAACCCTCTCTCCTTCTCTTCCCTCTCCCTCATTTATTTCATTAAAATCACGATCAACCTTTTTAATACCCCTCACCCCTTCCTCTGCTCCCCAGTGTGTTTTTGAAATAAACCTTATTAAAGCTGTAATTTCTGTACCCAAAATAAATACACAAACTTTTTTCTTTTCTTTTCTTTTTTACAAACTTTGTCAGGCAGCTGCACGTCTGTTTGCTTGGCTCTTTTATTTTTTCTCATCGCTGTGGTAAGAAAGGAAGGGGGGGCTCTTTGTGTAATATTGATCTCCGTTTACCATTGGTTAATTTAAAACGCAGATAAATTCTAGCTCCACATCGCCTTGTTCCTCATTCCGAGTGTGTCGCTGGAGGCGCAACTCCTCTATGCCCTGCTGACTTCTCGGTGAACTCCTCTCCTGCAGATTAAAATGAAGACAAGGAGAGGAGGAGGCCGGATGAGAGAACTAAATGTGTGTGCGGGCGTGCACGTGTGCGAGCGCCTATGCAAGAACATTGTGGGGATGCGAGTGTGTTGATTAGACGGATAAGTGGGGTAGCATAAATGTGCAAATCAAACCGTGTCAGATCCACGTGTGCGCATACGTGCGTGTACTTGGTATGAAGTTTATTTGCGTTTACTTGTGTATGGATGTAGCATGTGTTGGCAGATGGAGGTTGTGCAGGAAAAGAAAATGGTAAACACAGGACAGAGGAAGAAAATACTGTCCTCTTTGTGCTGTGTGTGGAAGGCGTGGATGTTCAATCATTCTACTTTTTAATGAACTAAAGTTGCTCTTTAATTATAGCAGGGACATTATCCTTTTGTTTCTCTCGGGTAGTCTCACTTATCTATAATGACTGGATTATATGCCAGTTTATACACCTTCCATTTAGTCGATTACTTTTTCTGCACCCATTGCTCTGTGCGTTAGCACTTTTTTGTTCAAGCTGTCAGAAATTCTTCCTCTGAAATGTAATATTTTCTCTGTCGGACTCACACGTGTGGGTGTGGATACACATATACAGTAACTAAAGTTTGTATTACTTGTGGGATTAGATTTGCCATAGTTCTCTGCTAAATGTTCAGGAAGTAATAATACATGAAGATGTAAATTTAAATACACATGCTTACCCGTCCAGCATGATGGTTAAATTGCTTGATTGAAGGTTTGAAGCTTATAGCAATTTGCTCTTTTTGTAGCCAGTCGCGGCTGGGGAAAAAAAAAGCAATCGGCGCATGATTACTTGGCTTGGATTTACACATAGGGTCAGAACACGGGTTTAAATTCTGCGACGCCAACTCTCTGAGGGAGTTTTGTATGTGTGTAAAAGAAAAAAGGGAGACAGGGAGGGAGGGGAAAAGGGCAGATGTTCTAGCGATGGCATGCCACGCTTCTCTTCTCTGTCCTGAATAATCATGATCTTGAGCTGATGGGATGCTGCTTCAAAAAGATGAGAGTATGCATGAACTGTGGATGAACTGGAACCTGAATATGAACCAAGGCTGGTGGGAGCCCAGCCCAGCAGCCATCCGTGTTCCATAGCCTGGGAATTCCTAAACCGGACTGATGCTGATATTGACGAGAGGAGGTGTTAGGGAAAATTTCGAGTATGTAGATTTTTTTTATAGAGGGAAAACGACTCTGTTTACCCTGTATAAGTCCTACATGAAATGTCCCACTTTAAGGACTTGAGTATTACCAGCTAAATACATATTTAAGTATTAAGCTACTACTTTAATTTTTATATAATAAAATAGAAGTAGATACATATATAATAACATATATAATAAAAGTAGTATATATTTGTATATATATATATATATATACACGCGCGCGCACGCACGCACGCACGCACGCACGCACACACACACACACACACACACATTCTCAAATCTTAGATTTTTGGTGAGATAGCCGATAATTTGAACTCATTTATTAAAATTAAATAAAAACAGTCTTTGGGAGAGACATTTGATGTTCACTGCACACTGTTAGAGGCCCAAAGATGTCAGAGGCCCAAAAGTTTGGAAAAGCACTGGTTTCATCTCTAAAAATGGTCAAACTTCGAGCAACTAAAGCTAAACTAGAGCAGTCAATAAATGTAGGGGGTACAATATTTCCCTCTCGAAAAACTTAAATGGTAGCATTAAATAGTGAAGTGGAATTATTAACGACCATACAAAGGAAATACTATAATAGTAATAGTAAAAGGCCAGTATCTCAAATTGTAGTTCAAAATATATACTTTGCCACCACAGCTTTTATTTATATTATATTTGGCTATTCAAGTTATGCATGCACATGTTTGCCTTTTTGTACTTTCAACCCATGTTAATGTGTGTGTTAAGGACAAGGGCCAGAGAGAGAGAGAAAGTGAAGGAGAGAGGGAGATTTTCGGTCAGGCATGGTTGGCAGGTGAGCAGACGTTTGCTCCAGGCTGCACATGCTACCTTTTGATAGAACAGGCTTTGTGGAACAGACATGATTTCCCTCTTTTTACCCCTTTCCATCTCTCCATCCTTCACTCACTAAAACTGTCACTGTCTGCATGTTATCTCTTTAGGGTTTATTTATTTTTTCTTTTCTATCATTTCTCTTCCTCAGATCTTGCCTTCACTATGGTTTTGTTTTCCTGAATAATATTAACCTGGAGCAACAGACCCGGCCGGGGACAGATGTGTGAAAAGCAGGAGCTGTTTTACCGGATGTGACAGATAGGTGGCAGTATACTGTCAGGCTAGATCAACACTTTCAACCCATCTTCCCTCCCCTCCCTTTGACTTAATAGGATCTTATGTAGATGTCAGAATGTCTCTCTGTCCGTCCGTCTGTTTAGATTCAAATTATTCAGAAAGTATCATCATCATCTTCTTCCGCTCTGACGATCACACTGTTCCCATCTTTCATCTTCTCTTGTATCCCTTCTCTCGATCCAGGCTTAAATAGTAACGTGCACTGGTGTTAGCACTCGTTAGCATAGACGTGGCCATTCCTTCCCCCGTGTCCTCTATAGGGTCTATAAAAGAATGGATGGATAAGAAATTGTTGCGCTGCATACCAGCTGTGACTCAGTACCATCCACTCAGAAAGGATGTGAGCAGATAAAGACACACCACACACACACACGCGCACGCACACGCACACACACACAGACACACAGACAGACACACAGACACACACACACTGTTTGCCCTGATCAAGGCCGTGGCTCTGAGGGACTAGAGGGAGATCAGACACAGAGCGCCTATGGAAATAGACGGCTTTGTCATAGAAACACCCACGACTCTTCCCCAGGGATGCACTACTGTGGTGCTATCGTCAATTCACTGACTTTATTATTGCCTTTTCTGTCCTCTTGTTCTTTAACTTACACTGACACACACACACACACACACAGCTCTCTCGACAATCTACTTTTTATTGTCCCTCCTGAGCTAAGTAGCACAAGTTTCCTGTACTCTCTTTAATTTGCTATTACTTTTAATGGGAATGAACTTTACAAATCAATATTTAGATGTTAATTTATTGACTTCATGACATTTTTCAAAAACTTGCCTGTAAAAGCTGACTTGGCTGATATCGGCTTATATTCACTGCTGTTAGTAGTTAGGAATATTAATGGTCATTGGATTTATTTCTCAACGGTAACGAGCAAAGTCAGGATGCACATTTTTACATTTTCAACAATATCATTTTTTATTTGTTCCTTTTTTGTGTAACCATCCATACCTCTTACCTTTTTTAAAGCACTCACAGAATCCCTGTGGAAGGAAAGGATTACAAGTTAGTGGTTTTATGTGTCCCTGAGCAGCATGTCATTTTATTTTGATTTTTTGCAGTATTGAATATATGTTTTTTATTGTATTTGCTTTTGGTATACCACCAAAACACTTTAACAATAAGCTGAATCTAGTTATTAAATTATTATGTGTTTTGCAGTGAAGATTTATTTTTCCCCACTTATTATTTTTCACCGCAAAAACATTACACAATACAGTAAAATTCTGTGATCATGTCCGCTAAATGAGCAACAAAATGAAAACTTGTCCTTTCTCTATTTTTTCCATATTTGTTCTTCTCTGCACCGTAGTTGCTTCAATTCTCTTCTGTCATATTTTCTAAATGCAGTGGATTCAACAGTTATATGTATTCCTTATCCCATCTTTATTTCTACATTATTTCTTTTAAAGCGTGGGAGCATAGCAGTTGTGTGAAATGTCTAAGCCTCAGTGTGTGGTAGATGAAAGTAATCCAAAAGAAAAAACGATTCAGTCTCTGCTATTACTGGACACCTGGAGACTGTCCTTTCTGTCTTTCAGTCTCTCTCGCTCTTGGACCCGTGTGGACTCTTTCCCCCTTTTGGTAATGTCAGCAAACCCACCATAGGCCTGCATCATGAGGAGATTATGAGTAATTGTAAGTGTGTATGTTTTTTTGAAGGGGGGTGGTGCACGGGTGAATGAAGTGTCCCTCCCCCATCAAGTGGCTTTGCCTTGCCTGCCCGCCACCCCACTGAGCTGGGGTTTGATTCTGGCAGTGGCACCCCCCCTCCTCTTTGTTTTTTTGAACCATTCCCTCCATCTCAGCAATACCTATGTGGGTGAGTGGACAGGTCCTTTGCTTGCACACATGCTGGCAATTGTAAGCACGTATGCATTAACACACATTCTACTGTGGCACCAAGCAGAGTAGTGAACTATGTAGCATGTAACATATATGGGTACAGTGCGGCAGGAGGAGATGCTGTAGCTTGTTTGTTCATATTACTCTATCACATATCCTTTTCTGGAAAAAATCGATGTATTTATTTTTGATGTGTTTGAGCCGAACCCTCTCCTCATCTATCTATTTCACTTTTCCGTCCACCTATTCCTGCCCCACGCTTGAGCGGGATGAGAGTCTGTGGAGCCCAGGCTGACCACGTGTTTGCAGGGTCAGCCAGAGTAGCTGGGTGAGAGCCAGCCTGCCGAGAGCCGAGGGCAGGGTCAGGCCGGGGTTTGGTCTGACACGACCCGGAGTGTGGGCAGACTGAGATGGAGACAGCGGCAGGCCTGTAGAGCTTGTATCCTGCAGATTAGAGTGATGCACCGTCTCTACACACAGGATGGGCTTTTCAACATACCACCCTACTCTGGCCATGACTCCCCTGAACTGAATTGTGCGTACGTACGTGCGCGCGCGCGTGCGGGACAATGTCAGAAAGAGGCACGCAGACTTTTTCTGATGGGTAATGGCAGCATAAACTTTTCACCCCACTTTTTCATGTGATCTGACTAAAAACGGCATTCCACAGAGAATGCATGCGCCTTGCACCTGTGTGAATGTGTGTGTATATGTGTGCGCAGCTTTTGTGCATTTCTGAACTAATAGCAATATCAGCGGTGGACTGTGGATTACCCCTAGTTCAGACAATTATCTTTCCACTAGTCAATTCAAGGTCAGTTTAACAAAACCCATTTACTTGCCAGCAAATATGCTTCAATCAAGTGTTTTCTGAAAGTGCCCAAATGTGGTGTTTTTTTTTGTTTTTTTTCTGATTTTCTTATGCCGCTATTTTCCTACCATGTGTGCTGCTGTGTTTTGTAATGACTTGGAGAGGAGATGTAGGTGTTGCTTTTTATGTTACTTTTTAAAACGTTTTATGTCCCAAACGCTCAAGTAACTTGAGCTGTTCACATCTGCGAGAGCGTGTGTGCGTTTGTGGCCTGTTCTTTGAATGTTTTTCTCTGCCCGATGTGTTGAGCAATTCAACGAGGCCTGATGTTGGGAGCTTATTTAATAGGCAGTGCGCATGCATGCAGTCTTTAGCGGTGTGCCTGCATGGTCTCAAGCCCCTTATTCTTGGATAATTGTGCGGCAAGTCCTCAGCCTCCCCTTTAGCCTGAAAACCAAGCTCATTGCGCCCCCCAAAGAGCCCCCCCACAAGGTGGAGAAAAAATCCCAAGTTGTCCTTGTGCATAAAAGTAGATTCTACTCTCCAACACCTTTTCAAATTAATATTTGCGATGGGCGCCATTCGGCCAGCCCCAGTTTCTGTTCACTGCCTTTGTTCCTGCGTTTGATGTAATGGAGGCAAGGACAAAGGGGAGAGCAGGCAGAGTGTGTGAAAATGGTAGTTAAGTGGGCTTAAGGGCTCCTTCAGTACCTTCTGAAAGGCCTGGGCCCTGAATAGGACCCTCGCACCGCTAAGCTGTAGTGCAGTAAACAAGACAGGTCCAGCACAAAGGTGCGTCTCAAATGAGCACAGGCACCCTCCTCCTCTTTTGCCTCACCCTGTCTCACCCCAAACTCCCACCCGACTCTGACATCTGGCCAATCCCAAGATCTGTCTGAGTCCTCACTCACCCTCCCTTTTTTTTTGTGGGGGGAGCAATTTTTTTTCACACTCCCTCATATCTTTTCTCTTGTTCTTTAGTGTTTCTCTGCACTCTCCTCTGGTGTGTGTTTGTGTTTTGTCGCGCTGGTCCCGGCTGGACAGCTTGCTCCCCTCAGCCAGCCTTGTCCCCGGTGCTTGGGCGGTTCGGCTCTTTTGTTTAGTTAATTGCAATGAGTATAATGTACTAGTCTCTCTGAGGTCCACGAAAGACAATTAGACAATCCCAAGAATTTAATGAGACACCACCAGCCCCAATCCCCCAAACTCTGCTTTGAGAGACACCCTGCTCTCCATTGGCATTGACTGTGATGTAGTGAGGAGGGGGCTGTGATGCAGGTCGCCTATCTTGTGTCTGTTTGTGTGTTTACCAGATTGTTGCTCTGCCCATCATTGAATTTACCACAGGGAAAAGAGCTAGAGCGAGAGAAGTAAAAAAAGAAAAGAAAAAAATGCCTCGAACAAAATAACATATTCTATATCCTGCCTATGTTTTTATGGCACATTTCCAGTTCTGTTACACTATGGGAGTTTCATCTGAAAAATTAATCTTCCTGAAAAGGACAGACTTCCTGGGAATGTCCGTGTAATTATTAAGAGCGATTATCCAGTTCACTCAGTGAAGGGACACAGCACTTGACAGTGTCATCCCGAAAGGAAGAGGGATTGCTGGGGGGCCTGGGTGATGGACAAAACCCTGGGTGGCCCTTAAAGGACTTCTCCCCTCTCCCTACTTTAACTCTCTCTTTCTGTCTCTTTTCTCTCGCTAGTCTTTCTCCCATGGTGTTCGTTTTCCCCCTTTCTTCATTTTCGCTTTTTCTGTCATACATTCCATCGTCAACTCCATTTGGGCCCACTCTGGATCATGACGAGCGAAAGCCATCTTTTAAAATAGAGGAAATATCCATAAGTGATTCATTATATCTCGCTTAACCTCACATGGAGATTAATTAATAATATTCCCTTGCCCTTGTCAAGTGCCACTAATTCACAACCTTAAAACCTACACTTGCACCACATCGTGAAGGAAATGTTTTTTTTCTTATATTTCTTTTGTTTTCTTTTTCTCATTCTGTCACTCTCTTTTTTTTTCTCCCTGGCTAATCATGGTGTTACAACAAAAGACGGGGCTCCATTATTGCATGTGTGCGTCCCAGAAGAAAGGAAATGAGAACGGGACAGAGGGTGGCCGTGGCCTGACACCACACTATTAATCTTCCAGTAAAGCCTTGTCAGGCAGAAACGGACACAAATGGATCACTCCCATTAACTGAGGGAGTGTAGGTAAGGGCTTTAACAAGCGTTTACCAGAGTCCATTTTCTCGCTAATGAAGAGGGGGAATACGCGACCTCCCAGCCAAACCTGCCAGGCCGCACTTACAGGTCTGGATGCAGGAAAAAAAAAGCAGGGACGAATACGATTTGGATGAGGAGAGAAGAGAAAATGTGAGCAGGGATAAAAAGCTCCGCTCTCACTGCTGACATGTTGTATTAAGCATGGTGAGAGGGTAATATTTGGGCAAAATGATTATACCCCCTCCACCCTCCACTCCTCTGGCAGAGGAATGTCATATTCTTGTTTTCAAGACCTGTGTTGGAATCGTGGTCTGGACTGTCATTCAACCTACACCATTATGTGGGAGAAAAAATTGGTTCCTTATGCCTTCCTGAAAATCCTGTGACCACGCAAACAGTTTGACTGGTCTCAGTTTTGTCCCATTTTTTAAATAGATATTCACACAGCATGGTGTGCGCCCCTAGGTTGTCTTGCTGTTGTCACAGCCCATAATTTGGGGAGAAAGAAGAAGACAACACTGCTATGGTAGGTTTCATCTCTTAAGGGGGTTTACCATAACTTGTTATGTTTTAAACCTGTGCATGTCTCCTCCCGTGCTGTCATTTCTCTGGCCAAAGTTTTGTCCACACAGCTCTGAAACCTGGCACGGCTCGCTGGGAGCGTCAAAAACATAAAAAAACGCTGTGTGCCTGTGTGTGTGCCTGTGTGTGTGCGTGTGCGTGTGTGTGTGGTTTTAAACATATTGGCACATGCAAGTTGGACATGTTTGTGACACGTGGAAGACTTGAACGTTGAATCTTCAAACGCACGGTGTCCCCTGTCCCACGACGTGAGCTTGAAGGGTGAATAATGGCTTTTGAAAAGCCACATGATAATAAGAGATGCGCTGGAAACTTATCAAGGAGCAAGCTGTGGTGTCACAGTGTAATTTATCACCGCCCCTATAGACGTCAAATTGTTTTAGTTTAAGACGGTGAACACGCTAACGGACTAAACATAATCACGGAATTTCAGTTTGACTAAAAATGTTACTGTGGCTCTCTGCAAAATGTTGCTCGCTGCGTCCTTATGATTGTTCCTATTGACCCCTCCGACCGTCTGTGAAATCAGCTGAAGAGCTTTGCTGCGCATCAAATTGTCGGAAAGGCAGCGGTATCTGCGGACGGACGCATTAGGCTGTTTTCCGCCATGACAAGCGGCTTTTAACGGAGAGTCCAGTTTTCCGACCACGGCCAGATCACTGGAACCAGCATTATTATAGGGATAGCAGCGTTCGCTGACCTGGGTGATAATCCGGGCAGCCGAGCACGTTTGTGTGTTATCACTGGCTCTGTATACTGCCGGCTCCCAGGAGAAACTGCGAGACGAGAGGAAGACTTCACCTTCCTCCTCCCAGACAAACCCCCACCACCGTCTTTCCTAGCTCTCTCGCTCCCCACCAACCACCCCCACCCCCACCCCCCCCCCACGCCCCAAACATTTTTAATTATATCTTCTCCCAAGTAGTGCGGCTCAGTAACCAAGGAGCTGACATTGATGCATGTGCTGATAAATCCGCAAACACTGGAAACAAGATTAACAAAGATTTTGAGGAAAGGGTGACAGCTAATTTTGCGCAATGGTCGGCGCCTCATTCAAGAGTGATGTTTTTGATAGAGCGAGCTACGCCTGAGAATTCGTGCTCTGTGCAGGGGAGGGGGACGTGAACATAGCACGAGGAGTTCCGCGGCATTTGCACTTTTTAAATTGTTCTTTTTTTTTATCTTTTACCTTCTACCGTCATTTCAGCAATCTGCTGCAGTCCTTTCATCCAGTCTGCTGAGCATTGTGTTCTTATGTTTATTTTTCACATTTGACGTAATGAGATAATACATTTTGCATGATTGTCAACACATGTTGCCACACATGACATATTTGATATTACTAAATAAACCTGGAAGACGTAAGACAACTTTTACAAATATAACAATTTGTCCAATCTTGCCCACAGATACAGTATGTCTTGAGAATAGACAGTGCATTTGTTCAGCATCTTTTCTGTGCTTATTTATTTATGGTGTGTGTGTGTGTGGGTTTGTGTCTGTGTGTATTATTGGTGCGTATAAGTGCCAATCTAATCTGTCTGATCTAATCAGGTGTGTGCATTGTGGAGTCTGTTACATTCAGGCCTGTGGTCCATGCTCTGAACTGGCTCTCAACCCACAGAGACACCGATACACAGTCCTCTGACAGAGATATCACTCTGCCTCAACACAGACAGACACACACACACACACACACACACACACACACACACACACACACACACACACACACACACACACGTGCGAGGTGAGATAACAATCATACGTCCGCAGCTGATTCCCTATTTTTTCTCATCGAAGAATCCACACCATCTTTCTTCCTTCTTTTCTCCTTCTCCTCCCTGCTGCCAATTTCAGATCTATACAGTAGAAACGTCTTGCAGATTTCTTTTGTTCTTTTTTCATGCCACTTTCTTTTTTCCCCTTCCCTTCCCCCCCCCCACCTCTTTATGTGATGTCGGCCTTCTCAGAATCGCCTCCCCTGTCTTCATCTGTAGGCAGCTGACAGCTTCTTTCACTTTTCTTTGTCAATTTCTCCTTCTCCCTCTCTCCTTGTCTCTCCAGCCCTCTTTTTCATCTGCCCCCCCTCCCTCCCCCCCATCTGCTTTCGCTTTTGTTTGCCTGGCCCCTCTCCCATCCCAACTTGATAATGAGGAATGCGGTGTGACCCTGACCTCCATCGGCCCTGCAACCACCTCCGACCCCTCCAGGTGACCTCCGGTCCCTGTTTTGACAGCTTGATTAATTACCCAGTGTTATGATTTATGAGAAAAGCAGTATGTAAAAATAATAGACAACAGGTGGTCTTAAAAAAGTGGTAGAATTGAAAGAGCTTCTAGTGAGGCTTGTGGTGGCGGTGGGGCAGAGGGAGCGGGCCTGTGTGTGTGTGTGTGTGTGTGTGTGTGTGTGTGTGTGTGTGTGTGTGCTTGCGTGCGTGCGTGCCTGCGTGCGTGCGTGCGTGTGTGAAAGTGAGCTGAAGAGAGAGGGGATGTGTTTTACAGCCGCTCTCCATGGTTAATTGCTTTCAACCGTTTTTGAAGGCTACATCGGGTTAATAGGAAAATGTCTATTGCTCCATGCATGGTTTCCTTAGTTGCCACAGCATGGATTTCTCCATGTGTATTTGGCCGTATGGCGAGAGGATGAAGGGGATTCCAACATACATGCGTAGCTCCATGTGTGTGCTGTGAAGCATAAACCCAGCCATGTGGTAATGACTCTATGGAAAGTTTACTGGAACACACAGACATGCGTACACACAGACAGATACACTACATTCTCCATCACCTCTTTTGCTCGGTTACATCCTGTGAAAGAAAGCAGAGTAAATGGCAGGACAGAGCAGCCATAGTGTTTACCCTTCACACTTCAAACACAGCTCGGATTGGCTGAGGCGACCTCCCATGACTCACGGACCTGTGGTGCAGCTCCACTTAGAGAGAGGTCAGACTCTTGGGCTGTGTGTGTGTGTGCGTGCGTGCGCGTGCGTGCGTGCGTTCGTGTCATTGTGGATGTGTGCTTATATGTGCTAATACTGTGGCCTTCAGATTTATTGCCATTTTCGTGAGTGTAGCATGTTAGACTCTCACAGTGTACAATACCACTGCAGATAGAAATGAATATTTTACACATACTATATAAGGTAGCAAAAATGCATCCCATGAAAGGTCACACTTAACATAAAATATCACACACACACACACACACACACACACACACACACATATCTAACATAGCAACAGTCAGGCAGGACCACCAGTTTTCTCTGTGGCTCCTCGTACGAGGTCACAATAGCAGGGCAGGGGTGAAGGGATTCCTCTTTGACCTTTGGCCCACAGAGGTCATAGTGGTCCTGTGATGTTCAGTTAGATTAATACCTTGGGCGCAACGGCACCGTCTCATTATTCACCGACACAATGACGATTACTGCTAGATGACACTCGGAACAGCCCAACTACATTTTTTACACACAACTGAGCAGTCAATTTGGAATTAGGCAAATACTATATGATCTATTATCTCATCATTTGCACAAACGTAAATGAAATGGCACAGGCTGAAAGTCTGAAAACATAAAAATAATGATAATTAATTTCTATTTAACCAGAGCAATGTACTGTGATTTTTGGCCTTACACACACACACACACACACACACACACACACACACACACACACACACACACACACACACACACACACATGCTTTTGTATTATCCTACCTCAGGCATGTGTCTTGGTCAGTGTATAAGGAATGCATGCATTCATGTGTCTACAATGTTTAGATGTGTCTGGCCATGCATCTCACACATCGCACACAGTGTGTTCGTCCAGATGGTGAAACCGAAACATTCATCGACAGCGTTTCTCTTTAAGAATTCACACGGGAATGGAATTTCCTTGCTCCCTTCCAATTAAAGGGCATTGTCACTTTTGCTGGCATTTAGTGTCATTGTCAGCATTGTTGTCAGCAATTCATATTTTACAGCCATTGCAGGTCGGATACTTAACTTATTTGTACCCACATGAGATTTTAAATAACAGCTAAATCCATCTACATAAGCATCATCATTACAGTCATCATCTACATCTTCCTGATCTTCAGCATTGTGTTCCTTTCTCGGCCCATACAACTCAGGCTTTGTCTTGCCTATTTCCTTCCTTCCTTCCTTGGAATTATTAGTGGCCTTCAGGACAGGGTAGCCCCTGGGATGCCTCCACTCCTCCCGACTTCCCTCTTTTTGTAGCTGTTCTGACTCCCCCTCTCTGCTCTCCTCTCCCTGATTTATACATTAAATAGTTAGGCAGGAGGGCAGGGAGGCACCTATCCTTCCATGATCTATATCTCTCTGTGCCCTCATTAAAAATACATGTGTATGCTTTGGGGAGACAATATAGAATATATAAATCAAAATGCTAACGGCATCAGAATAAGCCTCCTGTATTTATTTCCCCACAGTTTTTCCTCTGCGGTATGAGAAATTCTCCTTCTAAATGTATATGTGGCAAACACATGTGCATGTCTTCCTATATTATAGTAGACTGGAAATGTTAATTATTTCTTATGCAAAAGATTTGTTAATCTGCCACACAAACACAATTCAATAAGACGTGACTTATATTAATTTTTTGTTCTAAATAAAATGTGTTTAATTGTATTAGAGATTATAGAGTAAGAAGGTAAAGTTCAACATTTAGAAACAATTGGAAATAGCCATTATTAATAATTTTTTATTATTATTGATATTATTAACTGCCAGGTTGCCATGGGCCATTTCACACATCTGAACACCCATCTAAAATCGTAAGTGTCATTGAGTTTATACATTCACAGTTGTGTCCGTGCCAATGACACACAACTATGTAAAGAAAAAAAAAAGAAAAAAATTGATAAATGACTTGTGTAACATTTACTTGCACAATCGATAGCTCTGACAATTTCCACCTGGACGGTGATTAATGCTACATCCACTCCCTATCCAACAACCCCCAGCCCCACACCTCCCTCTGTATGTGTCGTGCTGGGAGCAGATGAAGCAGGCCTCCCAACTCGTGTGTTTCGATGGCACGTGTGTTTTTGTGTCCAGACACTATTATACTAGAATAGTTGCTGGGCAAATTCACATAGTACGGTAAATAATCGAGTGGGTTACTCAACGGTGTTTGTGTCATGAGTGTCTTTATGTCTATCCTTTGACTTGAGGTGCTGAAAATAGACGGATCAGGCGGAGCGAGACAGGAAGTGGGAAACAGAAAGTGTAACAGAGAGAAAGAAATGTAAATGCAAGCATGAAAAGAAGCTGAGGCATCAGGGATCAGAAGCTGTGCTATTCTCTCCACTTCCTCCACCCCACTGCTCCACTTTGAACTCATTTATAAATATTCAGCTGCACATATAAACAATTTCCAAATGAGAGCAGACATCCATGCCAAGGTTAAAAACTCTGTTGCCTATTACAAACACGACTACTTGACTAAGCTCCAAAGGTTAGCCTGTGATTCTGACCCAAACTATTTGTGCTCATTAAGATCAAGAAAGAATATAATCATTACCACAGTCTTATTTACTTTGACCAAATTAGTGTGTGACTACATTAGTGGAAGCGAATACAGAATGGAGTCTTTGAACTTGGAGCGAAAAGTGTAATTTTTCCGAAAGTTAATTAAATGTGCACTCTTGCAGTGGGCGATTTGTTCAAAATTAACTCAGAGGGCAGGTGGGGAGATGAAGCACCAGTTTGTGTAACTTTTTCCTGTGTAAACATTTGTGTTGGCTTTACCGCTTAAACACACAGGGATGTGGTTTTAAGCAGCAGCTCCTAATAATGGCTGTGTATATACCATGATTTCATGCTATTTAGTTTTGTCTTGACCCATGTTGTTATTTCAGCCCATTACTTTTTAACCATCTTGCCTTTTTAGAATTAAATGTAATATGGAATGTAAAATCTAAAACGTCTATGTACCTGCGTGGCCCCTTGGGAATCAGTAGTCATCAAGAGGATGATTGATTTTGTGCTCAAAGGGGGATGACATTACCGTCTCATCCCCTCTCAAGTTCACCTTATAGGATCCACATATGCCTTTTCATTGCCTCTGTGGTACAGTTAGTACTCCACCCTTTTTCTCTCAGAGAAACATAGCCGTGTGCTCGTGGGTATGGGGGGTCTCAGACTGGTGCTGAGTTAAAATGAGAAAGGGGGCACCGTGACTTAATCTGACAGTACTGTGCAATCTGTGTGGTATGTCAGCCTCGGGGAGAAAGGGAGTGGGGAAAAGAGAGAGAGAAGGGAGAGAGGGGGATCGGATGGATAAAGGGGCCCTGCGTGCACGAAAAAAAAAAGCTCACGTTGAGACCGAGACACACAAGGTCACGCGGAGCAGGGTGGCCCTGACAGAGAGGGAGAGCCGGAGTGTTCCTGTTATTACATTATTTACTGTCCCACTCAGCTCCCACATACCTCTTTATTGAAAGGTTACAGTGTTACTTTTTTAAAAACCTGTATTTAATATTGTTTCAGCCAGATGTAACTTAAAAGTGATCAAACTTTGAGTCAAACCCTTTGCTTGCACTTTCCAAAATCATTTTCCAAAATGGCCTTCCTTGGTTAGCCATTGTGCCTCGCTTGGATCACAAATCCAACTGTAGCCAGCAGACATCCCTCCTCCTCCTCCTCCTCCTCTTATTGGGTATTCTTTGCTGGGTGACCCTTTCCTCCTTGCCAGTCAAGCCTGAGTAGCAAATGGGGAGCTGCTTATTGCTGAAACAAGGAAGTGGATCGAAGGCTGCCGAGAAAAGAGATTGCGGCTTGTCCAAATCGTAAACAGCGTCCCCCCCCCACACACACACACAAAACTAATAAAGTAAGCTGCCCAAGAGCTCGGGATGAATGCGCAGATAAAAGAAACGTATTAAGATGCGAGCGTAATGTGAAGGAGAGTATTTATATGATCCTTTTCAGCGTACGGCCACACATATAACCTCAAATTCATGCAACCATTCCATCCGCTTTCCTCCCTGCACGCACCCATGACCGCTATCAGCCCGTGCTTTGTACCTGTCAAGTGCTGTCCTTTTCCCCGTGCCCAAAGCCCTGCTCGCTACATGAGAGCTCTCACATCAAAGCTTCGCTGAGCTCCACACGCACAGATGAAACACCCTGGCACTCGGGCTGCCTCTCTCCCTGCTCCCGCACATTAGACACATTTCATTTCATTACGACGCCACTGGAAAAATAGAGGGCGCTGCTGTCTTAAAGGGACATCTTATTTACTCTCCCTCACACTTGTGTAGTCGCTGACATGTGGACACGCACGGAGACACACGCGCTCCACTTTCGCTTCAAAATTATGCGAGTGGAAGGGAAAATAATCATCTCTTACCATCAAAGTTGGCTCTTAAATTTGACCATAAAGAGGCCACATTGGTGTCATCAGAGTATTGACATTACAGTTCAAAACAGCACGGCATGGTCCAGTTTTATATTGATAATTATCAATGCATAATATATTTATATTTCAATTACAGCTAATCACGTTATTTTACACTGTTCCCTTATTTAAAAAAAAGAATTTGGTTAATACTCAGTGTTTTGCTTTTTAAGTGTTTCACAATCCCTGCGAGGAGGATTGATGAACGAAGGGGTTTCATCACGATGATGAGACAGGTCTTGGTCTCCGTAGCAGCAGCAGCCTTTGTTGTTCTATCTGCTGCAGGACAGGCCGACAAAGAAGCACTAAGGAGCGTCCGAGGCAGGGTGACGGGGGTCGGCGTGCCACCCCCTCCCCTCTCATAGGGGTCGGGGCGACCCTCTTGACCGCTGGCCCCGGGGCAGCAGCTCTGTGTGGTGGTGGCATGGGGGCACCCGCGGGGCATGGGAAGAGACTTAGCCTGCGCACTGCAGCGGGAGGACAAGACCGACCCAAGTTTGCTTCTGCTTTATGTGAGGCACAGTGTGTGTGTATAGGACAAAAGCAAACTGACCCGGTGTTAGCGATGTGTGTGAGAGAGATTTAGTCGTATCAAAAGCAGGGTGACCCAAGGTTTGCAGTGTGCGTTTGTGTAAGACTCACACTTTGACAGCACATCACAGCACAAAGATCAGATTTAGCAGGTGTATCCAGTTTTTGTGCATGTGTGTGTAGGGGTTGGGTTAGGGGGGCGACGACGACTTAACAGTTAGTCTGAAACACAAAAGCCAAATGACTTAACCTTAGCCTGTATGGCGAAGAGATTTATCCGTCACAAAACAACAGAAGGACTACGATGATAACCATGAGCTTTCTGGGAGTAGTACGTTGAAATGTGGAATTCAGGGAAAAGCACATTTGATCGTCATGTTTTTGGCCTCCAAAACATTTTGTTGTTATTGTTTGCATAGATTTAGGTTTTGTGTAATCAATTAGACAATTAGCATTGCGAAAGTCACAAGTAACAATACATACATTTGTGTTTGGTGAAACTCGTATATAGTAGAGACCTTCTTTCAACTTAAGTTAAATTATCTGGAAAAATGTCAAGAGGAAATGTTCCAGTTGCTTCCAGTTGGTTTCCAGATCCCAGGCATCAGACTCATTGTTTATATATTCGGCTGATGGAGTGAAGAATAAGTGTAGGAAGTGACTAATACGGTGTCGCCTCAACACCAACACAGACCTTTCAGTGTTCAAGTAGATGATCGCTTCCGACGTCGACGTGAATTCAGCGGGCCTGCTCCTCCAGACTAAATACACCAATGTCCTTCTGGGTGACTGGACAGCTGAAAGGGTTGGCACTGTTAGCTCGGGTTAGGTGTGTTCTAGCCTCTGTGAGGGAAAGGCCATAGGCTATAGGCCACTCAAGGTTAGCAGAAGGACATTAAACGCCAGGAAAACCGGGCCACGGAGGTTAGCATTAATGTCTAAGGCCAGGAAGGGTTAGTGATGGTTGAGGAAGGTGCACTGAGGGCTAAACACGGTTGTAGGCCACTTTGGGTTACCGTCAGAACATGTAGAGCAGGGCTGCTTAACCATTAACTTTTGGCCCTGTGCATCAGGATTAAGGGAGAGGAGAAATGCACACAAAGACTGGCGAGGGTTTTGAAGTGCAAGAGGCGTCTCGTGTCGCTGCAGCGGACTCCTTACGCGAGCGAGTCTTTAGATTATATATTATTTTGAAGTTTTGAACGGAATTGTTAATTATTTGAAATTGTATATTTTATGACGCTGTTGCTGCCATAGGCTGAACTGGTCTTGTCAGTTATTTTATCAGGCAACCACCAGTGGGCAGTGGCACAAAGCTGGTGTGGATCTGGTAAGACTACATTGCTCTGTCGCTCCTTCCTTCACTGTCATTTTATTATTTTAAAATCTATAAGCTATAATCTACCCTCTGTTTTTATAATGCTCTACTTTCTGTCGCCTTCTCCCCCTCCTCTAATCTTTCCTTCCATCATCTACTCTATTTTTTTAAATCTGGCAATTCATCTGTCTGAATATGCGCTTGGGCGTCTCAACTTTAGTTTTTGCATGCAAATGCCTCTGTGATGTTTACAGGTGGAATTGAGTCTCTCAAACAAGTATCTATTACCTCTCCAAATTCACTTTTTCTGTTGTGCATAGTCACTCAGAGAAAAAAAAAAATTATCAAGGTTAGTTGAAACATGTCCATAGAAATGATATAAATATTATTACATGGACCTAAAATCCTTAATGGCTTGCTAAATTACAATTAGCCCTGCTGTGAATTATTTAATTGTAAAAGTGACATTCTAAGATGATGTGGTAATCAAACATTTTTTAATACTTTTAATGTAATAAGGAGAAATGTGTTAATGTGCCGATTTCCTCTCGCTTAAGAAATGATTTTTCTTCGGTTGATTCTTTTTATATAATGATTTTTACATTGCAAATATGTTCAGCGAGGGAAGAACAGCCACGTCTGAATTTGAAAGAGAGCGAGAATCGGACTAATTTTATAATCGGAACAGGTGTGAAAGTGTCATTTTGCTGTTGCTACCACACGGCAGGTGCAAAGGGAAGGGGTGTATGGCAGGTTTGATGTCGATGGGCAAAGGAGGACACACACACATGCTGCGTCAACGGAAGACAAGCACATTGTGTGAACACTTATTAAGGGAGTGGAGACGTGTTGCCTCGAGAGGACAGCGTGAGTGATGGCGATTTGCGGTGGAAGCCGAGCTCTGCTGCCTCTCTTAACTTCCCCTTGCATCTCTTAAATGTCCCTTTGTCTGCACTGACATCTTTCCTTCTCCTTAAAACGTGTGTCTTTTATGTAATGTGTGTGTTTGCGCAGGCGTACGAGTTTTGGTGGGTGTGTGTGTAAATTGCAACAAAACTGAAATGGGAATCCTTCCTTTTCCTGCTTTAGTTTCAGAATGCTTGGGACAATAAACACAGTTAATTAAAATGCCTTCAAAGTTAAAGAAGTCACTTTTTTCCACAATACATTTCCCCCCTCTGTCATTCTTAGTATAACCACTTGGTTTCTCTAAAACTCTTTTTTTTTTTTTTTTTTTTTTGTCACTTTGGAAAGAAAACACAAATTATTATTATACTAATAATTACAATAATTATTATACACACACAAATTCATTTTATTTCTATTTTAAAACGTTTTATGTATTTACTTTTATGTTCTTCGCTGTCTGTAGAGATTCTTAATCACATCCACACAGATACATATAGAGTTGTGGCTAACTTGAGTGATGGTGGAATCGATGGGGTTTGATATTAAGTGACAATTGGCCTTTGGAGTCACTAAATGCTACTCACTGACTGAAACCACCACCACTGAATTCCAATCCCCATTTACCTCTCAGACTTGTCCCTCCAGTGACACTCGCTCTTCTGTCTCTCTCTGCCATTTTCCTTACGGCTGGATTTGCATCTTTTTCCCAGTCGTCCCCCAACCTCTGTCTTTTAAGGGTTATTATTTATTTATTATTATGCTATTATTTCCTCATAGATATATCCGACTTTCTTAAGCACCACAAGCCACTTATGCCAGACCTAGAATGAGGAATTTTTGAGTCTCAGAGGAGCTGAGATTTCCATGTTGCGTTATATAAAATTAACCTAGTTGGTCTGCCTAATTTAATGACTAAATCAACACCAAAAATAAACACATTAATTTACCTGCTCTGTCCAACAGTTACATTTTATTTTTAATTAAGTTCATACAGGCATTTTCAAAAGGAACAAAAATCAATTTCCCTTTATGCAAGGCTATTTTATTCGCAAATAGATATCACACACACAAACGCGCACACACACGTACGCAGACACACCTCGCCTCCTTGTCAGCTGAACATTAGTTTATTTTGTTAAAAAAAAACATTGTGGATTTAAAGTCTTCTCCTGATTTTTTCAGCTCTCATTTGATGGCTTTTCTATCAACCTGGTTAATTCATTTTACTTTTATTTTGATTATGAAGCACTTTGTTGCAAAATGATTTAGTACAAATGCTTTGTATACTGAAAAGTCATACTATAATATATGTATATTATTGGATCTAGGTTAGGCGTTGGCTCTTATACGCATACTTTAATATATACTTTCTTCTCCATTTTAGGAAGGCTATGGTGTGATGGTGCTCAACCCAAACGAGAACTACCTGGAAGTGGAGAAGCCAGCCAAGTCCACTCCCTCATCCTCTCCTACAGAACCTGCAGATGAACCCGCTGAGAAGAGGGAACGTAAAGACGACAGAGAGGGCAAAAAGAAGAAAGACTTCTATGAGAAGTACCGTAACCCACAGAAGGAAACGGAGACTGAATGGATCCCTATACGGGTAAGTCGGAGAAGGATGGAGGGGTGAGGCGACGGGGAGAGGGAGGGCAGGAAGGAAATGATCGGAAAGCCTGGGCGGAGGGACAGAAGGATAGATGTGCGTCAAAAACAGACGTGATGGTGTAGGCGGGCATAGGGACATTTTGGGGTCGTAGGAGGTTGGAGAAGGGACTTAGGTGAGAAAATGGGAGGGAGGAATTTTCCGGCATGTTTGGAAGAGACAAAAGAGGCAAGAAGCTGCAGGGAGGAGGAGAGTGGGAGGTGGCCAGCAGAGGAAGGGAGAGGAGGAAATGTTAGTCAACGAGGGATGAAGGGAGGACGGGAGGCAGAGGGAGAAAGAGAGGCTCTTGTGTGGTCAGCCTGTGTGTGAAGAGGTTGGCCGAGCTCCAGTCGCCTCTTAGTGAGCAAGTGTTAACCACATGGCTACCTCCCTCTCTCCCGCTTCCTTCTCTTTCCTTTCCTCTCTCTCTCTCTCTCTCTCTCTCTTTTTCTCTCTCAGATGGTGGGCCGGTCAGCTCTGGCCCTTCACTCTTGTTGACCGCTGGGATTATTATCTCGCTAACACACACTGTGCAAACACACTGCATAATTCTCATCATGCTACATTGACTGTACACCCCCTAATCATACACCCACACATATATGAGTGAGCGCACGCACACGCGCATGCGCGCAAACTCAGCTTAAGACACCTAGCACGGCCGGTTTACCTTGTGGTCGAACACAAGAGGCGACCCTTTTCATAAATTTGGTGTCATTGTTTAATAAATATGGTCAAATTCTCTCAGAAATTGAAACCATTTAATCCCTACTTTTCTTCGATGAAAAAGGTCAGAAGAGAAAGGCCAGATTGGTTGGAATACACAGGAAAGCTGTGGTAGCTCAAATGACTCACTCATAACAACTGTGGTGAGCAGACGATCCTGGGGCTATGGCCACAATTGACCATATTCTGATGGTATGACTTCCAGCATGATAATGCACCATGTCAAAAAGCAAAAGTCCTAATTAGTATTATGAACATGACAATAGGCTCAGTGTACTTGAGTGGTCTCCCCAGTCACCATATTTGAGTCCAATAGAACACTGTTGGGATGTGTTAGAACGGTAGAGCTGCTGCATCAGTGTGCAACAGACGAATCTGAGGGAAAGAAAAGGTGACGCAATCATACCAATATGAAACAGAATCTGTAATACTGCACAGTTTAACATTCTTGACTTTTGCCAACTCTTTGAGATGGAACTAAAGCAAATACTAAACCCTACCAGTGACATGTCATTTCACTTGCTCTCTTTTAAACATACTTAAAGTCAGCATGTTGATTGATTAAGCTTCTCATTCCAGGGTAGAATTCAGTGTGATGGCATTTTAAAATTGATATAATTGTGAGTTTTTTAGACCAGTCAATTTTTGCAAATCCTCATTAACCAGAGAAATTAGGGTCATGTAGAAGGTTTACATTTTTCAGCCAAATACACTTGTCCTTAGATGCAGGGATTGTGAGACTCGGGATAAAGATTAATGAGTGAGCAGGCTGCGTCTGTGTTGGTGGCCCTTGAATTTTGACCTATGACCCAGAATTCAGCAGGATGTTTGTTTGTGTGACCTCGCTTCCATCATCCACTTTGACTCCTGCTCGCTGTTACTCACTACTGTTGTACGCCTCTGTCTGACCCAGAGTAAGCTGTCGCATGCGCACACACATACAGGCAAGCACACAAATGCAGAAATGTCACACACATAGGGGCAGACAAAAGAGTAACGGAGGTAGAAAAGGAACTGAAGTTTTTGTGTGTGTGTGTGTGTGTGTGTGTGTGTGTGTGTGTGTGTGTGTTTGCGTGTGTCACAGGGTGGGTGGTGGAGGTGGATCAAACCTCTTTAGGTTTTTATCCACCCACCCAAGACGTGTGCGCACACACACACACACACACACTCACGCACACGGGCACACACATATATTCCCAAAACCTTTTTATTCACAACTGCTCTCACTCCTGCTGAGCTGCCAGACCACCTGCAAATAGCCAATCAGAATCAAACACACCGAAACATATAGCTCTACTCCTTCGAACATACAGAAATGTCACGTGACACAAGAAAACACCACCTGTCTTGCTCTGTACCTATGAGACTCATAAAACTATATTGTGCATTTTCTTTTCTCAATTTTTTTTTACACACAAAGACAAATGCACACACAGCCACACACACACAGATTTCCTGATAGAGTTGAGTTGATTAATACGCTTCCTTACACACATTAATAAGCTCTTAACTGCTTTTAGGATTCTTACTTTTTAGCCTTCGGTTCATAGTGTGCAACCTCTCAACCTTATCTAATCCCTCTCCTCTGCTCCAGATCG
Organism: Colistium nudipinnis; assembly: GCA_016785305.1. Classification (NCBI taxonomy): domain Eukaryota; kingdom Metazoa; phylum Chordata; class Actinopteri; order Pleuronectiformes; family Rhombosoleidae; genus Colistium; species Colistium nudipinnis. The sequence continues at coordinate 695,660 of JAFBJU010001715.1, forward strand.
CACACCACTGGGCCATTTTAAGGGGGTTGTCGGTTGAGGAGGGAAAGAGAGGGAGAAGAAGGAGGGATAGAAAGTCTGATCGGAGGGATGTTGATGAGGATAGGGGAAAGGGTTGGGGGGTTGCTTTCTTAGCACTTTGCCATATAGAAGTTTGGGAGTTCACTTTACTCTGAATTTTAGCAGTAATCCAGTTAGCTATTTTCTGTCAGCCAAGCGGAGGAATGGCAGGAACAAAAGGCACATTCATGGGCTTAAGAAGCTTCCAAAGAGTTCACCCAAGGCTGGCTGGTTGGGATTAGGCCAGCGGGCCTTGGAAAGTAGAAGGGGAAAAAAAAGAGCAAGGGGGACAAAAAACAGAGCTTCGCCTTTTTTAAGCACCACTTATTTTTTATAAATAATGGGAATACTTTTTTTTTCTCCCTCTTTCTCTCTTGTTCTTATGCTTTTCCTTTATACATTTCACATTGTACACTTCTTAAATGTTCAGCGAGAGCAATCGACTGAGAGGCCCTCACCCCAATACCGTTTTGAACAAGCTGCTTAAGGCCCTGTCCCGATTCTTTTTCTTCCACTACATTCAGCTTCAGTGCAGCGACGTTTATGTTTGTGACAGAGTGTGGTTTCGTAATGACATCTATCTGGTTTTCTCTGCAATTACTCATTTGGCGGAATCAACCCACAATGGGGGAAAAATATTGCAGCTCATCAGTGTGGTAGTGTTAACACTTCAGGCATTGTTTAATTTGTTTATGTTAAATAATGTTTACCCCTCAGTCTGGTTAAAGTGGATTTCAGAAAGTTTTTAAGGGTGGGAAATAATATATATTTTTTATATTTAACTATTTAATTTTTTTCTTTCTTCAGTGCAGATTAGGCACTCTTCAGAGTATCATCAAACGTCACATATGGGGAAATACAGGAGGTCTTGTACTCTCTTGAACTGTGGTGAGTGTGTTTCCTAAGGGAATGAGTCTTCATTATTTTGCCCCTGCCTTGCCAAGACCCATTATTTCCAGCAGCGGCTGTCCATAGAGGCCAGTTGGGCTCCTCGTCCTAGTCTCTGCTGAGCAGGTGATGCCCTGTACACCCATGTTTAAACATTAGTACAATACATACTCACGATTCACACATTGATTATAAACATTAAGACACGGACACTCAAGCACGCGCCCAGGTAATTGTATTTGACACGACCCTACTGTGTTTCACTCCCGGACTGGGTTTTTGCTCTCTGTCACCTTCACCCTTTTGGCCCAATCTGTGGCCCACAGGCAATTATACAGACAGAGTTTATCTGACCTGTGGCCTGTGGTCGTGCCAAAAGGGAAGGCTCAGTGTTTCCAAGGACAGGTAGGGACTTGATTAACCTCTGAACTCGGTCAGAAGAGCGGTCGATGACCAGGACGAGAGGGCAGCTGACCTGCTTGCTGCAGAGACCAAATTGGCGAGATGCCATCTTTATATTTGCGGGTGTATGTCGAGTGTGGCAGAGAAAAACAAAGAAGCTTTGGCCTCTCTTCATGCGTTTGTTAGACCATCGTACAAGTATACTGCGTATGAATTTGAATTTGGTATATGAATTAGTGCGTTTGACTTGGCAAAGTTTTACAGGGGAGAGTCTGTTCAGTTTGCGCTTGTTAGTGCGAGCGATTCTGAATTTGTGTGGTGCACAACATCTGTGTGTGAACGCATACCTGTGTGTGTTTGCTCAAGGCAGAACCAGTGTAGCTGGCCTTACATCCCTGCTCCCAATCTTCTCGTCAGGTCAACCATCAAACACATCCATCCTGCCCTCCCTCGCACCTCCCCAACCTCCCTTTCTTTTGCTCCATTCCTCCCTCTTTCTCTCTCTCTTTCTTTCTCTCTCTTCTCTATCTCTGCGCACAAACCTGTCGTGGATACAGGCTGACCCGAGTAAACACACATACACACACGTGCACCCACACACCCAGCACCTCAGGGTCACGCTGGAACAAACACAGCCTTGTCTGCCTGCCTGCTCTCCTTTGCCTTGTGTCAATTAAGGGCTCGCAGTAATTTCACCTGACAATCCGGGCGGCAGTGCGAGGCTAGCTGAGATGTCACAGCGATGACCTTTCTGGCCCGCAGCCGCTATTTTCTAATAAAGAATCTCACAGACCCACAGCCACTTCCTTTGTACTTTGTTAATGAGTTATTGATTTGAAACAATGCCCTGGCAAATATTGTCAGAACAGACTGACCCCAGCAAGGTCATGCTATTTTATTGTATACAGTCTGAGCACGCTAATCTGCACGTAGGATGACATCTACGCTATTGTTTTTCTCCCTTGTCTGGCACCATCTCGCTATCTCACACTTTCTCTCTCTCTCTCTCTCTCTCTCACACACACACACAGACACACAGACACACTCACTCACTCGCTCGCTCCTTCCCCTCACTCTCTGTCCTACTCTTGTCCCCTCATTGTAAAGTTGAACACCTCCTCACACATTTCTCTCTCTCTCTCTCTCTCTCTCTCTCTCTCTCTCTCTCTCTCTCTCTCTCTCTCTCTCTCTCTCTCTCTCTCTCTCTCTCTCTTCCTCTCACATGCATGTGTGCAGTTTTCTCCTTGTGTTAGTCTAACTCACATTTTTCACCCCATCCTCCCTTTTTCTCTGTGTCTTTCTCACATCATTATATTCCCCACTCGCCATAGGTACCGTACCTACTAATTGCCCACAATGCCACAGTCATTATTTTCCCATCTCTGCTGCTAATTTGCTCCATACCTTCCTTTCCCCCACTCTAGCAGACCCATCAGCTCCCAGACAGCTTCTAGCCAACTTCAGCTCTCTGTCTGCTTAAGAAGACAGTAAAGAAGGAAGCGTAGATGGGAAGGGATGGAAAAAAGCAAAGAAGTCTGTGAAGGAGTACACATCCCCGACATTGATTAGAAAGAAATTGCAAACAGGTGTCGTTGAGCTCCACTTTTTAATTGTGTGCATAGAGGCATGTACGCAGTCACGCACACACACAAACTAACTCACTCTAATAATCTCTTTGCTAATACCAAACATGTAATTGCGAATGTTGCTTATTTAATCATTAGGCCAAATGAAAAGTCCTGCCCTGTGATGAGGGGACAATTGTCCTGAGAGCAGGAGGAGAAGGAGTGGTTGGGAGAGTTCGGTCAGTCAGTCGGGGTCTTTGTGAATGTGTGCGTTCTTGTAGGGGATGAGTGAACGAGAAATCGCGCGAGAGCACCTGTGTACTTTAGGTCATTTATTTACAGTTTAAGGAACTCTGGGATAATTGTGCCGTGTGAAGTCTGTTTGTATTTCTGCTTATCGAAATTTGTAGAAGATTGGAACCAGCACTGCCAGGCAAAAGAGTCCAAATCCAATAAAGTTGTTTAGGATTGCCGTGACACCGTCCTGACACTCCTGGCTCCCAGTGAAAGCTTTCCGAGTGTAGAAAGTATAATGGCTTTTATCCACTGGATTCCATCCGGTGCACACTGCTCACTGTCTTCTGACTATAAGTCCCAGCTTCCTCAGAAGTTTTCTCAAGTTGTGTGTGTTTTGGATGACTGAGGAGGAGGAGCAGGGAGGGAGGAGCAGGGAGGTCTGAAGCAGTTGTTTGTCAGAGTGTGTTGATGCTGTTAGATTCATTGTTTCCTGTGTTGGTCAGACACTGGGTTTGTGTTGGCGTTGGGGCTGTTATTCTGGCTGCAGCACACTCCTCTCATCCGCTCTCTACTCTCTGCTTCTCATTGCAATGAGTAAACACAGGGCAAGTATTGGACCGGACAACTTCTGAAGAAACAAGTGTGTGTGTGTGTGTGTGCGCGCGCTTGCCTGTTTGTTCAAGGGTACAGGCAATTATGTGTGGCATTGGAATGGAGTGTGAGTTGTTACTGTGTAAGTAATGGAAATAGCCGAATTGAACACATTTTTTTTAAAACAACACAATTGGAAGGCAAACGCATCCGACAGTTGGGCCCACTTATAAACTTAAAGAAAGAAAACATAGTCATGCACAATGTCGTGTCGCAGGTTGTCTAGCAGTTTTAATGGTGATGTAAGTTTTTACACATAATCAGCGCTCTGTTGATTGCGGTACAGGAACTTGCCATGAAACCACACTTTGGTTAGTGGACTCACTGCAGTATTTTGTTGCATGAAATCCCAGTGTTTATATATTGACCACATGGCCTGGTCTAACTGAGGTGAGTATGTATCATTTTAATCGCTGCGTGATGGAGGTACTTACACAAGATTGTACTATATGGATCCGTCTGCAAAAGAGCTCATGATGACGATGTCTACATGTGCATCCTCCCATCAATTGTGTTGTGCACCTTAACCTAGTTCTAATCCACTGTTTTTTTTTGTTTTTTTAAATCATTATGTACCTGACCAAATCACAATGCAAATTGCGGATCTGTGTGTGTGTCCCTACATGTTGATAAACGTTACGAGAACCTGTCAAAGTCCTTATATGGACTGCTGTCCATTTCTGCTAGACATACACACATACAGTATATCTTATATATACATATAATGTCACATAATGACTCAATTTTGCTCTCTCTTTTTCATTTTCTGTCATTCTCATCTATCCATCTTCTCTCCATCTTCCTCAAATGCTCGCACTATTTTTATATCCTTTTGATAATTGTAAGCTGTCATCATCTGGAGACTTTGTGGGAGAGTCCTGTCCTGAAACTATCTCAGGAGCCGATTTGTGTTTTATATTCTCCGCGGTGACACTATGGATCCCTATGTTTGTAAACGCACACAAACTGTACACTCCCTCAAATGTCCCTTGACAGTCATGGCTGAAAGATGTTGGCAACAGGTGTGCAGGTGGGATACCTTTATGACAGTGCTGGCAGTTGCACTTTCATCACGCAGACTTACACACAAATATATACAAATTAACTGGGGGGGGCTGTGAAAAATAAATAAATAAGCGAAAGATAGCGTGTGAGTGCTGGTGACAGCAAGCTGGTCTCGCAGGGCGCCGAGTTCCACTGCAGCTAATTAACCCCAGGAAATAATTGCTACAATATGCAAATGCTGTTTAGATAATTCACTACACTGTCATGCCAGCTAGTCAGTCACTCTCTCGCCTGCCACTGAGGGTGTAGGTAAAGACGGTGTGTTGTTGTGTGTTTATTTGTGTGCGGCAAGGTGACGTAGTCAAGAGCGTGGGGCAAAATATTTACCAAAATGAAGACCTCAAATGTGCAAAAATATTTTATTTAATCAGATTATTATTCATGCTCTAGCAGTAAATAAACACACATATTTTGTTCATTCATATTATGGCTGCATTTTTGCCCCTGTTTGATATCAACAATTTCAGAAGTTTTGCTTCCAAATGTTAAACACACAAATGCACACACGTGCGCACTTATGCACAAAGCCGTGATGTCCTGTACGTAAGCAACCCTCGCCTAATGTCTCCGTGTCAGACATGGTCACGAAAGGGTGGCTAGATAAAGGGTGATAACAGGGGTGTGAGGAAGAACAGGAGGAACAGGCGGAGGAGAAATGGAAGGTATAAGGGAGGAGAGGAGTGAGGGAGGGAGGGAGGGAGGGAGGGAGGGAGGCTAATGAAATGGGCTTCACAGATGAAGGGTGACATGGCAGAGGAGAGAGGAGGGAGACTTCAAAGGACTTTGATGCCACGGCCTTTCAGACAGACAACTCTGCTCCGGCAGCCAGCCCCTCTGTGTGCACAAACACACACACACACACACACACACACACACACACACACACACACTCAACCACCCGCATAGCACCGATGGCAGAAGGGCAGGGCACATCAGAGCAGAGTTGCTTACTCTTGCATCACACTCTGTGAATGGAAGTGGGTTCTGACACTTCAACCCCCACATGCTAATCTAGCAGTAAACACAAACACTCTGACAGGTTAATTTACCCCTAGACAAACACGGCAACCAAAACACACATCAGCACATCATCAAATAGTACAAGCACACACACATGCACACACACACACACACACACAAACACTTGAAAAGGTGTTATCAAATCACAAGCTGCCTTGCTTCATTAAAAAAGTAACTTAAAAGCATATTTTCTATCTTGTGTACGGGATGCGACCCTTAAAAGTGCGAGTGTTATCTGTCGACTAATAATGTACAGACTCAATTTTTAAAAATGCAATCACATTTATGGAAACTAACAGCCTAGTTTCTTAAGATGTCCCCCTGCGTCCTTTACCTTATATCACTAATCATTTGTTTTGGGGTCACACGTGAAAGTGTGTCCCTCAATTATCAGATGAGGTTACATTCTTCATAGGCTGTGTTTTTTGTTTGCTAGGTTTTCTTTTCTATATACATCTGTATACTAATTAAGAACAATGTGTCCGTGCCTGCTTGCGTGGGTGGGTGGGTGCTTGGCTGGTGGGGTGTTTAACGTTTGAATCCACGTAAGGTTCCATCTTAAATACAGTTCGGTGTATACAGGTGTTTGCACTTGACAGGGCTCCGTGCGTAGTGTTACTTCTTGTGGGGAGGTATTGTTGAGTTCTGTTGTGAACCAGACAGTTTGATAGGAAATCAAAGTCCAAAATCAATGTCACAAGTTCATTAACAGATGCCCTTTTCTCGCCTGTACTTTTACGATTGTTCTTTCTGCCGCTGTGCAAGCGCTCACATCCCTGCTTAATTAAACATGTCTTCCAGTTGTGTTTGTTTGTCCTGCACCTGTGTGCAAGCAGACGAGTAAGTGAACATATGCAGGCGTATTCATTGGCGATTGTGTGCATGACTGCAATACCACCTGTGGGTGTTGCGTGTGCGTGTGTGTTTTATATACACTGGTACATTGGATATCTCCACTCTGTTGTTTTTTCCTATGACCTTCCCCTGGTGTCTTCCCATTATGCTTCTACTGGTGTATAGATGGATCATCGATTCAGCAACAGGGTACAAATTAAGATTTAAACGTTCCGTCTCCCAGGCTATTGAGTTTTACATTTAGGGCATTTGCAATATGCAAGACTTATTGATCTGCTGAAGTGTGGCCCTTTATAGAAACCACCTCAGGCCACCACCACTTTTTTTGTTTCTTTTTATTCCCTTCTTTTTTGGTTGGCCAAAGGGTGCCAGGTTTGAGGCTGTGGTATTGCATTTCTAAGTCTGACAACTCTATTGATGTTTAAGTCTCACTGTTATGACACCATCACTTGTTTTTTTTGTGTTGCAGGAAAACGGTTCCTCGGAGGAGCACGTTCTTTACGTGTGGGACAACTTTGTGTCCAAAGCCGCAGCCAAGAATGTCTTCATCATGGCCCACAGCTATGGAGGGCTGTCTTTCGTTGAGCTGGTGAGTGTTTTAGTTTTCCACTTATACTTCCTACCTCCCACTGACAATAGAAACAGTGATACACACAGTACCTGTCAGGACAATTACTCTCACACATGTTCATGCTCAGGAATCTGCATATTCCATCTTTTACACAGACAACGCTGCAGTACATTTTGCACCCATACATGCTCACAAGCATATTAATATGCAAAAAAAAACTTCAAACTTACATACATGTTTATACAAGCCAGCCGAGCACTGGTCACCTCGGGGAGATGGGCATGCGAAACATGGTGGAACGATTAAAAATGAATGGCATTTTGTTTCCTTGCTTCTGTGAACAATCTGGTTCATCCTTGTCCTTGGGCACGGTCCACCTCCTCTACACCCCGAGAACACATGGAAAAGGAGGGCAAAGGAGAACGCTGGAAATCTAAACCTTGGGACGGCAATACAACAACGGTGGTGCTGTTCTCCGGCATAGCATGCAGATCTCCGCGCCTTAAGAGCAACCAAGGATAGGTTGAAAGATGGAGGGAGGGATGGGGGACTTGATAGAATTAATATTGGTTATACAGAGGCTTCTAAGCTCAATGCATGTTTTTCTAGTGTTTGGTTTATTGTGATGTCCTACTGGGACCTTGCATCACATATTGATCATTACTTTCTCTTCTGTAATTAACTGACCACAGTTATGTATTAGTTAAGCTTCAGTGTGTGGGATAGCCAATAACATCATGTTGAGTCATCTTTACCAGCTGGATGTAACATTTGGTTCCTCATGCTGGAGGGTGAGGCAGGGTTTCTGCTGGTCTGCTACTTTCTGCTTGACATCATCCAGTCTAATATCTATACAATACCATGGGCACATTAAGCAATGTAAATTGAGATACCGTTTGCTTCCTAAGCCCACAACTATAAATGGACATAAATAGTACTTAATTAGCTCATTTAAAGTTGTAAAAGTTTAAGCCACTAGGGTTTTATTTCTGTTTCACGCACTTAGTGCTTGGTTTGTCTTTGAAATCATCTGAATTTTCTGCTGATTATTCGCATTTGCTCTGCCACTGTAAAGACAAAGACAAAAGCCAGATGTCATATTGTGGGGTGTATATGTTCAGTGCTAAGCCTATAACAGCTGTTCTAGCTGTGCTAGTGTTTAAACTATAGGAGCTGCAAAGAACTACACTGGATTAGGTTGTGCTAGACTGTCAATAGTTGGAGAGGTTACATTTCCTGCCTGCTGGTTTCTTGATCTGTAGGATTTACTGCTTCATGTTGTATCATTTAGGATGTACATTACACCTTCTCTTCTCTTACGAAGGGGAGGAGGAGGAGGGAGGCAACACAATGAAGATATGTGTAGCGGGGGGATTAAAGGTGGCCACTTGTCCCACTGGTGTTTTCAGGAATATTTTATTTTCTCTCCTTTCCTTTCTTCACCTACTCTTTTTTTTGTTTAGTATTTTGTAATTTTAATTTGGCTGCTAAATATTCATGCAGTGTTTTGTCCGTGACAGCCGTCCAATCTCCTGGGCTTTCTCGCAGTGTGACGAAGACTCGCTATGCTCTCTATTTGTATCCCTCTGTCTCTCTGTGTTTCCTTCAGTCGGAAGATGGGAGTGTGTGCGCCCGTGCCTGCCTTCCTGATGCGCGTGTCCAGGCCTTGGCGCAGTTCTAACTGCTTTCTTTTATGTGATATCCCTGTCATATGAGAACCTTCTTAAAAAGCTCAGTATATGCATATATAGCAGATTCAGTATGGGGAAGATAACATCAAAGCGGACTCTTGAAAGATCCTTGTGTTCACTTTAAGTTACAGGGTGTTAGAAAATGCCATTGTCAGGTTTCCCTCGAGGCCTTTCCGGCTTCTGTTGTCTGTCAGTGTTGAAACTCCTTCACCTCTTCCAACCTGACATATGCACAAACACAAATACTGTATGTGCATGTATTCATAGTTACCTTCCGTTGCTGATCTGTACCGTTCAGCAACTTTTTGTTGTAAGTTTGAGAAAGATTGTTTTCCCCCACTATATTGTATTTAGTTTCGGAGCATTGTTCATATAATGTACCCTACAAGGCTCTGTTGTGGGCTGTCTCGATTTAAATCCAAATGCACTCAAACTTCTCCCAAAGTAAGAAATGTATTTCCATAGGTGATTTAAAGCGCCCCCTACATTTCCTATTTGTCAATGCTGCCTTTTGCTCTCACTCATGAGCATGCACACACTCTTGCAGATGCAAGGACACACAAACACAAGAACACACCATCCACCTAATTGAGGAGAAAGTGGTCCAGTGGGACAGGGTGGGAGGTGTGTGTGCAGGCTGGTAGCGAGCGGAGCCTTGCGGGATGAACCGTTTGACACATGAGAAGACCCAGAGAAAACAAGCTGTCTGTGGGTTAATTACTACTCCCCTTTGCAGTTAATAAATACATTTCTGATCAAGCACATCAAAAAGAACCGCCATTAATTTCTCCTGCTCGCTCCCCTTGCTCCGGCGCATGTTAGCCCCTGTTTGGAGTGCTCGAGTGTTACATTGCAATTCGATTTCTTTTTAAAACACTTCGCAGAGTGTACTGACTAATTATGGATACATCAAAGAGTAGCTAACAGCCTTTGAATAAGGGCGTGCGAGAGGAAGGGAGTCTCGCGCTTCAGGGGGAGGCTTTGCTTCTTTTTTTTTTTTACCCTTTTCCCCTATTTGCCATCCTTTCGCTTTATCGGAGAATCTTTCCATCCAAGTTCAGTGTTCTGCACTCCTATCTTCCCCCTCTCTTCTGTGGAGTCTGTAGTCTCCTCTCACTTCGGTCTTCATTCTTGAGCAGCCTGTTCCTCCTCGCCACTGCTCCTATGCCTCTCCCAGCTCAGTGGTCATTTTCCCCCCAGTCATGCCACTTTGTAATGAACCCAGTATTCCTATATTCCCCTTAGAGTCTGAGATCTCTCTGTATCACTGCCTTATTCACACAGTACTCGCATAGAGGTCATGAGCGTTTAGATTCCAGGTTCACGTTCCATTTTTCTTTCCTTTTCTGAGGACAGAATTTCACCTGAGTACAGAGAGTAAGAGGAAGGGACTGAAGTGATGGAGCTATCCAGAGTTAGGTTGCTGCCTCCTCCACCTTTGCTCAGCTTGTCTTTTCATCTTGCCAGAAGTGCAGGGGTTGGATGTGTAAGTGGTGGTGCTGGTGGTCATGTAGAGAAAGTGTTGTCTCACCTTCCTGGCTCACAGAGGGGAAAGAGAAGCACTCTTATTGGGAAGGACAGGCTAGAGCATTATAAAAGGTCTCGTGTAAGAATGCGTCTGTCTCCCAGTACGCAAATGTGTGGGTGCCAACCAGACAACCTGCCAGTGGCCACAACACCCTTTCTGAAGCATGATTACACATTTAAGGTGTCCTCTATGAACATGTCACACATATATGCACACAGACATATAGCGCAGGCTTGCAGTGTATTGAACCTGTGCACTTTCTGGATAGTGCCATCTGTTTCAATCTATAATGAGTATAACTTGTTTTCTCTCTGCCGTCCTTGGTTTCGTTTGTGTAAGTTGTGGCAACGTATCGGATGTGGGAAGAGTTGCTTGAGGTGAGACGGATAAATACGGAGAATTTCTTCACTCCTCGTGGACTTCATCGTTATACTGGTCTGTGGAGGCTGAGGAGGATGAAACACTGCTGGGTGAATCAGACTGAGTCAGAGAAGTTTGTTTTTACATTGCTCATACTTTGGAAAGTGATTTAATTTCGCAGCCGTGCTATGGCATCCATAGACTAAATCCGTGGTGTTTATGCGGTGTATGGGAAGCATCAACAGAAACAGAAAGTTTTATGTTTCAAAATGCAGTGTTTGGGCCTATTCAGATTCACAAGTTTTCATACAAGTAAGGTGAAGTACACTCACTTCTGTCCATGATTTCTTGTTCATCAAAACCTTTTCTAAAAAAGCTCATTGTCATGATTGTTAATGTTATGTTGTTGGCTTAGTCAGGCACAAAAAATAATCATACCTTTTTTTATTACCTCCCTTTACTGAGGTCTTTCACCATAATATTTGCCATCCCAAAATCTACTCTGCTCTATGTCCTGTTTGGTTTCCCCATGTCCTTCCTCCTTCTAAATCTGTTCTCTCACTCGTGGCGGCCCTAAGGGCAGCAGCTTTGCCAACTATCCCCTCTGTGTAGGACTTGCTATCTGGCACTGGTCTGTACAACTCCATGACCACCATGGTAACAGTAACACTTTTGTTTTCCTCCCCACCTCCGTTTACAGTACTCTTCACAAAAAGCTACGTTTGAAAATACTAGAATATATGTAAGTTTTGTTGTTGTTATTGTAGATGTCCATTGCTGCTTACAACGTTCTCAGTGGTGTATAGTGGTGGTGTTACCTGCACTTAGTGTCTTTAACTCTACACAGCATATTTCACCTTTTATAATGTCATTATAAAAGTGTTTTGACAAACTTCTATTATTTTAAAACAATGCAATTGTCATCTTCTTATTTGTTATGTATTTAGCATGGAGATTATTAGAAAATCAGCTAAGTTAGTGCATGAAGCTAACTTGATTTGGCTCCATTTATTGGCCCTAATTGTTTCGTTTCTACGCTTTCCTTATTCTGAAAAAAGCCTGTCAAGTTAATATAACATACAATTGAAATGAAACAAATACATAGGAAGTTTTCAGTCACTCCAGTGTTCGTGCTTTCCTAGACTAAACATCTTTCTACAGAATGACAGACATAAAATTGATATTGATCTTCTTTTGAATTAATCAGTTGATTCGAAATAATTGCCTTTAAACCCAGTCACACATAGCAAACAAGTTTTATTTTCTAAAAAAACTGTTTCAAACCAAGTTGTGCATTTACGTCTACATATATGTGGAATTATCTTTAAGGACTATTGCAGCCTTCACCTGAGTTCATCGCTACTTTAATTTGTTGACAAAATCATCCCGAGCTGTGAAAATATCCATATACAAGCTTTAAAAATCCCCACGTCTAATGTTGTATGCACGTCTCGGCCGCCTTCAAAACTCCGGGTGCTGGCCTGTCTATTGCTTCTGGAGGGGATGAAGAGAAGGTTTGTTTTTATCTCAAGGTTCTCCATAGCTGGCGGGCTTGCAAGCGGTGCAGGAGTGTTGTGCAGTTTCCTTGTGTGTACGTCTGTCTGGTGTGTGCTAATGTGCATTTGTGTGTGCGTGCGTCTGTCTGTATGTATCTGCAACTGGGTGTGCACATATTGTGCACATAGTATGTTTGCTTGAGTGAAGGTCTGTGTGCACGCACTTACGTGCGTACAGTATGTGTATGCAGGTGTGTGCTATCAGAATCATGTTAAGGGCGGAGAGGTTGAGAGGCGATGATAAATAGCAGGGGCACACTAGCAGACATTAGTGGAGCCTTATGCAAAGCTGTGGCATTTTGTTTGATGTGAAACAAAAGGACCACCATGACAAACGTGCCTGCCAGCCAGAACAGCAGGACAGCAGCCCTTAGGACATACATAATCACCGCTGATTAGAATAGATTATATTAGATTCAACTTTATTGTCAAAGTACAAGTACAATGCCAATGAAATTCAGAGGCATCCAACCAGAAGTGCAAAAGTGTAAAAATTAAACAGCATTTATACAGTAAGTTTGCATGAACAATAAATGTACAATAAGCAAATGAATGAATGTATATACTGTATAAGCAGTTATGGATACATAATAAGCAGTGGTGAGCAATATAAACATTAATGTAACAAAAGTTACAATTAGAATGAGTGCAATTGAGTGATTAAAATTATATGAACAAAAATGCAGAAGTAGTGCAGTCCAGAATTTGCTCAATTAAATGGATTAAATGATTTAAACAAAATGCAGCAGTTAGTGCAATACAGGATAAGTGCAAAAGAATGGTGCAACACATAACAAGCCATGATTGCAATTGAGTGGTGCAAAATATAGCAACGATACAAAGATACAAAGAATGGAGAGGTGAGTTTAATAATATAGTGTAACATTTGAATTATGGTAGCGCTGTGAAGTGGAGCTCAGCAGGTTCACGGCCTCTTGAAAGAAGCTCTTCCTGAGCCTGCTGGTGTGGGAGCGGAGGCTCCTATAGCGCTTACCAGATGGAAGGAGAGTAAAGAGTCTGTGGTTGTGATGTGATGCATCTTTGATGATCATTTTTGCCCTGCCCAGGAAGCATTTCTTATGAAGGTCCTTTATGGTGGGCAGATTGGTACCAGTGATGCGTCGACTTCTCAGTGTTGAGTGCCTGGTAGTGGTCAGCACACCACTCAGCCAGGTGCTGGAGCTCATCACTGTAGGCCACCTCGTCATCCCCACTGATACAACCTACCACCGTGGTATCATTTTAACACTTAGATATGGTGTTGGAACCATTTTCATGAACACAGTCATAGATGAAGAGGAAGTACAAAAGAGGACTCAGCACACAACCTTGTGGCACACCAGTGTTCAGGGTGAGAATGGAGGACTAGATGTTGTCTAACTTAACAGACTACGTTCTGTTAGTTAGAAAGTGTCACACGCACGGGGTCAGGTATTCTGTCCAGTCCAGCTGCCTTCCGAGCATTCCCCCGCCACAGGGTAGCACAGACATCAGAGCTGGAGAGTGAGAGAGGCTGTTCGTCGGGTGGAAGAACCGATTTTTGGGTGAGCTCCAAGTTCTCCCGGTCAAAGCAAGCGTAGAAGTGGTTTAGCTCTTCAGGAAGGGAGGCTGGATGGAGGTAGGATGGGGGTACACTTTGCCTGTTGCTACGGCGCTGGCCGATGAGGATTTGGCCTTAGCCTAGCTCGTAGACCTCCGCGTTTCCCCCATCTCTGTTCACGATCTTGATGGCCGCGCCGGGCACTTCCGGTCGGGGTGAGTTGTCCCACGATCCACGGTGTTCTTTCCATCTCTGGAGATACATCGTTGAAGTTGAACAGATATTCCGGATAGTCCAAAACTATATTGTTTACCTAATGTTTATATCCAAAAGGGTTTGTCTGCTGTATGTAGTGTGTTCATGGCTGAATCTGGCGATTAGGTAAAAAATAGCCAGCCAAATTGCCTTATCTGGTAAGATGCAGGTGCAGTTACATGTAGTGTATGTGGTAAAGCACGCATCTCATGCATGGTCCTATTCCTAGTCTGTCTATATTGGATATACAATTTCTCCCTGTGTTTTTTGTGTTCCAGTCATAATTATAGACAATGCCTGGCCCTTTGTACGCCATGAAAAGACGCAGCGTATTCCTCAGTACAGCCACAGCGTATTTGCTCTATTAAGCAGCTGAAATATAGATGTCTAATTTCTTTGTGAATGAATAGGCATCTTAGAGAGCGGCTCGCCTCTTAACATAAGGATGTAAATTGAACTGTTTAAATGTCACGGCTAGCAAGCTGATTTGATTTGAATTGAATGGCTTGTTTCTGAAAAAAAAGACCTTCTTGCCAAACCTTAGCTGTGCTGGCTGCCATGGATAGACCAAGGTCTTTCTTTGCACCTCAACAACACATTGTGGGGCTTCTGAATTCTTCTATCTGCTGTGATTATGTACAAATGGCCTTCATTTGCCATCCATTTCAAAGCTGTAGTGCTGCATTGTGACTAGAGGCAGATGACGCAGACCAAATTACAGCGGGTTTGCAGCCTGAAAAGGATACTCACACAATAGGCTTTGTGAAGTATTCCCTTCAATACGTTGCCATTATTCTCACCTTTGTTGGTGTTTCTCTATGTTTCAGGAGCATCTTTGGTTTCTAGATTACATTTGTGATGTTGAAGAGGAATGAAAATACTTTACTCTCATCTCTCATGCATTATTTCTTCAGTATCTATAGAAATAAGTTAGTATTAGTATGAGTTTAATTTGTTATTACATTTTTAGGTGCCAATGCCAATTCTGTCAGGATGTATTTTTGTACAGCTTCTCTGTGAACAAAGCAACTGTCGGTGTTGGTGTTCTTGGTTTATTTGTATTGTATTACATCAGCTTCTTCCCGTGGTACATAACGGTAACACGTACTCCTCTTTTAAGTCAGGTTCATTTGATAATATCTCAAAAAGCTAAAGGGAAGTAGCCTGAGCCCCAAAGGCAGGACTCATTTACAATAGTTGGCCAGAATACAGAGCAGATCACATCTGTCCATTGAGTTGTCCTCTGTGATGTGTCTTTTTATCCTCTGATTTCCTCCTACATCACTCACCAAGCAACATCTAACTGGCTACTTATTTGTCAGACGTTGCGTTCAAGCAGCAACATGTACTGCAAGATTATTTTTATATATATTATTATTATATTATTGTTTATTAACATGTTTACTTTGATGGGAAACAATTATTTTTTAATCACGATCAATTGCATTTTTATGCGCACAATTAAATTGAATTAAAAATGAATGTATTGCTCACATCTATTTTAAAAGTACGTAAGTAGTATGAACAAAAGTGCAGTAACACTTGTAAATCTCAACTTAAACATTAATTAATGTAATTAAATGAAATTAAAAACCAGCAAATACTGAGCAGCAACAGGTTAACATTTATAAATCAGTTTTCTTTTTTTTTCCTAAACAGGTACTGGGCACATATTTATTTTATCAGGGAGCAGCATAAACAGCAAACTGTCTACACACAATCATTCGAAACTGCAGTTAATGCGCAATAAAAACATTATATTGTTAATGTGCCCAGCACTAATATTTACACATGATATATTGGCAGTTTTTCCCCATTCACTATCTTTCAATAAAAAAGAAACATATACTATATAACATATACATATATATACATATAACTATTATTCCTAACTATTTTGCGAACATATGCCACTCACTTACAATCAGCTCACTAAGAATGACATGGAGCTACACAAACATTGAGATCCATTGAGTTTATCCCTTTTTTAATGCATAAATAAATTAAGTCGGCAGAGTAATACAGATGCCTCTGAGAGGATGTCACAACTCAGGAAAGGTGGACTGTCAAGAGTAGCTGTCAGGGGAGTGATTCACCTTGTTTAAAAAAACAGCTGTATCATTGAGCTTAGCTAAGTACCAACAGCTTCTCCTTGTTTCACAAAATTATTTTCTGGGGTTAAAAAGGTCATCTGAGCCATAACAATCAACCGAGGGCTATTCAAGGCATCCCCTTCATTTTCAGGCCATTTAAAACATACACCTTTGTGTGAATATACATTATGCGTCTTGTTTTGATCAAACTTACCTATAGTATACTCAAGAGCCCAGAGGCTGATATTGAGCTCTTGCTCTCAACTCAAGCTTTTGGACTGAAGTGGGCAATATGCTTTAGTATTGTATGCATTGTTTGCGTTACTTTCTGTATGTGCATTTTACTACATTTACAATACTTCCATATTCCTTTCTAGTCTCAGTGGTGGTCAGTACACAGCTGCCTATCTTTTCCACGACCAGTTCAGGAAATTGCTGTTCGTTATTTTATTTCTAGCCAGAAATGTTATCTCTCTGCACTGTTACCTGGTGCGTAATTGAGTCATGCATAACTTGGTCTGTGATTGACAACAATTTCAGACTCCAGTACATAAGGATATTAGTAAATGTAAGCTGTTCATTTTAAACAGTTGGTTTCATCAAGTCCGCGTTCTGTCTGTCAACGGTTTTAAAGGACGGAGCGTGCTTCACCAGGTCGTCACAGGCGCCCACGCCTCTCCTTCGTTCCTCAAAACCTACGGATGTTACCATGGTGACGTAATTGAAAATCATTGCATCTCAAACAAGTATTGTGGAGGTGACCATTCATAAGTCTCTCACCTTTTTGTCTTCCTGTTTTTTTTCCCCCTCCCTACTGAAAAGAACGTGAGAAATCCATCTGTCCTCAGTGCATCATTGTGCAAAGGCTCTTTCTCCACCCACCCCATACCCCTCTCCTTCAACACAGGGTCTTTCTCGCCACTTTTATGATATAAGAAGCCAAGATAGTTGAAGTTCATTTGAGTTCAGTGAAATCTTGAGGGATTCATCATTACATATTTACTGGCTGAGGCTGATCTTGCTGTAAGGTTCTACCCTCGTCCCATTGATCTAGTGCGCATGTTCACTCCTGAGGTTACGGGACGTGCTTCCATTTGCATAAGGCCCTGGGCAAGGTTCTTTCCACCATTGATTGGCCTGTCCATGAGCGCCCCGTGCCTTCTCACATTGATCACTTTGTTTTTTCCCGGAGACAGTGCTACTCAGAGTTCAGCTGCTGCTCCGGCATATCAGACCTGCCGCAGGACGAGAGAGAGGAAGGAGACGAAAAAAAAAGAAAGTGAGAGGGCGTAAGGGGAGGGGTGAGTAGGAGTCAGAGGGGGTTGATGGAAAAGTTTAGAGTTAATATCTTGATATGTTTGATTACTTTTCCTTTGAATGTTGACACTTGAGTTGAAAATAAAACTAAAATCTAATCCAGTTTCTTCCCTGTTCCCCTTGTCCTTACTCCTTCAGCCTGTATTTCAATGAGCCCGCTGCCTGAGTGGGTAAACGCAGTAGAGTGATATACACTGCTTTGACAGGAGTAAACATGCATATATGCACATAGCAAGATCAGCGATGAAGCACACACAACACTCAAACACACAGCACACAAGAAGATATTAGCATTTGCACTCATACCTGAATGGCTGCTGAAATTGAACAGCCCTCCCCCCTCAATGTTCATCCTCAGTTTCTGCTTCAACCCTGCTCTGCTTGAGTGTGTGTGCGCACGCACGTGTGTGTGTTTGTCATAAAAAACTGACTGCTGTTTTTCGAGTAATCTTGAGGTCATTAAAAGCAGAGGCCATTACAAGTACCATGACCTTGATTTGAATTGAAAGCGTGTGTGTTTGCGTTTAGATATTTTTTTTTGCATTCGCTCCATTGCGCGTTTATCCGGCATGGCGTCAGTGGCGGCACAAGGCTCAGACTCCCATGATGCACCGTTTTTCTTTGTTCCGTTGGTAGGTGAGAGCAGTTGAGCGGCTTTGTCTGCCTCGCTCGTTCCTCGCGGAGCGCTGCCTCAGAGGCAAGGTCTCTCTTCCCTCTCCTCTACTTCAGAGCGCTCTCCCTCTTTCATTCACTCTTTAGTGCCAATTGGGCGTTGCTTTCAATTTTTCTCTTTCGGTTGTGTTTTGCTGCGTACCTTCTCAGTTCGCAATGACATTCCTTCACCCACACATTCTTCCCTTGCCCCGTTGTCCACTCCAGATTACTGTTCTTTTTTTTTTATGACGTTCTCCGAGCTCATTTTCGTCAGACTTTGGCAATCTACTCTTATCTGTAAACTTAGCCCTCCTCATTTATTTAGATGGGGTTTTGCATGTTGTCCGCTCTTCCCCTTTCCTACCAATTCCGTCGCTTACTTATTCTCTTCTCTGTCTTATTCCTCAACCTCACATTGGCCTTTCTGCTTCATTTTTTGCCATCATCTTCACTTAACACCATCTCTTCTTCTATTGTTTGTGAGAAAAATGACTCCCTAGAGTTCTTCTCTAAATAGTTAACATTTTAAATAAGCTTTAATATAACACATCACTTTTTCTCATGTGAAAATAATAGTTGCTTTTCAATTCAATTTAAATTCTTCGTGAAAGTATCCTCTTTGTCTCCTTTTTCCCAATTTGCCTCTCTTTCTTGCCAATATTTCACATTCGCTGTTCCCACTGTGGCATTTCCATTCATTCACCTGCTGTGTGTGGGTGTGTCAGCCGGTTACGACCTAGGTCACCTTCACCAGAGACGCAATAGGAGCGGTTGACGTGAGGTTTGAATGTGGCAAAGATGACATGTTGACAGCTCAAATGAATCGCTTGTCACATGTCATTTTTTTCCCTCCCCCCTTGTTAATTCTGCCCGTGAGAATGTATACAATATAAGAGAGGAATACCGAGGACATGCAGGGTAGCAAATTGTCATACAGGCATCACTGGAAATGTCCCTCTTTCTATCCCGCTTTCTTTTTTCTTTTTCTTCTTTAAGACTGTGAGTGGTCTCATTCTGCAGCAAATGTAGGCGGAAGAATAAGTCTTGGGAATTGAGAGGCGAGAAGGTGTTGTTTCTGAAAAGCTGTGAGGAGCAACTAGGCGGATCCCGGTGCAAATGTCAGTGAACTCACTGACTCTCGGGTTGAAGTTTAAACCCTCTCTCCCGCCTCTGCTTCTGTTTCTCGCGTCTTCACTCTTTCCTTTCTTTCCTTTTTCCTTGAAAGTCTGCCTCTCTATCCACGCCCGCCTCCTTCACTCTCTGCTCGCGGTCTTTCACTGCTTTTAAAGTTCATTCAATGGGGAGTTGGTATTCTGTGGTGTGTTTGCCTTGCCTTCTCCAAACCCTCCAAATACCAGGGTCACAGCATTCTTTCAATGTGTCTGTTAAAATAATTCCTCAGTATCGATGATTCACCTGCAGAATGTGTGGCTGATTTGCTGAACACAAATATCTGCTGCGAAAAAAGAAGTCAATCGCTGAATTTCTCAGTCACCTCATATTGTCCGCACACTTCATGCTTGAAATTCCCCATACCGACTATACAGCTGATCTATTCCCAACTCTATAGCCTTTGGTACTTATGGAACACCTACTTTGAATCAATGATGGCATATTTTTTTTTTCCCGGGGTGTGTTTTAGCTATGTACCTGCAGTAAAACATATTTAATTTTTTAAGCCTGGAAAGGCAACAGTGAAAAGAGATGAACTGTTTTATGTGCCATTTTAATGCTTTATGTGCTGTGAAATACGATGGGGGTTATGAAAGAGCAAAAGGAAGGCAGCGAGAGGAAGCGAGAAGACGAGCGAGGGAGAGACTCCCGGTGAGGAGCAGGCTTTGATGTCTTTGCTGGCTCCGAGCTGAATGCGGAACTCACTGAAGGATGGGCCTTGTTTCATGGTGGGAATATGAAGCTGGGTGTGCTGTCCGAGGAAAATATGAAACATACGCACAGATTTGCTCCGTTTTGCTTTTCCGCTGTGCATTCGTTTTTGTGTACAAATGTTTTTTATCTCCCAACATGAACGTTGATTTTCCTCTAAAGGGCTCATCGGTATTTCCAGAGAAGTTTTAATTTTTTTCCTGTTATGTTATGTTGTTCAGATCTGTTACTAGACAACATTGGGTGGTTTAGTAATTCATAGTGTGTGTGTGTGTGTGTGTGTGTGTGTGTGTGTGTGTGTGTGTGTGTGTGTGTGTGTGTGTGTGTGTGTGTGTGTGTTACGCACAGATTTGCTCCGTTTTGCTTTTCCGCTGTGCATTCGTTTTTGTGTACAAATGTTTTTTATCTCCCAACATGAACGTTGATTTTCCTCTAAAGGGCTCATCGGTTTTTCCAGAGAAGTTTTAATTTTTTTCCTGTTATGTTATGTTGTTCAGATCTGTTACCAGACAACATTGGGTGGTTTAGTAATTCATAGTGTGTGTGTGTGTGTGTGTGTGTGTGTGTGTGTGTGTCCCAGTCTCTTATTTATTCTGCTTTCCTATTAGATGGCTTCACACTCGGCGATTCCTCTGGACTCCTGACATCAGCTTTCATGCATGGCCTGGCTGCCCCCTCTATTGCTCCCTCTCACATTTTGGCTCTCTCAGCCTCGAGTATTTAAAACATCTTGGTCGTGTCAGACATCTTTTAACTCCCCCGTCACCACGTATCAGTTGACATTTCCGATACACCCCAGATCTGCCGTATTTACCCCGTAACTGCCATTCCTTATTCATTTCTCGCTCTGTCCATCTATCTCTGTCCTTTCAACCCCCCCCCCCCCCCCTCCCGCCCCCCCCCCCCCCCCCCCCCCCCCCCCCCCCCCCCCCCCCCCCCTCCTCCCCCCCGTCAGACATCTTTTAACTCCCCCGTCACCACGTACCAGTTGACATTTCCGATACACCCCAGATCTGCCGTATTTACCCCGTAACTGCCATTCCTTATTCATTTCTCGCTCTGTCCATCTATCTCTGTCCTTTCAACCCCCCCCCCCCCCCCTCCCGCCCCCCCCCCCCCCATTGTCCTGCCTCCTCTACCTTACTCACCTCCCCTCCACCCTCTTGCCTTCCGTGTGATGGCACTTCTCCCGTAAACCCGGCCTCTTCACCTCTCGCCCCTGCCCGACCCCTCCCCCTCACAATTGTGTCTGTTGTTGTGGCCTCGCTGGGGGTGATGGTTAGTTGATTTGGTCTGATTTCTCTTTGATGAAAACACTAGGGGGCACTGCCTGTCCTTTGTTCCCTTAGCAGGCTGCCATGTGTGTGTATTTTTGTATGTGCGTGTTCTGTCTGTGTGCCCATGCGTGTGTTCCTGTTTGTGTTTGCATTTTGTTAAAAAGCACTCCCTTGTCTGTAATGGATGAAACAGATCTGCATTCAGACAGACAGGCAGGCAGGCAGCAGGTCTCTGGTGGTCACCAGGGCCAGAGCTCTGCACCCGTCCATCCCCCCGTCCCCACTTCCACCCCCCATGTCTGTTTGGCCAACCTAGGGGATGCGGGTTAATGGAAAGGGCTTGGACCACAGAGAGGAGAGACCGTCATCTCACCGACACCTCTGCTCACCTCTGCCCCTCTGAGACCCTCTCTCCATGACAGGCCCCCCTTTCCTCGTCTTTCTCCCCACGTTGACCCCCTGTCCCCTGGGTCACACCACATCACCCGGCTGCCCGGTGGCCGCCAGAAACACAGCTCGCCCAGCGTGGCATTACACAAAGGTAGATGAACTGAGAGAGAGGGTGGTGTGTGATTTTTAGAGGATGGCAGTTTTTGTTTGAGGATAAAAAAAAAGAATGCTTGAGAACGACTGCTCATCCAAATGGCTGGCAACTTATACAAGGGGACCTTTGTTCTTTGGAAGAGGGGAGCCACAAATAAAGATAGACAAGACAGGGAGCAAGCGGACCACTCCATACTACACAATTAGCGACCGTAGTTCTTTGCTGATGAACGAGAGTGTTTTTGCAGAATACTCAGAATTATTGATTTTCTGTGTTATTCCTCTTAGTGATAACCAGACAGCTGACGAGGGATGTTTGATAGGGCTAATTGGCAGCTCCCGTCCATGCAGTGTGTGGTTGGTGGTGGGTTGGGGCTGCGCGAAGTGGAGCGCAGCTATTGTTTAGGGGTGTCAAACCCAACACAGAACAAAGAGGACAGGGGAAATGTGCTGCGCTTGGCTATGCGTGTGCTGAATGCCGCTATAGCACGCACACATAGATATATATGTATTATATATGTGTATATATATATATGTATGAATGCCCATGTGTATGTCCGTCCACACACACACATACGCACATACACAACAGCACCTGGAGTCATATACACCAGCGTTCACTCACACGGACGCACACATGCTCTCATCCACAGACACCTTCTATCGCACACACGCACACTCTTAGACAAACACCCTGAAAATGACAAGATAATCACCACATTCAGACTTACCTTCAGCTCTTGGTAAATGCCTTTCTCTGAGATAAACTAATAAATATACTGTTTTCTTTTCAAATGTTCTCTACTGAAGGCCCTAATTACCATACGCTGACAAAGAC
>JAFBJU010001715.1:723506-791608 GCA_016785305.1 Colistium nudipinnis
GGCTTCCTTCCTGCGGTTAAGACAAAGGAAACAGGGGACAGACAGGGGACCTGGGACCTCTGCTTCAAAGCCACAGGAAGTGCTGGTGTTGTCTCTTCCTGTGGAGGGTGTCGGAGCGTGGGGGGCCAGCTGCCTGTGTTTTCACAGTCAGGGACAAACAGGGATCAGTGTGTGCGCCTGTACATGGGTCTGTGTCTATGTGTGTGTGTGTGTGTGTGTGTGTGTGTGTGTGTGTGTGGGTGTGTGTGTGTGGGGGGGGGGGGGAGTAGTGTGTCTAAACACACTTCACTCTTACTCTGTTGAAAACCAAAGTCATTAAAAGGCAAAGCTAAGTGAGGATCATCAATTTAACTACTGTTTATGTAAGTCTATTGTCCTTATTGGTTTATGATAGAAGAAAATCACTTCCAGAGCACCACTCAGCCTTGATGTCCCCCCCAACCCTTTCTACTGTCTTTGCAGACGACACAAATGCTCGGGGTGTGTACATGTCTGTATGTGTTTGTGTTCCTGCTCCTGTTCCAATGTTGGCATGTAAGGATTTATGGGGGTGTATGTGTCGGCGCCATGTGTTTTCCAACCTTCCGTTGTCCCCCCCGTATACATGTTTGTTTGTTTTTTGTCCTGCGCCCTGGCTTCTCCGATGCTCTCCTCTTATTCTCTGGCAGCCACGGGACAGTTAATCAATCAAATATTTAAGCAGTGCTTCAGTGCTCAGTGGGTAGTCCTAGATTATCTGTGGCTGTTGGCAGTGCATGGCGGAGCCACATTATAAGCCTCGTCACTAACGGGCATTAAGACGCGGAGCTTCTCTCTCTCTCTCTCTCTCTCTCTCTCTCTCTCCCTCCATCCCTCTCCCAAACTCCCTCCCTCATTCCCCTTGGCCTTTGCTCAGTCTTTGTACACTCCCACTAACACTCTACATTTTGTCTCCTTTCTCGCTCTCACTCATTTCTGTCATTCTCCCTCCATCTCTTGTTTTCTCTCCTCTTGTGTGCTGCTCTCTGTTCGCACTCACTCTCGCTCTATAATTGTGGCTTTTCACATTGACTATCTGACAGTGAGCAAGCTCCCCTAAAGAGCTCTCGTCTTTCTGTCTTTGCCTTTTCCTCTCATTTTTTCCCCCTCGCGCTGCATTCTTTCTAGGGAAGAGCCGGCCCGTCTCCCCGCGGGGATCTCCATTGTGGATTACCACTCACTTTTCGCCCAATTATCTAGTGGCTTTCGCTGCCTTTGACACATAATTATCAAAGGCCTAAATAATTGTCTTTATTATAGCCGGTGTTTAGATGTAGCATCAGCGGAGCAGTCGCAGGCGAGGGAGCGTCACGGGGAGAGGAGAGAAATGAAGTATTTATCTCGACCAGAGATTAGCTTAGCATGCTGTTAAATGATGTCTTGACGCTTAGTTCAACTCCTCGTTCAGATACAGTAAATAAACATGATTAATATACCCCCATTTTTTCCCCCATACACTCCCACTATTTACAAACACATACACACACACAGTATATCACATTTCGTTTCATTGATAAAAATAAGATTATGTGCAACAGTAAGTTTGGCAATTAGCTGGTTTTGTAGCAGGAGCCAGCTTAAAGCGCAAACATGTACATGGCTGAGGGCCATATGAGAGGTCAGGAGTAAGATACAAGGGCTATAGAAATGTCTGTGTGTTTGTGTGAATTGGGGGTGGGGGGGTAAATTATCATTAGGTTAGAAGGGTTAAGTTTGGGTGAAGGTCATAGTAAGTCTTCAAGAATGCAAATCTATATCATGTTCCCAGGTTTGACCTATGACGGTGTGTGTGTGTGTGCGTGTGTGTGTGTGTGTGTGTGAGTGTGAGTGTAACCAGGGCCTGTGCAGATAAATCACAAGAAAAAACGATTTATGATGGACATGGAGGGAGTGGAAAAAAGAGAGAAGGATTTTGTAGTTCATCCAGAGTTTGAATGTATGTGGGGTGCTGGTGAACTGGAGTCTGTGTCTCCAGCCGTGACTCAGCTTTGTTATCATGCTCCAAGGAATACAAATGTGCTGTGTAGTTGCGGTCAAATTAAATTCAAATCACACCGAGGGAGTGTTTCTTTTTTGAAGAGCTCGTCACCGCAACAGTTCCGAACAGGAATGCTTTTTACACCTATAAGCCTCAAAGAGTGCAAAATATAGAGTAAATACATCCCACTGGTGATGAGTAAGAATGTTGCCCTTCACGCTGAGGACTCCTGTGATGGGATCCGCAGCATCTCCACTTTTTGCCTAAG
Organism: Colistium nudipinnis; assembly: GCA_016785305.1. Lineage (NCBI taxonomy): Eukaryota > Metazoa > Chordata > Actinopteri > Pleuronectiformes > Rhombosoleidae > Colistium > Colistium nudipinnis. The sequence continues at coordinate 725,771 of JAFBJU010001715.1, forward strand.
CTTCTGCTTTGAGAGAGCAATGAAAGTTCACTTGCTTCAGGGATGCTGTTCTGAAGCTCGCACTGTGGTCTGATCCGCCTGTGAAGTGGTTCATGGGAGAAGATAATTTCCCCCGTGGGGATCAGTAAAACATTCATAAATATTCTTTGTTGTGCACATCTGCCTGTTTTGTCTTTTCTTCCATCCTCGCTTTCTTCTTGTGCTATCCACTCAGCTTCCTTTTACAATCTTCTCCCTTACATTTTTTTTTCTCTTTACACACAACTCCTCCATGTCCGAGCTCCACCTGAGCTTTTACCCTGCATATCCAGCTGCTTCAGGGTTAAAGGAAAGGCCAGCAGAGACACGGCAAATGTCTCAACATCTGTCTGTAGGTTTTAGCTCAACAAGTATTTCCACATGTTTTTTTGGTGTTTTTTCCCCCTGTCCGATACAAGACTGATCACAACAGCTGGTCTGTTGCCTTGTTAAAGCTGCAGTCTGTGGTTACACAGTGGATTAGCACATCTAACATCCTGGATAAAAATGGCTAACACTAACTCACGGGGCAACTCGGTGTAAAAAATTATAGCATGACGATGAGAAGACTTACATCCCCACCCTCGTGGGAGCGTGTGGCTTTATGGCTCCAAATGGTTGGGGAGATAAACGTGGGTGTCACCCACCGAGCGGGAGGCACAGACATGCTTGGATTTTCCTTTCAACACGCAGCTATCCACAGTTGTCATTGCGGCTTGTAAAACATGAGACCGAGTGGTGTCAAAATGATTGTGGTTGAGGGCCACGCTGCACAGAGCCCTCTCTTCTGGAGTCGTTATTTGTCGACCTATTACCCCAACTGTTACCACATCCAAGCACATGTGCGGAGGCGATGCGGCGACGGCAACTGTCAGAAGGAGTGATTTATACGGCCAGTGGTGGTGAGATGGGGTTCTTTGCTCTGTAATCTTTCCTTGAGGCATCATCCCGAATGCACACTGTTTTTTGGTGAGAGTTCCTGATTTATTTTCCTTGGTCATGTGCGCAAAACATACAGAATGGTGTGATTATGTTTCCAAACCAAATCCAAACCAAATTTTTTGTTTCACATTGTTCGAGGGGAGAAGTTCTTTAAAGCTACAAAAACAGCATGCATGCATATATAATTCATTTTGTATTCACAAAGGGCTCATTATTCAATTTTTGTCATCTGTCAGCTTGATAAGACAGGCACATTTCACCATGCACGTCTATACTTATAGTTCACTTTTAAGGTTTCCAGACTTATCCATGCAGCACCATCTAAAACCAAGCTTCACTCCCACCTTAGCAGCTGTGCCGCTTTCTTTGTTCACGCCGGTATCTTTGTTTAACTGCTGTCTGTCAGTCACTTGCTCCTCCACCAAACTGCCCTTCTGCTGTGCAGTTTGCTCATATCTGTTCACATTCATCCCTACTCTCGTATGCATACGTACATGCGTGTACCCACACACACACACACACACTCGCGTTCTCTGTTTGTCGTTCTTGTGTTTTTTTTTCCTCACTTTACTTCTACTTATCTGCATATTCTTTGTTCTCTCTCTAAAGCACTTTGTTTTAAAAGTGGCATGTTGAAATTCTTTAAACAATGACGGACTTAAAGATCCTGTCATAAATAGCAGGGTGGCCAATACAATGTACTTTGGCACAAATTGCTGCGTGTAACACTTTGCATATACCAGTGATTTCCAGGGAAACTTATCCGTGAAAAGTACATTGAAGTTGCACGTCAAATATTGGAACAATATGAGCAAGGAGAGAACAGTTTATCCACTCGGAAAAGTGGAAAAAATGTTTTGTCCCCCGGGTTGGGTGATGTTTTTGATAGGATTGAAGTTATGTGGTTAGCGTTTTCCAGGGGCAGCCAGGCGACTGTCTCCTGTTTCCTGGCCTCTGCTTGCGGCCCCTATGCTCGGGGACTGGCCCGTTTGGCATGCACCAGAAAACGAGACCTTGACTGACATCTCCAGTTTTAAAAGGTTGACTTTGCTAGTCCCACGGGCCCAGTTCTGCCAAGGCAAAGCTTTTCAACCAAGCGTGGACGAGGACGGGAGTGTAGAGGGCCCTGTATCTCGCCGTGTGTAGATGCGATGGTGCGTTTTTTTGTGTGAACGAGGGAATTTGCCTGCGCATGCATGTGGGGCGTCGGTCTTCTTTTGTTGGCTGTCTCCACACTTTTTTTTTTCTTTACCCACGCGGTTGTACCTAACCTCTCATTCTGCTTTGTGCTGCACCGCGGTGAAGACGCTCCAGTGGAAGCCTTATCAGGTGGATGATGTGTGAGTCCTTAGCGCCTTAATAGATTCCATTTATCTCTATACACTCCCACTTTAATTTGGCTGGGCAAGGGAGGATGTATTCAAATGCCCACTGTCATTATGATATACAGCCAGCCAGTACAGCCTTAGCCCCGGTCTTAAGTGTCAGACGCATGTTTTTGCTGTATCCCCAGCCTAAACCCTCTTATTGCACTTGAGGTTATTACCCAAGGCCAATAGTGATCATGTGCTTACATGGAAGCACCCACTAATGCCTGCTATTACGAGCCCTGCCTTAGCGTTAACATTAGCTAGATCTCCGCCGAAGTGTTAGTCTCATACTCAGGCACCGAGCCATAAACGCCATCACTGCTTTAAGCCGGCCAGAAAGTCCAGTGGTCCTCGGCGCTGCCAAGATTTTCTCTCCTTCCGGGTGAAGCTTTAATGTTAACATTTGGTCCGTACAGCTGTAGCACAGTGTGTGTATGAGCACACACCCACTACCCACACTTAGTGCTATTGTGCGGCACTACGGCCATTCCCAGTCCCCCAGTCGCTTTCCCAGCTTCGCTAAATCCAAAGAAAGTGAATGTTAACCTATTGTTGCAAGCCCTGTTCCCTTTTCTTTCCGTTTTATCTTAAAGTGAAGCAGAGTGAAACAGCTCGTCCCAGCGCCTGGCTGTGGTACTCCTTGGGGTAGGGCGGGCGGTGTGGGAAGTCCATTGTACTGCGGTAACAAGTCCTTTGTGTGACATTTTTCCGCGGCGTTGACATTCAGAGGGGAATAGGAAGACGGACCTGGTGATGCCGCACTCTCCGTGACATGTGAAGGGAAAGGGTATTAAGAATGGGGGCCGAGGTATTTGAACGTGCACGGGGAAGGACATTTGTACAGTACGTGACAAGGACAGGCTATGGTGGAGCAGCGCTTTTCATATTTCCCTTTCTAACATTACGCTGTACACCGGGTTGAATCTGTTTCCGCCAGTTACAAAGCTGTCCGCTGGGCCAGTGCTATCATGGTCCAAGGAGTAGGCTGACAGCGTGTGTTACACAGGGAATAGCATTTGTGTCTCTGCTGACACAATGGGCATTTCATATTAAAATGATTTGAATCACCTTTATGCAACGCAGGAAGAGGATTTTGTATTTCTAAAGAGGTTATTTTATCTCTTACGGCATACGGTTTTCGAATGCCGCATGAAATGACCTGCATGCTCCTCGACGGTGACTGTGTCATTCACGTGCTGGAAGGGTGACTGACAAGAATTGTGATTTGCTTTTTTTTGTGGCAGATGAACCAGAGGGAAGTGCAGGTGAAGAACAGAGTGTGTGCCGTGGCCCTGACTGACTCCGCTCACAACACCTGGCTTCAGGAGACCAGCAAAAGCACACAGGACTGGATGCAGCAGGTAAAATAACCATATACACTCAAATACACACCCTGAGGGGCAAACGAACACCGCTCATTCTTAGGCTTTCGTCTCATTGAGTAATGTAACACAGGTGGGTTGAGCTTGCTCAGATTGTGCTCCTCTTTCATTTCTGCCTGCTGACCTACACCGGTACCCCTGACCAACAGCTAGCCTCCGAAGTCATTGAGAACCATTGTTTGCGTCTTTTCTTTCTATTTTTTTCCTTCCATCATCCTCCTCCACTGTTTCTTCCAGGGTGCATATCAATGAATAACTGAGACGGTTAGCCCTCGCCGGTGCGTGTGCACGTGGCCTGGCCAGCATATGTGTTGGCCCTCGTGCATTTGCCTCTATGTGCTCGTGGGTGAGCATGTGAGATAGAATGCACGTGCATCTGTGTTAGCTTCATTTTAGCACTTGCCCTTTCTGATGTGACCTCTGCGCCATACGCAGCACCTGGGCTCACTCAGTATGCACATACTGATGAGGACCAGCCAAGACCAGGGGTGCTTGAGAGCCCGAGATGCAAATGTCATTCACACACACGCATGCAGACACTTGCACACACACACACACACACACACACACACACACACACACACACACACACACACACACACACTTTTATCTGTATTACATCCTCTTTCATGTCCCCTGCCTTTTGTTTTTCCTATTTCCGTCATCCCCCAGTTTGTGTGTGCGTGTGTGTGCGTGCGTGTGTTTGTGTGTGTGTGTGTGTGTGTGTGTGTGTTTGGTTTGTGTGCTCAAGTGTCTCTGAAAGTGTATGTATGTTAGTATGAGTTGTGGGGATTCAAGGTTGCTTCTCCTTGTCTGGCATCTCCTATTTTTGATTCATCTAAGGGATGTGTGTGACACATCATAATTGGAATGTTAAGTGATTTTCTATTTGTGACAATTACCCTGAACAATAAATCTGGAATAACCTTCTTTGTCCACTCAAAGACATGGGACAGGCTGGGATTCACACTGTGTCTTACTCATTAACCCCCAGTCCTTTTTGGCAGAATTGAGAGGATTCTGAGTGACTAAAGGGATTTTTTCTTGAGGGAAACAGTGACACACCTGTGTTAAGCCCATTGGATTTCTTGTGTGTGCGTTCTTCTGTTTTTTTATGCCTATTTTCTTAAAACTCATTCTCTGGGTTACCACTGTGATTTTGGACTTACTGTTCCAAGAGAGTTCATACTAAACCTTGCTAATTCTAAAACAGTGTTTATACTCTCGGTATTTCCTTCAGGGACCCTTTAATTATTTATTTTGTTCATTTTATTATGTAAATGATTATACCAACTCCCAAAAAACACTTGGAAATGATGTATCGGTGAGACAAAGGGTATTTTCATGGCTAGTCCACACATTGAAAAGGGATATGCTTGATATTTGTTTCTTGTTTTAGTTTATTTTGTTTACTAATTTCAGGTCAGATAAAGACCGCTAATGGTGAACAACACTTCACATCACTGTGATGTTATGAGAGTTATCTGTTATTGAAAAATGTATCTTAATTTTAACTTGAATTTCACACAGTCCACAGTCAAAAAGTATATGCATCTGTTGGTTTAGTGCATAACTTAGACACACATGGGCAAACATCATAAAGAACTGACAACAGACACATCTAATGCTCCATTTTAGGGGTTATCTCATTTAATAACTCTTACACATGATGATTGTGAGCAGCATGAACACAAACACACACAGGCACAAAGGCATGGCAGATGCTGGAACTAGCAGGGACACATATTTATACTTTGAGTGCTGTATAAATATGGGTGGCTATAAGTATGTGTGCATGTGAGGTCGGGGCGCCTCAGTAGTGCACTGTTCTGTTCTCGTCCGACTGAGCTAATTCCCTCCCTCCAGGGTTCAAGAACTCACAAGATGGTGGGATGGACAGATGAGAAGAGGGGTAGAAGATAGAGAAGATGGGATTTAGAGATCAACACCTACTGGGCCAAGTGATATACTGTAGAGCAATCGGGTCAGATGAGGGGCAAAAGACGTCACTGACCAAAGAGGAAAGTGAGGAGAGCGGCGGGAATAAGAGATGGAAAGACGCGTCCACTGACAGAGACAGGAAAAAAGTAGACATAGAAAAAAAGTATGAGAAATGTTCAATTATTTAAATCCTATTGACTGCCACCGTGAAAGCACTGGGCAGAGCTGGGGAGAAGAAAAACAAAAAGACAGGTGGGATGTGAATGGAGTGAATACAGATGGAGTAGAGGAGATGAATGTGAGGAAAGTTGAGGAGCACAGTGAGGAGAAGTGAGTGAGAGAGAGAAATGTGAATGATGGTGTACAGCTGGCAGCCTGTCACAGTCTCCAAGGTGTCTCCTGTCACTGTGCTGGCCTGCTGTCACACTCTAGTGGCCTGCCCAGAGCACACACACAGACAGAGATACACACATGCACGCACACACACACACACACACACACACACACACACACACACTTAGAGAGTACACTATGGTCATGAATAAACCATCCTAATCCATAGAGATTATACAGCCACTGGATGAGGTGGGAGATACAGACACAGGGAGTGAGCAAGGGCTGATACTCAGAACTACTTTCTGGGAAGTTAGGTTGCAGCCTGTCATGTGTGTTATGGTTCAGGAGACGTTTGTACACTAAGAAAAAAAAAAAGAAGCGGTCACACTGTTTTATCGTTTTATTGCGCTGTTGGCAGTTTATTACATTGCATATTACACAGACTTCATATCTGCTTTCAGATATACAGAATACTTTCCTTGATGATTTCTAGTAAGTAACTTTTTTGCCCATTCATTTTTGACATCCCTTTGAGACTGTGGTCGTTGTGTAGTTGATATGAACACATACAAGAGACCTATTTAGTCATCATGATGGCTTCATTCGGTCAACGTTAACCATCAGCAGAGTGCACTGTTTTTTGTATATTATTATTTGTACATGTGTGCTTGTGTTGTTTATGTGGATAGGTTTCCACTCTGACTTGCACAAGGCGGCAGGTGGTGGATCGCACATGCTGGCAAACACAGAAATGTATACAACATAGAAGGCTTATAAACATCTTCCTTGGTAGGGGGGGTAGGTGTGTCCCCGTGTGTCATTTTCATTATTATTGAAATAATAATACAAATTAATATTTCATAAGTATTAGTTACTTAGTCTTAACGCCTCACTTACTACTCTAATAACTTCATATTTTATTGATGTTCATAATTGGTAAAATAAAATGCATTGCGCACTATGTGTGTCTTACTCAGGTGGGTGCACAGTTACTGTATGTGTGTGTGCGCAAGCGTACTCTGTAAACATTCTAAGACACAGAGAGACACACATGCCCAGAGCAGCAGAGGTGGGAGCAAGAGTCAGATGTGTTTACATGTTTGTTTCTGTCTGCCTTTAGTTCAGTGGAGCCATTGATCAGCGCTTGAAGTGATGACGCTATGCGTCAGAGGCAGCTGATGTGATGTGCCATCCTTTTTGTCACATCGCCCTTCTCTAATCCCAGCCAGCAGGCCTCGCCTTTATGTGACTGCTGTTGTGCCTGCGGTCTATCACAGCACTGGGGCTGTGTGCTGTGTGTGTGTGTGTGTGTGTGTATTTATGCAAGACGCTGCGTGCACATGTGTGCGGTTGCCTTGACAAATCTATTCAAACCCGGGCCTCCCTGCCTCCATTGGCGGTGATGCAGTGGCGATGAAGGGTGAGGGAGGAGGGCTCTTTGAAAGACCCCACTCCTTCCCCTCTCTCCAGCCGCCCGCCTTCAGCCCACCGCTCCACAGCCCAGCTGACATCTTCCTCCAGACACACTGCATGAATTAAAGGAGATACAATGAGACACTTGATGTAGCAGTCAAGGAGCCCTACTGCTCCTGTGCCGCTCCACACCGCTCTGCCCTCAAGCCAAGGCTCAGAGGAGAGCACATCTAGGGCAAAGCCGAGGATCTAAAAATACACAATATGCCACTGTTTACCAAGATGACTTGTCATTTTCCCCAAACACTGAACCCCCCCCCCCCCCCCCCCCCCCCCCCCCCCCCCCCCCCCCCCCCCCCCCCCCCCCTCCCTCCCCCCCCCCCTCTCTCCCCTCCCCCCCCCCCCACTACTCATCTCTCTGCCGATCTTTGACTCCTTCTGCTTTACTGCTTCCCACCGCTGGCACTTATGATTGACGGGGCTGAAGAAATGAAATATCGAGGAATAAAGTGAACTGGATTCATTCTGGATTTGTTTTGGATTGGATCACATATGGGCCCAGCCCTTTCTGGACACATTTCCCAACTGAAGGGTGTTTACTTATTTGTTTGTATTACCACCACTTATTTGAAAATATTGTTTGAGAAGGATTTGCGTATATGGGCCAGATGTATCATCATATTTGTTTTGCGCAATGAGTTGCTCTAGCTGTCTATATTTCAAGCAATCCCAACAGACATTTAGCCTACATTTAAACTTTAAGTGTTTACTTTAATTTATTGTATTCACCTGTGAATGCACCCAGTCCGTATTGAGGACGCATTGAGATCTGATCCCTTGACCACATTTTGAATGAATGTTGTTTGTTTTGAATTGTTCTGGTGTCTATACAGCCAACTTATTTTAAATGTGTGTCCTGGTCCTGGTAGTTGTAGTACCACCTGCTCAGCTAATATCAACTGACCGGTTACAGTTTCATTACAAATGGTAAAGGTGCTCACACTTCTTAGTGTTTCTCAGCAGCACAGTGTGCCACATGTTGCTTATTTTTGCTTTTCTACCATTTTAAATGAGTAACACCCCGCTTCTCAGCATACTGAAGGAGAAAAACCTGCCTTTTAACAGGAATAAACCTGAACCAGGCTTAGGGTGGGTGAGCATCTGCCTCAACCAGGTTGGGTTGAATGGAGAGAAATGGGCAGGAGAGAAAAGAAAAAGAAGAACAGTTGGATAACTGCGCATTACATTTTTGTTTGTAATAACAGTGATAAGTTGTGTTTCAATGTATGTGTAATGATGTTATTAATACTATCAGCAAAAAATCACAATGCATATTTCTAGTAAGAAACATGATCACAACTGGGTGTAGGGTGTGTGAGCGTGTTTGTGTGTGACTTGACCCTGGAATATGGGTGCGTATCTAGCTTGTGTACCTGTGTTTTCTTTGCTGGGGAGAAGTTTCACACGTTTGTCTATCCAGTCCCTCCCTTTTCAGGGCCTTGGGAGTCAGGGTCGCTGAGGGCAAAAATGCAAAAATGCAAAAGTGCGTGTGCATGTGCGTGCGTATGTGAGTCTGAAGGGTTCACGACTCTACTCATCTTTTGTGGGAGACCTCCCGCACTGCAATCACAGACCCACACAAACACACACACATAAACACACGCGCGAACAACACTGTAATGGCTGTCAGGGGGCCAGGGTAAAAGGAAAACAAGGGCAGATAAGGAGTGATTCAGAAGGACGCCAGCTGCACATTCTAATCTCTTTACATTTTCGCTTTCTTCTATTGAACTTTTATCTTATCTCAGGAACGTCTTCTCCAAGCATTCCTTGTCGACCTCCCTCTTTCCCTCTCTCCTTTCGCCTTGTTTTTGTACTGACCTTACAAGTCACAACATCCCCCCCAATATCGTACAGTGACTTGTGGTGATCTTCCAACCAAAATAGTAAAAACTCAAAACAGGATAAATGCAGGCTCTCTGGTACAAGTGCTTGATAATTGATACGGCCCATTAGAGGTACATTTGGTTGAACAGTGATTTATCTGAAATAACTCGGGTGGTAGTACGAGCGAGCGCCACACAGGCAGCCAGATGAAGACAGCAGAAACCAGATAAAGAGGTCTACTCTTCTTTCTGACAGTGGAGTTGTCAACCACAGGGGTGTTTGAGGGGACTAGGGGTGTTTGCAGGGGGTTATGGGTCAGCAAGCCGGGCAGACACCCTCCCCCCCGGGGCACCAACTGATCCACCATGGTAGAAGGCCTCAGCTCTCCAACGCAAACAAACGCCAAGCTGTCTGAGCAACATGTCACAAAGCTTTTAATTGCTTGTTCCTCTCTCTCTTTCTGTCTCTGTCCCTCCCTCCCTCCCCCTGGTCCACCCACTTCACTCTGCCACACACACACCACTTTCTCGCCTATTGGCCCTCCCCTTCTGCTCCCCACCTGTCCCCCCTTTTCTTTGTCTCCCTTGTCTCCCACTTTTTCATTCTTTCTCCCTTTCTTTTCCCTGTGATTCTTTCTTCTGCTTTTCTTTTTTTTTGAATCGTGTTGCTTTTAATTAAAATGAAAAGTACCATATTTTCATTCATTAAAGAATGCACTTCGTCAGGTATTGAGACGACACATTTTTAAAAACTTTGTTGCAATAACAGTGGAGGATGCTAGTGTATATTATAATGCCACATATTAAGTCCTCACCCACAAACCATCCATTAAGTTGAACCTCTTCTTTTCCTACAGCACTGTTGTAACTGGGTGTCGAGTTCCGAGCCCGTGGATACGCCGCTGGATCTCATGCTGCCAGACTGCCCCCGAGTCTCTGCAGGTAACAAACACACTATACAAACACACAAAACCACTTTTGCTTTCAAATATAAACATAATAAATATCACAATAGTTTTACATTACGAGATCACTGTTTAGTTAAGTGTTTACAATTAATGTATATTAAACATCAAAAAATTAGGATGAGGTTTGAATGGTAATTTTCCCCGTCATGGATCTACCAAAAAATGTGTTAAATGTTCATAAACTGATACTACGTGTCCTTTAAATGAAGGCTAAAAAACAATATTTTCTCCACTCGAAATGAAGGGTTGGCAAATCAATTTCAGGTGTGAAAATATCTATGAAAAAGTGCAGTGATAAAAACACAAGAGTCCTCAGTGTTGGTTACACCGCTGTGTTCATCAGTCGTGCACATGAGCAGATTATCAAGGCTCATCGGGGTATTTGTCCTGTGTGTGTGTGTGTGTGTGTGTGTGTGTGTGTGTGGACATGTTATTCTTTGGTTGTGTGGACAAATGTGTGTACATGTGCACATGTTTGCGGGTGTTGGTGGATTGGAGGTCTTAGTATGGCTGATTGAGAGGGATCATTGTCAGAGAAACTGAAGCAGATGCAGATTATGTCGAATCACAAATATACACAGAAGACAGAGGCTGTCTCCCTCGCTCGCACACAACAGAAATGAGCTGTTTGATTTAGTTTCTATTTTTGTCTTTTTTGTTGTGCCATTTCCCTCTTTCCTTTTTCATCATCGGCGCTGTCTAGTATATTCATTAATCTGCTCCTGTGGCGTTTGGCTTCCTGTCTCTGTGCCCTCTCTGTGGTTGACTGGCCTCGGTGATGTCACGGCCATCATGAGAATGTGTCCTTAATGTTGGATTAGGGATGAAAGCTGTAATCCTCAACATGACCGTTGATAAGAGATGATGATTACAGTGTTGTTTGAAGAGTGACCCACATGCTGGCATTCTCGTGCAGACAATCACACACTCAGAGAGGTAAAGTCTAACCTTAAAGAAGCAAATAATATATGCTTTAAAAATATTTCCGAGCATTCATGTTCACCTCGAACACAGCAGCACGCCTTACTTGCACTTCCGGGCTTATTTCGAGGTCTGTACCAAAGCTACTGTCCCTCACTTGTAAGTGCCTTTGGATAAACGCATCTGCCGGTCGAGTAAATGCAAACATGTATTTTATAGCATTGAGTGTACACCCATACACTCAGGGTTAGATCCTGCCTTGTGATTTGGTTCTCTTCAAAGCCCCTCAGTGATAACGTGGGGAATGTATAGGACCTATCAAACGTGCTCCTCGTGTCGGCGAAGACACCGCTATCTCATCTTGGCCACCGAAACACCATGTTCGACCCTGGAAGGGTGTGGGAGGGTGGCCTTAACATCTCCCCCTGAATCAGCTCCTTAAATGTCATCGAGTCTTCAATCCAAAAAAATCCCATACTGTATTTCATGTCCAAATGTCAGTTTTTTACTTTGATGTTTAATGTCTCTTCTAGGTGACTGCCTTCGGTAAAAAGACGGCAACCTTTGAGCCGAGAGACGGGGTCTACTTTTTTAAAACATGCCTGACATTGTCCTAACACAGTACTGTTCAACGCCGGGGCCATCTCTATGTGTGCTCTATTGACTTCTGCTACTTTAACTCAGAAAAGAAAAGATCTGAGTCTCTGGCTGGTAAACAGAGCTGCCAACTCAGCTTGTCCCTGGTCTTTTGGTGGCGGCTTCTGATGTCAAAGGTTGACTGGGTCGTCTATTGTCTCCTTGGCAGCCTGGCAGGTTCACAGGCAGTGGCAATTGTGGCCAGAGTCACAGAAGAGCAACAGAGGTGATGAGGTTGAGAGAAGGTTGAGGGAAAACTGTCAGGGCATCGTGGCCCAGCCCTTCCGTCAACCCTCACATACAGCCCCCAACAGTCACCTCCTCTGATACCCTGTCTGCTGTTGTCTGGGTTGCCATGGTAGGGTAGGGTATGCGTACGTGTGTGTGTGTCTTTGTAGGCGGGGGTAATCGGGACTGACCACACCATTCCTCAGAAACAGATCAGACCGGTGAGTCCTCGTTGTCATGCAGGCACATGCACACGTGAAGACACACATCACAGTGTGAACCACTGGTGTAGTGTGGAGCCAGACTATGCCAGGCCCGGGGCAATTCAGCAGCTGTGGAGAATGGCATGTGATCAGACACACGCAGATAGTAAGATGTCTTAAGGCTAACCCTCTCTTGGATGTGTGCTTAGACACTGGTCAGACAAATGGGTTGAAGGACGACTCTTTGCTCTTTTTTCTGCATCTCTTCTCGCTCTCTCTCTCTCTCTCTCTACTCTCTTCTGACTTTCCCTAGACATCTCACTTCCCCCCTGCTTCCCTTGCATCCCATCTCCCTGTGTGGTAGAGTGGTGATATGATAGCTGTTTTTTCCATACTGGCATACTTTTGGCATGAGGATCATCTGTGAAGCCACAGCAGTGTACCAGCACTTATAGTATAACTTGTAGTGGGGGTGTCCAATGATCTCCATTTATTGTTTTAAAAGTGATAAAACTTGGACCCACTCCATTCATATTTAACTTGCTAGTTACTTTTTCTTTTTTCTTTTCTCAATCTTTCCTATTTTCACTAGGTTCTTCCCCCATCTAATAGAAACTATTTGTTCCACGGAGAAGGTCATTGCTCTGGCGTTTTGCAGTGGACAGGCACATTAGCAGAATTGTATCAGTTAGGCACACCCAACATGCTGATGATAAACTGGAACTAATCTCCAGCTGGGAATCTCCCTTTGTGTGGGTGTATGTGTATGGTGAAGTGGCTTCAAGGTGTTCAGAGAAACACGTATAGCAAGTGGGTGCTGTTAAAATGGGGATGATGCACTCCCAAGATGTAATAATTCTGATGGGGGGAAAAGATGAATAAAAACACAGAACATTTTCTGGTGAGATTGATGATTTTCTGTTTAATCCATAAATATACTATTTCAAAGGTGGTAAAACTCCTTTTTTTTTATAACAACAAACACATGGATAAGCACTCGCACGTGTGCATACAACTTCCTCTTAGGTGATTACTCATTGTCCAAGCTGATTATTAATTACAAAGGGAGAGCTCTCCAAAGGTAAACACTGATTAATGGCTAACAAAAGTAAGTTAATGTCTTACCTGTACTTTAATTACCAACCCTGCTCTGTTACAAGCATCCTTACACAAGGCTGTAATTAACCCTAATGGACTGCAGAAAGGCTCACTTTCATTTCTACCACATCACAATTCTGTTATTTTGTGACAGGCACACTTTTATTGATTTCCTATTAGTTTAGCATATTTGAAAGTTCAAAATGTTGTCAAAAGGATGACTTGATTTTGTATCTTGTATGGAAACAGTTAGGTGAAAAACATATTCAATATTGTTAAAGAAATGACTAATAGTTACTAGGTTGTTTCTCTTACTCCTGTGGGTCAGCGTTAGTGTACTAAGACCACAGAGACACAAAAAGTGCCTGCATAAAACAGGCTGACACAGCACACACACAAACACACACAGAGAGACACACACACACACACATACACAAACAAACACACGTTTTCATGCGGTGTCCCACTGGATTAGTGAACTTCCACTTTACCAAGCTGAAAAAACAGTGGTTGGGGGGATGAGGTTAATTTGAGTGGGCCCAGTTTCCTCTGAAAGAGTTAAGTCACCCTAACATCAATCAGATGTGTGTGTGCGCGTGCATGTGTAGTTAAGAGGTGCAGACAGCTAGAGGTGTTTCATGGGCAACATTGCATGGTTTGGAGAAGTGAAGGCAACAGTCATGTCAAACCAACAGCAGGGCATGGCAAATCGGCATGACTCGTGTGTGTGTGTGCGTGCGTGCGTGCGTGTTCACGTGCACGCATGTGTGTTTTCACATTATGTGTGTCCATGTTTTCATACCCTGACTGACACACATTGTGCTAGTGTTGCAGGATATAAGCAGGTAAACTTTGATGAACCTAACCCTAACCTTTGACCTGGATTCACTGATGTTTGATGAGGTTATCGTGTGGGTCACATTTGTGACAGACTGTATCACAATGTTGTGGAAAACGCTGACACCAATGATTCCTGATGTCTAGCATTAGAGTTTTTGGTAAACTAGTATTAGCTGTTTTGTTCCAATTCCTCAACATTTTGGTTGGATATGTGATTATAATTTGATTTTGTCATCTATATCCATGTGATCAAAATACCAACTTGTATTTTGTACTTTGCATTTCTGCTTTGTTTAATAGTGACAGGGAAGGCAAAAGAAAGAGGGGGTGAATTTGAGAATGTTGTTTAAGTAACCCTCCATGAAGTTTCTAACATCCAATTTTGATTCAAAGCAGTTAGAGTAAAATTTAAAAAGAGTTGTTTTGATCGTGTAACAAACTACAGATTGAATAACCAGTTTATACATGTAGTAATATATAACAGCACCATATCTTGATTTTGTCAGGTCATAATAATGTTCCATGGTGTAGGAGCAGTGCTTTTCTGTCATGGTTTCTATTGTTCAATGACATTTCCTTTAAAGACTCGATCACTTTGATTTTCTTCTTTGATTCATTTTCAGACAACTCTCCATGTTTATTGATGTATTCCAAGGCTTTGCATTGAACTTGAATCTTTATTCAGATAAGAATCAAAGACATGCCGACATAGTCAATAGATGAGCCCTGGCTTCAAGTCCAAGACAAAGGTGTTTGCCAGCCATTTGTCTTAACTGGCAAACAGGAAGAAATGAAGGTGATCAATATGTCAAGCTAATAATTATACAAGCATGTCAAAGCTGAACACTGGATTATTCTTCAGCAGTGATGTGAGGTGCGTGCAATGTTGAGTGTTGCTTGTCTTCACAACTTAGGTATTTAGATTTAGATTTAGCTGCTGCAAAGCATCAATGGAGCAGTAAGGTAAACCCTTTACATTCATGGACACTTTTTAGCATTTCATCCTAAGAAAAGAGAAACAAACAGATGTTGTTTTGATTTTATCGCATTCCTGAACTTTTTAAAACATTTGCCACAAAAAAAAGCAAAATACAGGTTTATGCTGAGGCTGTTTTCCATGAACTATATTTACTTATGGGCGTAGAAAAACAGTATCTAAGACACGTGCATGCATCCTGACAAAGTGTGAAGTGTGATTTATTATACACAGTGCATTACTTGAACAGTTTAGGCTATTGTGATTATGCTAACCAGAAGCATGTCTGGAAAGCCCAGTCTATGGTCTTCAGTTCACCCCTGCACTAGGTAAACCCTATCCAGGAGGCATTTTATCCTCTCCTCCACTCTCATACTCTTCCCATCATCCCAGGGAAAAGAAGAAAGGGGAGAGACAAAGAGGGAAAGAGCCTGGCATGCATAAATGAAAGTTCAACAAGGTTCAATGAAACACTTATACAATTTGCTGCAATATAGTGGGGTTTTATAATCTCATTATCATCTTAGTGCCAGATTTGCCCATGAGGGCCGTTCCGTACTCACACTTATTAGCTCCCCAGATTTGTCCATTTGTCCTTCTGCTACCCGCCTCGCAGCCAATCACTGGGTCGGAATCTTTAATAAATACCCCCTCCTTCTTGTTTTATCTCCACTATTATTTTTTCTCTTGCCATACCACCTCATGCTTTATTTATTTATATATTTACTACTTTATTTATTTCTCCCTTTTAGTCGCTCTGGGGCAGGCACCAACATGATATTCAGTAGTCTGCTAATAACTGTACATACTTCTCTCTATAGATGTTATTTCCCTTTGAACAGATCTGTAACAACAGAGAACGATACACAAACCAATTTATTGCATATGCTTTGAATTGAATGCAACCGTATTAAAGTACAGATGACGAGGAGAATTTATATTTATATATTTTTTTTTTATATATTTGTGAGAACAGCATTCTGTTCAAATGTATAAACATAGTTAATACATGTGTTAGACATACACTGTATAGAACCTTTAATACTTGTGTGTATATATATATATACATATATAATACATGTTATATACTGGAAATTGAAGTTTGTGTATATTTGTATTCTTCGTTCTTGTTCAAGGCCAGGCTCTTTCTTCTGTGAGTTTACAGGGTCAGATGGGGGAGCTAATGTACAGGCTACAGTAGAGCAAGCCACAGACTGCTTTGGAATCCCCAAGCCGCTTAGCCACTGTGGGTAGTGTCCATCCCTGGTCACTCAGAGTGCATCCCCAGATTAGTGCTTCACGGACATGGATCTCATTTGCCCATATGGCCTCTTCTCATTGACTCAATATAGGCTTTAATCTTCCCAGCCTTTACCCCTGACCTCGACATGTGTCAAACTACTTAGAAATAAAAGAACACCATGCATGCATCACTTTTGATACCTGGGAATGAAAAACTGACGTTCTTTGGTTATCGTTGGCTGCATGGGATTCCATCTACATTTTCAGCGTTTTCGGTTGTGCTGTAGTCAAAAAGCAAAAAAATACCATCACAACCTGGTCTCTTTTGGCATTCGACTGGGTTTTGGTCCATTCCGTGGTGTTGAATGAATCCAGTTAGCCCTAGTAGGGGCACTGCAAATCCTGACCGCTAAGATTACAACCCTGAGCAATCACCTTCATCCCATAGTGTTCTAGTATCACAGTGTCATCATCAACAAGGCATAAGCTGCAAACCAAAGTGTCACTGTGTTTTTTATGGAAAAGCAAGCCTATTTTGCTTCATTATTATTATATTTTGTATCACTTTATTTTACCCGATTAGCCATGCAATACTTCTGCAATACACAATAACATTTTTGATTTTAGTTATTTTTTATTATTTGGCTGTAAAGGTTCCTCACAGGTGTCGCCACTAGGTAGGTGAAAATAGTTGATGGGATGAGTTAGTCTAGGGCAGAGAGGTTAATGAAATGAGCAAGAACATTACATTTTTATTTTTGTATTATTCTGCTGCTCTTCCATTGGGCTCTGCTGCCTTTTTTAATAGATTATTTAATTAATTACTCTTAAATGAAAACTGTTTGTTTTGGGCTCATGGGCCCAGTTCATAAGGTTTAGTTGTTCTTTTATTCACCACACACACACACGCACACGCACACACACACACACACTGTCTAATTGTTGGACTGTAGAACTCATGTGGAGATCCAACATCTGGAAAACCTATTCAATTAAATATGTCAGTGGGATGTGTGGCATGTGTACACTGTAAATGTGTGAAAGCAAACTTTCACATGTTTAAACCCACTCCTCCTGTTTAGCAGATTTCTTTTATATGTTGTGGCAGCGATATTACCCCTCTCCCCTCTTCTGCACAATTAGGTTGTAATTAAATGCAGATTTAATTAGAATTTTATGAAATTAAGAAAAGAGCAAATATGGAAGCCTTGAGAATGTATTTGGAATGCACATAATTGTTTAAGAGATGATTAGAAAATAAAGAAAAAAATCATCCTTGAAAGTCCTTGAGTCATAATCAGCCTCAAATTATAATGTTAATTTTTGTTTTGTTTTTTGTTTTTTTTTAGAAAAGAAAATTACATCTTATTTCTGTAATTATGTAAACAAAAGTCATGGTAAATACCACAGCCAGCCAGATTTGAGTCTTGCAGCAGTGACCTTGGGATCCTCCCTTGTGCATTTTGTTGACAGATAAAAACTTTATTAACTAGCCATTGCCAGGACAGGAGACAAACCACCCGTGAAACCAGTGTATGCAAGTATTAGCGGAATGTGGCAATTAGAGGAAGATTTTTTTTCCCACAGTGAAAGCACCAAGGAATAGAATAATAGTAATAGACACGATACACACAAGTAATAGGCACAGATTATTTGCGGAAGTAGCAATTATAAAGTGCTTGGAGAGTTGTTGTGCTGGAGAGTAATGAGATAGGCCGGGTTGATCCCTGATGCTATGGCTCCTAATCCTTTTCCTGCATCCCTTGTTTATCTGCCAACATCCTCTGACCATCGCTGTCCTGTCACTACTCTGGGCAGCACCTAACAACCTTTAACCTGCGTCAGCTGACCTCTCAGCTCTGAGGCGGTCTGGCTCTGAGTCATAGCTTTGGGGCGATAAATGTGTCATAAAGTGCAGAATAGAAGGATTTCCTCAGTTTGCCACCATATGGGTTTTGTTTTTACCACAAAACCAATCCCTCTTGAAAAATTACAGCCTTGCTATTTATGGTGCTTTTGATTGAGTCTTCATGATTTTCACTATTTGATTTTGTCTTTAATCTGTTTTATACTGAATTGACATATTTCAAGCCATAGCGTTAGCTTCTGGCCACTATTGTTATCGTGTCACTTCTGTTTATAGCTTGCCGGTCACTTTCTGTCCATCCTGTCACCCTTAAACTTGGATTCATTCTCTTGAGGCTCTCCTACTGTGTCCTCTGTGACGCGTCATGGGCAACCATATTGTTTAATTGTTTGAGCCTTCAGAGTTTAGTGACCACACTCCTGTGTATCCACCCAAGAAGAAGAATGTTGTGCGTGCAGACACGTTATCTGGCTGACCTAGAGACAGACCGGTTATCACCCCTGTGAGCCTCTTAGGGCTAAACTACAGAGCCTGCGGAAAAACACCACTCCTGCCCCTGCATCGCTCTGCTGGTCAACCAGCATGTCCCCCTACTGCAGGGCTCGCCTCTTATCTAATCAACATGGACAGGCCAGCTCTCCATACACACACACACACACACATGACACACAAAGTGCATGTGTGCTTACAGATTCACAAGCGCACAGACATGCTCAGAGATACCCCTACACATGTAGACACACTTTGTGATACACATGACACATGCACCCACAACACATATACACCCACACGCTGATAATGACAGACAAACTCGCATTGATCTGAGCCTGTTCTGGTTTTGCAGATAGGACTTGCTGTGGCACTGAGATGTGGGAGTAGCCCAGAGGGCAGTGAAGGGGGTCTAAGGCCAAGTGGTAGACATGCAGATTAGTTAGTGGAGGGCGCCATTAGGTTGGACAAGGGGCCTCAGGGCATTGAAGTTTAAATTGGGCCTGAGTGAGTGAGTGAGATTCCCCTTCCTCATCCTTGAACCTAAGTCACCTGATCAGTGTGATGCACTGGCCTTCCTTCCAACCACCTTCACCCTGCCTCGTCCCTTTGTTCAGATTCTTGCCGAATCCCCAACCGCAGAGGAGACACTTTGTTTTATGTCTAACCTTGAGATGCAGAAGGGCGGGGTCAGTACTCTGAGGTACAAATTCCAAATCCATCTTTGGCGCCATTTTAATCCCTCCTTTTTTTTTGGCTTATGAAATGCTTTTTCTTTCAGAGTGCATGCCAGCCGGCCTTCTGATGTTACACGGCGCATCTACCCTTTGCCCCTAACCCAGCCCTCTGAACAACATGTGGCCAGATAACAAAACCCTAAACAAAAGAGGTAGCTTGCTAGAGCAGAAGGAAGGTGGGGGCTCATACTTTGTGTCCGAAACACTTCATGAGTGCTAAGTGAGGTTGGCACCAGTTGTTGGAGCGGAGTCGAGGAGAATCAGGGGGAAGTGAATTGCGTTTGGCACCAGGCGGCTATCAGGTAGTAATTAGTATAGCTAACATCGCAGATGAAGGAGTCAAGTCTAGGTCAGGGTAAAAAACTTCAAGGGTCTTAACGGGTAAGGGTTAGAGGCCAAGCCATGCCCCCTCCCCTCCCCGAATATAAGCTCATGCCGTGCCTGCTCAGATTTGCTGAAATCTGTATTTACCTTTGACCTTGAGGTGTTGCAGCCAGTCACATGTCAGCCTGGCTCCTGTGGACCACGCTGAATGTGTTCATATTAGATTATCTCAGTAGTTACTACTCAAGGCCGGCTCGACCCAGCCCAACACTGAGATTTAGCCTTACACACGATGAGGCTTTTGACATAGATGTTACATTACAGCTTAAACTCATGCTTGGCATTCCTGACCTTATGGCCCAAGGATCAACCTTTTCCTGTCACAGACAGGCCCTTGAACTGTAAATTAATGTATGTATGGATAAACGAGAGAGAAGTAGAAGTTGTTTTGTACCACAATTCTGAAAATCACATCGTAATCCCTTTTCACATATGGCAAGGTTGGTGTGAGTTGTCTATATGAAATGTGTATGTGTGTGTGTGTGTGTGTGCGTGTGTTTGTGTGTGTGTGTGTGTGGATGGGTGTGGGGGTCATTTTGCATTTATTCCTGGTTTCGGGAAAGAACTCTAATCCTCTAATGCAAAATAATCTCTTAGAATAATTTGAATATTAGTCAACAGATCACATGATAATAAACATAGAATGAAAAATGTATTTTCTAACAACAGGGTACAGGCAGGATTTAACCCGAGGGTAAGGTTTACGTCCAGTGTTCTGGCCTCTTATCTTAACACATCAAGAGGTAAAATTTCCCCAAACCCATTGCAGACAGCAAACAGTGTTTTGTTCATCTCAAAATAGAACCAAATTGAAGACTATAAATTAGAATGAACAATACACATGCTTGCATGTTTAATATTTCATGAATTGTAATCAACGACTTTCTATATATTTTCACATATCAGATCATTTTCTCTGAATAGCTTTTGTCTCAGAGGAGTTAAGATAAACAAGGTTATACCAAAAAAAAACACGTTTGAACCACATTAACTTTTGTGCATTTCATTTATCCAGTTTGCTATTTGTGGTGCTTTTCATCTCTTGCATCCTGGCCTAGTTTCTGTATCTTGTATTTGGAGCTAAGCTGCGGTGCACAAACTAGACAGCCATTAGATCACTGCACTATAGGCCTGACCCCTGACCAGCTAAGCTCCCGCCCCGCCCCCTGGGTAAACCCCTCACCCCACTCACCACACACCTGCCTGCCCCATGCTCGGCCTCATCCCCGTCCCTTGTTGAAAATGATATTATGGTGTTTGGATCATCCTCCTTGTCTTTCTCCATACAGTAATCCTATTTGTTCTGTCAAGTGTTGGTGTTCACAGATGGTGTGTGTGCATGCATGTGTGCATGTGCGCACTTGTATTTAGCGAGGACCAGTTTGAGGGACATTGACTACATTTCGACCAGTGTTGTTTGTGGGTTAGGTTTCAAGGTTCCCATGTCCAGAGTCAGTTGGGTTGGTTATAGCTAGACAAGGCATGTTTTTGAGTGTCCTTGCAAGAATACGAGTACCAGTGGGTTTGTGAGAGTTTGTGTGTGTGAGTGCTGAGGTGGTAATCAAACAGAGTTCAGTCACAGCTGTTTCGACCATCTCAGTGGCCCCATTGTCTCTCCCACAAATCCCAGAGAGTGTGGTCTTGGACAAACACACACACAGCCATAACCAGAAGTAACAGCCCAGACATAGATGTTTGGGAATTGATTTATTCGAACAGTGGGTTAAGTTTGTGATCAGACAACCAGTGGGATTCTTTTGTATTTTTTTTCAAATCTACTGTAAGCTATCAATCACCTCTTAATTAAAAGAAAAAAATTACAGACAGGATTTTTTTTTCTCATTAATGTGTTTCTGTCAAATATGCAAAAAGATGTGTTCAACAAAAGGAAACATTTGTTTTCTGCTTTCATGCGAGTTTCAATAGGATTGTCCTTGTTAGATAATTAGTGCAATTTGTACACAAAGGAGTATTTTTTTGAATCATGTAATCAATGAGGATATGCGAATATTTATGTGAAAAAGCAGTTCCCATACACATCATTGTGTACATCTGGGACCTGTTTGGTGTGAAACTTCAGTGATAATCCAGCATTCGGCATTGTAACATAACACAAATAACATCAGCTTTTGTTTATCTTTCTTTTATTGTTTTGTCCAAAACAGAAGAGATTTCCAACAAAAAGTGTTGTTTCTAATGTATACAATGCAGAACAAATATTGTGCGAGAAAGTTTTGAACAGTTCCTTCTTTACAAATGAAGAGGCAACCTTTTACATTTTATAAATAGCTATAGCTCTCAAAATGAAAAGCACACAAAGCAGGGATTCATCTATGTTATAAGTCAGACTTCTACCTTTTTTCTTTTCCTCACTGTCGTGTGTGTCTGTCTTTGTCAGCTATGCCATATATTGCCATATATTGCCATATATGCCTATCACTACTGAAAATGTGTTACTTCCACCTCCAAGCCAGGCTTTCTTGTGGTATTTTTACTTTACCATTGACTGAATTCATCAAGAGTGGGGAATTAAATAGACTTCCCTGCTGAACAGTAAATTGGTTCATCTTTGTCAGTGCATGTCATTCTGTAAGCATCATCTCAAGGTTGAGGTCAAGGACCAATTAGTAACTTTTTTATTTCAGTGTCAATTTTATTGAAAAAATAAATATTTAGGAATCCACGAAGAATTTTGAAATGAAAGAATTTTCTTCTTTAAATACAAATTCTTGTAACATATTGTAGACCACTATCTTGTTTCAAACAAAACCCATCATTTTCATTTCTTAACCTTTGGCCCTGCTTCTGGATCGTGCCTGTTGTGCTGCTGCAGAGACACTGAACGAGGTGGGCGCCAGGCCAACTCAGTGAGGGTCGATAGCTCTTATGTGGGCAAATGCTTGCAGACAAGCAACTTTTTGGACGCCTAATGAATTGCACCGTTATCGATCTCCATGGGAAATGCTCGTATGATACAGTAATAAAAAAAAGGGGGGGATGAAGGGGATAGTGGAGGTGAGGTTGAAGGCAAAGAGTAGGGAGGGCAGATGTGTTTGTGCAGACTTTGTCAGGATGCAGATAGGGGGATCAAGATTGGGTATTGACAAGAAAGGGGCCGGGCGACTGAGCCACAGAAGCTTGAAATAAACTGTCGGAGGCACATGGCCAGTCATTACAGTGAAGCCGTGTGGCCCTGCTCAACCTTGAGCCAGTCGATAAGCTATTATAACCATGCAAATTGTGGCCAAATCAGAGACCTGACATATCGGTATTATATTCCTGTGCAGCCACCGGGTTATGCATCATTATTGGGAGCCAGTAACCCCTATGCATTATGCTGATGATTGGTGTGTAGACTCCAAGGAAAAAGCGTATTGTATGTGTGTAATGGGGACACCTTTTAGTAAGCAGAGTTCTTTTGTTGCCCTTTGTTTTTCTCACTTAATAATTGTACTTTTTTTCGGACCCCACCCCCCGTCGTTATCTCTGTTTCTTCTTCTCTCTCAGCGGGAAGGCAGCACGCCAGGTCATTTACTCTCAACGACAGTGTGACGCATCCAGCAGGCCAGGGTTAGGATGATGTAATTTGGACTAAAGGCTGGGTAAACACTGCTGTGACCTTGGTTTTAGATTTGTCAATAGGGCTGGTTTGGAGAACAGAAAGGAGGATTGTGTGGGATTGAGAGCAACATGCCCTGCCTGTGATAGCTGGAAGTTTTTCACTTAATGACAGCTATGATAACCTGAGATACCGCAGCCTTACCCCTGACCCAAGTAACACACCTTGAACCGTCTTTGTGCCCTCAGCTCACTCATTGTCAAAGCTCTCCGATCACCTCTGCTCCACTCCTTTCTCTTTGATATTGGACTACTCATTTTCTCTTGAGCTCTTATTGCCCTCTCCTCATGTTCGCTCTACCCTTCTCTTTACTTTCCTCTGACCCTGCTCCGTTCTTCTTTGATCGTGGTATCTCTGCCCAGCTCTGCCCAGCTTGTCCACTGCCTGCCCTCATCTTCTCTGCTGTGGTGTTTCTGCTGTCATCTGTCCTATGCTGCTCTTCATGGGCTCACGAGGTCAACACAAGTAAACACTGGCCGACAGCCCAGACAACACAGACCTATTGATCTGGTTTGGTTTGCGAGGTGAGGGGTCTCCTGGTGGGTCTTGAGGAGGGTGATGACCTCCAGGTCTAGACGATACTGTTCTCAATCTTTCATTTGGGGCAGGTTAGGTAAAATGGAGTACCAGGCCAACAGTCAGTCAATGCTGATCCACTGAGAATGCCAGAGGGCTGCCAGGGATGCAGGTGATTGGCCTCAAAATGTGGTCCAAAACAAGATGAATGAAAGACAGCCAGAATAATATATTATTATTGCTGTAAGCACTGCTCAAATATTGTAGCTATAAATGCTTTTGGATTTTATTAACTACTATTGTCTTAGTAGTGCAATACATTTGTAGTGCAATGAGGTTAATGATTTCACACTGTTCTATGTCAGAATCTTTAAGGGTGAATAATGTGATGCATTACTGATCAGCTGGGAGGTTTAAGGCCAACAGGGTTAGTGGCGTGCTAGTCCACAAGGTTAGGGCTGTTGGATCGGTGGACTGGTGAGATTTCATAGTTGATTTTATGTATGTTGAAAACGTTCAAAGCCCACGGCAATGGGACTAACATAAATCAATACCATAATAAGGAATATATTAATACTAAGTGGCTGGCTTTTGAGGTTAGATTTTGGATTTGGTGCATGTTTGACACAGGCCTTACTTACATACAGGCTCAAGAATGAATGATGAAGTCACAGCGAAATGAGAGGCTGCTGTTGTGTGTCTTTGACCTTACACTTTTGGAAGCATGGTGACTTCTTCATTCACTTTGACCTGTGATCCATAGCTTTTGTGTTTCGACTTTGCACGTGGAAAAACCTTCCTCTCCGTGTTTTGTTCGGCTTTGGCCTGTATTTCTCTGTATTCTGCAAAAACCCTCTAGCAACATTTGAGAACATTGAGAAGTGGCCTTTGGTCCTTCAAAATTGCCAGTCCTGTGGGATGGGATCTTAAGGGTCAGGGGCCTCTCAGTGACCATTTGAGATTCAAGGCTCTTCCACAGCTCCAAGTGGAGCAGCTGATACTTGAGAATACACAAATTTGTTCCAGCAAGTTCTGCGTGCAGCCGTTCGCAGATGGGCAGCGATTAATCAGAGAGGTAACTGTGAAGTAGTTTGCAATTAAACTGGAAAGCTCTGAGGCATGCTAATTGAATCAGAAAATTAGCGACAGCTCTGTACGGAGCTGTAATAGGCTAGCTGCTGCTTGCAGCAGGTGCTAGCCCACTCAGCTGTGGAACAAGGTATTTAAGTCGCATTAACAGCAGTAAAAATATTCCTTGATATGGAACAGTTCGATTTTCTGCTCGTTTTCACCGCCCATGTCACCAGGAGGAGCCAAACTTAATTAATGTGTTGGAGAATACATGAGGAAATTGTGGTGGTATACATTACTATAAATTCGGCTTGATAGTGAGTGAACACATGTAACTGCGCGTGTAGATGAGCAGTCATGTTGCAGATGTCTTCTCTGTGCACTCGACATGTTTGCAAATATTACTACTTTTTTATTTCTGTCAATTCTACCCCCCACCCCACACACACACACACATATATCCTGCTCCTCTTCCTCCTGTCCCTTCCCATGCTCTTTCTCCTCCCACCACCGTCCTCCTCCTCCTCCTCCCTCCAGCCTCCCCAGGGGTCCTGTTTGCTGACATCTCTCTCTGACACAACATGAAAAAGTGGTGAGAAATTAAAAATTGATCACTTTGAGAGCAGCGGTTGCTATCTCCTCTGCTCGTTGGCTCGGGAGAGAGAGAGGGAGATATTTGTTTTTGTGGGAAAGCTGCACAAGCAAAAGTTCTTTCGGGGGTTCCTGTGGAGTCAGATGTGGGGGAGGAGGTGTGCAAAGGCGACGAAAGTGAGGTAGAGGTAGAGAATTCCCAGGGCAGGCAGCTTTGTGCCTCGTGGTTCAGACTTTAAAGCATGCTGCGTGCCACACATACAGTAGGAGCAGAGGCCATGACAGAAGGTAAGGGTATGTTTGTGGATATGTGTGTGTAGAGGAGTGGGGCGGGGGGGTGTATCTTAGGGGGACAGCATCCTCTTTTCTGCCTCTTGAGCCCCCCCAGTCCTCCTCAACATTCCGATCCTGCCCTGGCTCTGCTCACTCTGATATCTTCATCACACACGCCTGCCTGTAAACACACTTTCTCCCTTTCTCTTACACGTACACACATAGACATACACACACACACACATTGCACTAACACCAGCAGGAAAGTGCTCCGGCAAAAACACCATCGCTGCCTTGCGCGAGCTCACAGACGCAGCTGTTTATATTGTCTACATCTCATTGACACAAACGCACTCATTTGCAAATAAAGCCTTTCCGCATTATCAGCTGTGTTTGATCGCTCTCCCGAGGAATGATTATGCCCTCTGTACGTGTACACCGGGTTTATTGATTTGTGCTTGTGTCTGTGTTCTGGTGGCTGTGCTCAGTCAGAAATGAGAGGAGATAGAATGAGGCCTTGGGTTGATGAAAAGCTGTCTGCTGTAAACCAATGTCATGCATTGATTTACCTGGTAATGAGTTCCCTGAATGTAGACGAGCACAGAGGCATTGAAACATATACACGGATAGTATACGCACGTGCACATACACACGTCACAAGCATTTCCCTCTTCACACAAACATTCATGTAAGATATGAATGCGAACGTGCATGCAAGATGTATTCAGGGCTTAGAAATACAACTCTTCACCGAAGCACCTTTCACCCAATGCTGTGAAAATGGTCAGGATAGATTGTTTCCTTTCAAAGACAAAGTCTCTTTTTATTGTGTTGCATTGATTTAGCTGACATTATGTTTTTCAATGAGTAAAAGTAGCTGGGTAGCTGATTAAAAACCCTATCCCCAACCCAGTTACATATTGCACGTGTCTCCAATTCTTCTTCATATTTGCTGGAGTGCTGCTTTCATGGAAAATTGCGTTTTGGCACAGATCTGAACTCTGTACTGTTCACCCTTCCAAAATTAGTGAAAGGAGCCTCGCTTTTCTTTAAGACTGTCTTCATCTCCAAACCCCTATCTCTTTCTCTCTTCCTCGGCTTCTTTCTCCCCCCTGCTGAGCGGATAAGGGCACTCCCACTCTTAGTCAACTGTGGGGCATTTACGTTGAGGTAACTCTAAGGTTAGCTTGATCAGCTTTTCGTTAAAGGAAACTTTGGCACCTGCCGTGGAATCTGCCGCCCCTCAGGCACTTTGGTGTACTTTGCCTAAACTTTTACTTTCTGTGTTTACCTCAGGTGCTCGGTCATTCTGCATACATGCACGTGCAACTTCCTTAGTTATACAACAGAAAAGAGAGTCACATTGTGCCGATGTCCAAAAGGATTCATACGCATTTCTCTCTTTGATGCTCTGAAGATAATTTCCTCTGACATAGGTCATGTGGTTCTGTAGGGGTCTAATGAAATAGCAGTATTCCAGCAATCTTTTCTCTTTGGAGGGAAAGGGAAATTCCTCCAAGCATGTTCCCTCCCTGTACAGCTGCAACAGCTCAGCTCCCGGCAGCATATTCGAACACCAGCTTGTTAAACAATTTCAAATCTTAACGCCAACTCTGGCCTATTCTTACCCCCGCAAAAGCCCTCCCTCCATCCCTCCCCCTGTCCCTTCTCTGATCCCATTTCACAGTGGAACCATCAGGAGCTTATCCCAATCTCAGCCTTGGCCCGGGGCCCGTAGCAGTGCAGGGCCCGCCTGAACTCAGCTGTGAACTCTCAACCTTTCCTTTAGTGCCCTTCACTCCCTAGTTAGCTGCCTCCCCCCTTTACCCAGACTCCATCTCTGCCTATTTTAGGAGGGTTTTGGATGAGGGCCTCTATATGCAGTGGATACTCTTGTGCACAGTTTACAGGGCATGTCTAAACACACTCAGGGTGTCGAGTAGAGCTCAACAATAACATAAACTCTCTGCTATTATCCAGACAGCAGCCAACACACCAACAAGCCACCCGACTAGGCAGCCAGCCAGCCGGTCAGATATCTAGCCAGGGAGTCACGCTGCCGCACACCGTCACTAAAACAATTATCATAGAAGCGTTGTAGTCCATCGGCCAGCCAGCCATCATGAATGTTACAAACACTGCTCCGAAAATGTGTCCCCTTAGTAGAAAAGGCGATTTTGTTAATTTCCCTTTTCTCACTTTGTTTTTAAAACCACTAAGTATGTCAGCTGGCACTGGCTTGTGGCTAATGATAGAAGTCCCGGCCAAAAATCTGTAAGTCTCCGTTTTAGTCGTTGCTGACACAAACCAGCAGCTTTATCCTTGAGAAACTCTGGTTGCCATGTTGAACTCAGCTCACTTTCACTCTCCCTTTTCACTTTTCTTTCTCTCTCTCTCTCTCTCTCTCTCTCTCTCTCTCTCTCTCTCTCTCTCACATCTCCCCCCCCCTTCGCTAGGGTGTTTTCTAAGTATCAGGAGTTACAATAATGAGATAGGGGTTTTAAAGATGTGAGCTCAGACCATAGTAGTGTGCGCCACCGGTCATTCTATTCTGGCCTCTGTATCCTTTACCATGTTAATACTCAGCTGACATTTAGGCGTCATGACAGGGTCACCATAAAGGAAATGTTCTATTTATGAGACTGGGCAAACATCTAACAAGTAAAGCCAGAACCTAGGAATGTATATTGGGCAATGTATTTTTGAAGAAGATGCAAATTCAGTTTAACTGAAAGAAACGGGGAAAATAATCCATGACATGCTTAGCAGTGACACTATATACATATCCTCAGTATACATGGATGATGGGGCTTCTTTTAGGAACGTACAATATTTTCAAGGTGTTGTTATTCATCTGAAATGAAAGCCAGCCTGGACCCCCACCTTGAGATCAGAGAGCACTAGAGGCCAAAGATAGATGCCGATACTCTCTGTGGAGTTAGTTATGGCCCTGTGTCCACAGTCGGCAGTGCTGGTGATGTTTGGAACAACATGAGCCGATGTTTCTGATCCTCTCTCTCGGCGTGGAGCAGTTCAGTGAGGTGTTGACAGGACAGAGGCGCTCCCCGGCTACTCTCCTACCTTCGCTCATACTGTGCCCATCGAAAGTGCCCATCCTATCAGCTCTCAGCTGTACTCACGTGGAGGGCAGGAGGGGACCGGAGATAGGAAGGTAGGAGCAGATGACCGACGCTCCACTTGAAAGAACCCGCCAGGGTTTATCACACTTTCTGTGTTTTTCACTCAAGGGATTTGACAATGTGTGCACGTATGCTTGTGTATACTTTTGCCTTTGTGGCTATAGATTGTGTGTGTGAGTGTGAGATATCCCAGTCACACCCATCCCTTTTATGAAAGCCACATCACACTGCCGATGACCCTGTTGGATGGCGATGGCCCTTTTAACGACACCACCCTGATGCAATCCGCTGTAAATACATTAAACCAAGCTGCAGTGGTAGCAGAGGAAGCTGCAGAGGAAGCTGCTAATCCATTCTCTCTGGCGCTTTCAAAAATCTCTCTCCATTTCTTGATCTTACCCTTTCTTTATCTCATTTACCCTCTGCCTCTCTCTCAATCTCCCATCTGTGTCACTGTATTTGTTTTATTCTTGTTTTTTTTTCTTTTTTTGCATTTGCTGTTTCCCCGCCCCCTTCGTCTGAAGGTACCCCCATGCTGAAAGTCCTCAGTCTCTGATCCACGGTCTGGTTTTCCCGCTCTCCTTTGCTTTGCCGCCTGCTTCCCACCTTTACCGCCAACCCCACCCGTCATCACGTCACATACCGGCTGGACGTGAGTCTCGGTGCAAACCTGCCTGGGGGTCGCAGGGAGTGCCAAAGGTGCGGTGAGTGACGTGGCACTCTGGCTGACCCCTGACAGCTTGGCAGGACTGCCTCCCTAATGAGATTAGCCGGGTAATGCCGACTCTGTGTCTGTTTCTCCTGCCGCCCAGCCTGGCCCACCCTGGGGCTCTTTATTTAGCCAGCAGCAGGACAGGGTGTGCCAGCATTCGCAGGTCGAGGGCAGGACAGGACCCACAAGCCCACTGCCCTTCCTTGTCCCCACCACCAACACATCTATCTGAACTGCACAGTTCGTGGTGCTTCACCATCATGCGTTGTTTTTGTCTCTTCGTGTGGCTTTGTGTCAGACTCCCCCGTATCTCTGTCTGTCTCAGTCGGCCTCTGTGACCTATTGTATCGCACCATTGCGTCCGTCTGCATCTCTGTCTGTTTGTCTCTCTGTCTTTCATTGAGCTCACGGATACAAACATGCTTTTAATGGCAACACACTAGGCATTGATCAAACAATGCTATGATCCATTAAAACATACACACAAACACACACACAATATCCTGAGCCAGGCGACCGAGTAAAGATCCCAGGAACTCGGCTCTCATGCATACGTGTGACTGGCTTTGATGATTGCTCATGGCAGCGTAAAGTGCAAAGCTGCTCAATGTACCGCCCTGTGAAGACACAGACTTAGACTCGATTAATAAAGCTGTGGCCACCAGCCTGGGACTGGTTAGCTAGCCAGACAGCTATCTCATAGATACAATTATACCTCTGGCAGAAGTCCTCATTGGGGACATGATAACATATTCACCTTCTCTGTACTACTGTAACCCCTTTCCAGCCTATTTTGTCTATTTTCTGCTTTTGCTAGCAGTGAGCAGGTGCACCATAAATGCCTATAGCTTTGTCGACATGAGTGACAGGTTCGAGTTCCATCCAACCCAACATCCTGTACCAATCGCTCATTAGACTTGTGTGCCTGTGTCAATGTGTGTGTTTGTGTTAGATTTAATGTTTTTTTTTGCATATGCCTGGCAAAAGTGTGTGTAATCAACATACTTGTTGCTGTATGCCCTCTGTACTCATCATTCACTCCAAAGGGTTGTGTTACCTAGACTTGCCAGAGAAGAGCAGTCGGCTTGCTCCTCATCCCGTGATTGCTCTCGTGTCTAGAATTAGGTTCTTTTGTGTTGTGTCTCTTCTCATTTCTGTCCACATGAGAACACCATGAACAAATGTGTCATCCTCAGCCAAGAGCAATATTCAGAGTTGAACCAGCTTCAACCCGAATCCCATTCCCTGTGTTTCGATTAAACACTTCTCTTTCATATTTACAGACTGGAAAGAACTTGGCCTTTCTCATTCTCTTCATCTATTGCTTCAGCAGACTAGTCACTAGATGCCTGCTGAAAAGAACAGAGATACACATGCACACAAACACATACCGCCATCCGCCCCCATATCACTTTGCTGATATGAACCTTTAGAAAAGATAAAATAAATCTTGATGAGTGAAATGAAATTGCGTGGTGGATTTAGATGCCTCCATGTTAATCTCCAAAGAGAACCACAAACATAATAGCAATCCAGTTTGATGTACAGGAAACTTAATTAACTGGAGAAGTTCTCCATAGATGACATGTCAAGGAAATCTCACCCACACAGCACCTCATCTTTCCTAGTCTATGCATTGCTCTGCATTTCCACAAACTGAAAATCTCCCTCCACCCTTTAAACTCTGTTTATCTCTTTAGACCAAGACCAAGGGGAACTTACCGCTGTTTCCTACATATGTTTATCTCCATGTTTAACATTTAAACAAGTTGCAATTTAATGTTATGGCTGATTAATATACATATATATTTATAATGATAATAATTTATATATATATATATATATATATACATATATATATATATGCACAACTTTGTTTTATAGTAAAACACATTTGTTGTGCCTGTGTATGTCTAAACATACATATGCAATCTGACCAAGCTGTGTGCCCTTAAGGTGTCTGATTTGCCAATGTCACTCCCAAGACTGAATAAGAAAAGTGAAGGGGTTGAGCGAGGACCTTGCTGCACTACCTCATAAAAAAACATTTAAACTACAATTGCTCTCTTTTTCTGTCTTAAACATAAGCAGTGAAATGGATATAAGTTGATCTTTAAACTGTATTTCATGTTAAAATCCTTTCATCCTTTTATGGCCATTCGCTTTTATCAAAAATAAAATATATAAATATAAAATATAGTAAAAATATATTTTTTCCAGAGTCAACATTACCAAGCATTAACTTGAGAATCCCAAAGTGAGTTTCTGTTTGGCCGGAGAAGTTATATTTTTATGCGTCTCAGATATTTTTTATGAAGTGCTGTGCAGAGCTACAGTGCACGTGTTGTTACTTGAGTGTGTGTTTGGGTCATCCTTCTTTACCTCACCGTGTGTGACAGAGTGTGGTGCGTAGTTCATGATCTGTGGGCCGGCCCATCATAGTTTGCCCCTACAAGAACACTGGAGCAGGACAGCCCCGGGCCATATGGCAAGGGTCGCGTGTGTGTTGGCTGACAAGTAACATTTTGACTGCAGCACAAACACAACATTCACCTCCCTGGAGACTGAGGACAGAGGCTTTGGGCTATATGTTACACTAAGGGGCTTGAGTCTTCGAGAACACCAGGTTTAATGCACTGCGCAATCAGGCAAAGCACCCCAAAGAGTGTCATATAAAACAACGCAAGAAATACCTCTTTACTGGAGACTATAAGATGTATTATAGAAATTACAACCAGGCATTCCACATTCAAGACTTTCATTGCATCACTACAACACTAGAGAGACTATATCAGTGTCTAAAAACAATAATGTACACAGGAAAAAAGCCAAAATGTGTGTAAGGTGTGTGTCAGGGTGATTGGGAGAGAGAGAGCATGTAGGGTAGAAAGTGTCAAGAGGGGCGAGAGTCAGATAAACAGACGAAGAAAGTAAATGAGAGAAAAGAGGGTAAAGTAGTTAGAGCCAGGGAAAAAAGGAGGGCACAAATGTCTTGTTGAGAAAGAAAAAAGAGCAGCCAGAGTGAGAAAGAGGATCCCACTGGATGGGGGGATTGTAACATCACACTATAGGGTCCCTTATGGGACAGCCGCAGACGGAGCACACTCCCTGCTTCATGCAGGAAGAGGAAGCTGTGCCAGTGTGGAAAACATACACGAGACAAGAGCAGAACAGAGAAAAACGCAGCACTCCCAAGAGATGGAGTGGGAATTTTCTGCTTGCGCACACACTATGTAGGCAGATAGCTGAGAGAGGAGAAGAAGAGGGGGAGGAGAGAGCAGAGAATAAGTAAAAGGAAGGATGCTAGAGGAAAGGAGGGAGCAGCATGGATAATAGAGGAAATGGTGGAAAAGTGGAGGAGAAAGGTTCAGAGAAAAAGGGCTGGGGGCATATACTTTCATTTGATGGTATATTTTGAACAATGTCATTTATTTCTTTATGTTATCTTTCCCTGCCATATAATATCTGTGTGGTGGTGAGTGGGTTGCGTGTGTACATGCGCAACTGTGTGTTTGCGTGTGTTCATGTTAGACTGTGGAGGGTACACATGAAAAATGCCATTACACCAAAGTAACCTAAGTGGCGTATTAGTGCAACTCAGTTAGAGCAGTGGGGTCGTGCGCGAGGCTGTGATCAGAGGTCAGAGTGTGGTGCTGTGAAATGGGACATTACCGCTCAGCAACACAGCAATAAATACAGAAAGAAACTTTAACTGCTGTAAAATATGAGGCAGCCCTCTCGTTTTTTGCAGCGTATAGGGTGTTCATGTCCATCGGTGTACGCACACACACACACACACACACACACGCAGGAATTTGTGTGCTTGAGTGTGTTTTTCTGGGACTGCGGTTTTGCTTAAGGGAGAGACGAGGATGGGGTTAGGGAGGGGTTTAATATGCTATTTTAGCCCTTGGGGGGCTGTACAGTTGAAAGTCAGTGCATGAGGCGTGCAGAATCACACCAGCCTGCATTACACAGGGACTCGGGTGGTGGTGGATTGGACGGTGAGATGGGGGGGGGCTGCTATAAAAAGTGAAATCATATCACTTAGCAGCTGAGTGCAGATGAAGCTGTGTTTGAACTGGGAGGCATAAATTATACATTGTAAACAGAGCGACTACGGCTCGTTTAAATTATGACAGAGGGTAGTTTTTCTCCTCTCCTTTTCTTCCTTCCCGCATTTCTTTCTCTGCCGCACATGCTCACAGTTTCCTTCCCCTTTTCCCCCTCAGTCCCCCTTTTCCTGCTGACTTTTTTACCTGGTGCTGCTCCCTTTCCCTTTTTCTCCAGCAACTGCCTTAACCAGCACCTGGCGCCGACACACACAAACTCAAGCATGAGCTGTGTGTTTTGTGCAATTGTTTCATTTATTTTGCACATTTCTTCTTGGTTATTGTTTCCCCCTTTGCTCATATGCCATGAGACCTTACCTCATTGCCCTGCCTCCCGCCCTGTTATTGAGAAGTAACTTTCCACACGTGTCGTGTATGGAGGACAAATGTGGCAGAGCAGACTAACAGAGATCTATAGGATTTGATGAATGTTCCCCTCCTGCATAGTTCAAGTCGGGCTGCTGTATTTATTTATTTTTTTAAAGGTGCCTTCGCTCCCCCCTGACAAGAGCGGAGTTATTGATCAGTTTATTCTATTTGCCGTTGACCGCTCAGCATGGTCTCTCTGCTCACAAGTCAATAGTGGAGGATTGAGTGGGTGAGTGGCTCCCCTGACCTCCCCTCCTTCAATTTCTGAGTCTGTCTCGTCCACCACATACACATACAGGCAGACACATTAAGAGAAAATACACAAACACACGGGCGCAAAATGAATGACTCTCGCTGCCCATTGTACCCACACCTCTGATCCCGGCTACAATTTTGATTAATCTTGAAGTGTTGCAAGGTCAGGGCAGGACCGTGTGTGTATCTGGTGTTAGCTGATGCTGTCAGATAGAGGTCTTAAGCTGGGCTGGGGTGGGTGCTCTGTTTTTTATGTTTTTCCTCTGTGTGTGTAGAAGTGTATCAGTGCCCGGGAGGGTGTAGATTGTGTCTCCTCTCGAGGTGATCGTGGTCACTCTGAAGCAGGGATCAGTGACCTCGCCCTTGTTGGCAGGCTCTATTTGTGTGTCTCTCAGTGTTTTTGCATACATGTTTGTTCTTGTACTGATTAGGACGGTATTTCAAACCAAGGACTGTTGAGCCATGTACAACCAGACAATAACACTTCTTTAAAAAAAATGCAACAGCTCTACTGGTCTAGGGGATACTACTGGTGGACGTGTGCTTTGCTATTGTTGTGCCTGAATGCAGACTCACACTTATGTGGGTATAGAGTTAATTCCACATAAGAAAAAAATATATTAGTGTGACGTTTCTGGGCCATTATAAAGTGAAGCACTGATTCCAGTATATGAGTGTAGAAAGTTGGAGTTTGTACATTTTCTTTATTTGTTGGGGTTATGAATATAGTTTAGCTCCTCACTGTGCTCATCAGTGTTGCATTTCAAGATTTAGTTAATTTATGAAGACCAGACTGGGGGAAGACCAGACTGGGGGCTGCAACCCCTCGCCTCTCCACAGAGCAAGAGGAGATAATTATTCTCTTTCTGACTCATACATTTCCATGAAAAATGCATACATCTGGGGCTCGAAGCAGCTTATCAAAAGGTTAACTCTTCTCCACAGTTGTCTGTGCCCACAAAGGGGACAATTTCTGTCAACAGTGGCAGCATTGCACCACTTTGTGTTTTTCTGCTGGTTTATTTGGGTGTTTTCAACACGGTTGTGCCCTGCCCAGTGCTTTGTTTTCCCGAAGTTAACTTTCAATCAAGAGAAAAGCCAGTGCTTGTTTGTGTTGTGTTCTGTACATTGTTCCTTCGGCGGCCATAGCGATGTAGATTCACAGCACAATGAACTCCATGCACCATGTGTACGGCACACCGTTACTTCATAATATCGTCTTCCACGCAAACCAGTTACCTATGCACCGATTATGGCAAACACTGCTTACTTCTGTATGCACACCATTGTGCATGATAGCTCTAGATTATCATTATTGAGATTCAAAAATCGTTGCTTTTTTCACCTTCACGTACACTGTATTCCCACATGCACTACTGTCACTCACACGAAAGCGCACACGCACAGACGCACACACACCGATCTTATGTGGAAGGATTGCTGCCTGGAAAGTGATAGCAAGAGAAAAGAAGCTCTGGAGAGTGAGTTATCTCTTCAGATGTCATTGAGGGGTGCCTCTTTTCTCTCCCTCTCCTTCCCTCTATCATTTTCCTCTTTCTTCGCTTCTCTCTGACTCTCTCTCTCTCGTTTGTTCCCCGAAGCTCTCTCAAATCATGCTTGCCTCCAGTGGTATTCAGACAGTCCAAGGACAAAGTAGAGATATGCTGAGAGCAGTGGACTGTCCATCAGCGTTTGCTTGTGTGAGTACATGAATGTGTGAGAAGAGAAAATGGTTGTTGTTGACTATATGAAGTTGCTCTTCCCTTGTCCTGACAGATTGGGAAGAGCCGTGTCCCTCTGTTTATCCCCTGAATGCTACGTTACACATTCACACAAACAAAACACCCTTTTTTCAGATTTATCAGCACAAATTTCAGATTGTCTGTGCACACGCTGCTATTGTCAAGGTCATGCCCTTGTGTTTAAGCACTGTTACATTTACTTAATTTGATATTTATTGACTTGTCAAGGTAACTTTAATAGTATTAAATAGTTCCATTTCCATAAAGATGTAGGAAGTATGATTTTTTTTACTATGCACCTGCATAATATGTGTATTTATTGCAGAAAGCCAAGGGTCTTTATATTATTAAGTCATGCAGTGTGTTAATGTGGCCTTGGTTTGTCTGACTAAACCAGACTAAAGTAGATGGCCTGGGGGTCTGGGACCCTGAGCAAGACACACACACACACACACACATATTAATGCTAGATATCCATCGCAGGGACAGACTTTTCCCTCAGTGTATGAGACGAGGTAGCGCCGCTCTCTCAGACAAACGGGGGAAATCCTCCTTGTCTTGCCTTGTCTATCACAGACCCATCTCACTGTCCCGGCGCACGTGGGCGCCTGCACACACTCCCCCACCCTCCCCCAGTCGGGCTACAAAACCAAGACATTGAACCAACACACATACGCACAAAAACACATCCACCATAGGCCCCTTGGCTCCAGCCGGGTTCCCCTGACGCAGGGACTCACGCAGGCAGGAAGTTTGAGGAGAGCTTTGTGTCAGTTTGCTTCTCTTAGAACACTTCAGGTCTGACCCTCTCTTGACCAGGCGGCTTCCTCCCCCTCCATCTCTCCGTAAACAACCACATCCCTGCGACAGAAGGCGTCCCGGCTCGCCAAGTGTAATAACATCATTCATGTTTTGATGTGAGGTGGGAAGTCGGTGTTAGCAGGGACACTGCATTGTGCGAAAGCAGTTTTTTTTGTGTGGGGGTTTTCTGATTGCAGACAATTGATCGCAAGGCTGGCAAATCCTGTCATGGAGAAACCCATCTTAACCTGTCACCTCAGCATCTTCTCCCTCTATTTATCCACCGTGTGTCCTTAAAACACGCACTCACACACAGCCATGCATGTACATACACACACTCGCTGGCCAGCACACACATGAAGTGGGGTTGTCCACAGATCTTGTTGAGTGTGCGTCAACTCCATTAGCACATTCCCTGATAGGACCAGAGCCCTCTTATCTGTGGCGACCCATTAATTACACTTTGTTCCTCTGAGTGATCTATTTCAGACCTGCCCCGCCCTCAACACCCACTTTGCTATCTCCACCCCTGGCCTGTTCCTCCCCCACCTGACCTCTCTCCTCTCCTCCCCCACATCGTATGTGTTACAATGCAAGGGGTCAGAAGGTCATGTGACAAGTACCTCTATACATGGTTACAAGGTGTATTTATGGTAATTTATTAGAGACAAAAAAAAACGAGGCTCTTACTATTGGTCCTAAACTGTGTGGAATTGATGGAGTTTAGTATAGAAATGTCCTTCAGATTCATTGTTTATTCTCTGTGTGTATTGGTACGACTGCTCTGTTAGTTAGTTAAAGGGGATATATATATACAGTACGTATATATATATATATATATATATATATATATATATATCTCTTTTTGGATCTTTTTTTCCAGGTATAACATCTCATCCTGTAGGGAGCCGCCATCCACATGGAGACCAAAGCCCAGTCTTAATGATGTCACTAAGTTTAAGATATGAGGTTATGTGTTAACGTTAGTGTTTGGGTCATTCATCAGCTGTTTATGGGTACGAGATAAGGCCACACAAATCTCGTGTTTATTTGTGTGAATTTTTATTCTATACCTGGTATTGTCCTGAAGGTGCTTAAACAATATGTGTGTGTGCCAGGCCTCATTGTGTGACCACACAGTGGAGCAGACATTTTCTAGGTTGTGCATAGGCATACCTACCTGTGCAAGCTCCATCTCCACCTGTGTCCTCTTTGGCAAGGTTGTCTATCCTGACCCTTGCCCAGCCATTGTGTGTCTGTGTGTGTGCGTGCGTGTGTGCACGCATGCTTGTGCGTGTGCACGCTTGTGCCTATGTGAGTGCACGCAGTGCCTCCACTAATGGACAGTCTTTGTGGGGGCCTCTCTTTTCAGCCATGCTGCTTTTGAGACACATTGTGCCCGAGCATAGAAACAGAAGCTCTCCATTGCCACTCAATAGGCCAAAAACAAAACCATGTCAGGCGAGCTAGCAGCCCCAGAGTGTTTGCCATTTATGTCCCAACCAATGGTTGTGCAGATGGAACAAAAGGCCCGGACAGGGAGGGAGGTCCGCACTGTTTACAGTGGTAATGTCTGGGTGGCACTCCC
The DNA here is from genome assembly GCA_016785305.1 of Colistium nudipinnis. Lineage (NCBI taxonomy): Eukaryota > Metazoa > Chordata > Actinopteri > Pleuronectiformes > Rhombosoleidae > Colistium > Colistium nudipinnis. The sequence goes on from JAFBJU010001715.1 coordinate 764,437, forward strand.
GACAAGGCCCCACCATACACATACATGTGTGCTCACACTCGGTCACTCCATTTCTCTCTTTCTTTGTCTCCCTCTGTCATGTACGTGCAGCAAATCAACAGGTACATGTGCAAACTTGTGCATATTTGAAGTACAACCTGCCAGTTTGGTCACACGGCAGTTGTCTGTGGTCTCCAAAATGATATATATATTTTTTTATAAGACAAAGAAAAGTAGATTGTGTTATGTGTGCATATAACAATTCAAGTGACAGTGTTTTGTTTTCCAAAGCTACCCTACTTTCTTTCTATCTCAAAGCTCTACAAATAGATTTCTCGGAGTAGTCATACAGATTTGTAAATAACCAGCAAACAGTTTGTTTGGACTGTAATCTCAAAAACTTGAGTTTCATTGACTCTATAGATGTTTTTCTTGTTCTCCCTTTTTTTTCAGCTGTCTACCATAGTAATTCTTTTTTATACAAATAATCACGATTAAACTGAGACAGTTCTCTCTCATCAATTTCCTTTTTTTTTTTACTTAGTTGTTTGTGCTTCCTGTATCATAGAATGCTAACAAAATTCTTCATTTTGAATAGTTGAATGCTGTTTTAAATAGTCGACACCTCTATTATTGATGTTGTTATTATTTTAATGTATTAGCAATAAAGGTGCAACCTATGTGTTTAAATGCCACACACAGCATTCACTCCCCCTATTCAAAGTGTCTCATTCAATTTCAGTACAGGCGAGTATAACAACTGACATTGAGAGGTGCTGTCAGAGGCGATGGAATGTGTTTAGGCTTTTTTACTGAAGAGGAGAGGGGAGAGTCTGACACTGGTATCAAATAGCCTTTGCTGTCCTTGGATAGGGGTTATCTTGTAAATACGCTCCAAGTCTATAAAAGCGAGGGTCCTTTATGACAGCCAAGGCCACTCATTCACGTTAAAATAAAAAAGCACTCAGTGCAGTCACAGTGGATAGGGTGGCGGCGATTGGGGAGGGATGGGCGAAGGGAGGGGCCTGAGGAGAAAGAGGTGGAAAGAAGTACAGTGCCACGGTCTTAAGTGTCAAGTCCTTATTGTCAAAAGTTTAACTCTTCCAGGAGACATTAAATGGAATTTGAAGTAGTTTACTTTGGGTGATGTTTTGAACAAGTTAACACGACTTTCTCCCCCTATCTCGGCTTAGGCTTGATTTTGTTACTCTCTTGCAGTTTTGTTTGTATTTTATTCCAAGTAAATATAGAGTCCCCTTGGTGGTCCAAGTAGCTGGTAATTCAGGTTCCTCATCTGTGGATGTATAATGAGTTCTGCCTTGTTTTTGTCTATCAACAACACATAATAATTGGCAAAGTAATTAAAAGCAGTACAAGGGAGATTGGGGAACGCAGCCTAACTTCACCGACGAGCATTGGAAAAGAATTGCATTCAAGTAGCAGCGATGCTAGTGGCTTGATGAAATGAGCTCTGTTTTGAGTAATTTTTCTCTTTAATTTTTTTTCTCGAGTGACGCGTGGGTCTCTTGAGCTCCTGAATGTGCGAAGACTCGGCACTATGTTGAATTTATTAAAAAGTGCGTAGCATAGCGTAAACAAAAGTCTGATTATACAAGATTATACCCATGCTACTCTGTCTGTGGGTTAACCTTGAGTGGAAATTGAGGGGTGGTGGTGGGGAGGTGCGGTTAATTTAGATATAATTAGCTTTTTGACTGAAGACAGCGTCTCCATGTTTCGGTACAAAAGACAGGGTTGCTCTGGCAGTGGGGCTGACCGCCTGTCACCTGCCTGGGCTCCCTTTGACCTCGTCTCCAGTGGCATCATGTCCTGTACCCTTCAGACAGACGGCCACATGGGACAAAATGACATTCTTGACCTTTATACATGTGGGCAAGCAACATGACAACACGCATAACTGACTGTACGCTCCTGTGCATTTCATACGGACAACGATACACATAGGAACTAATACACACCGGCACACATTGTGCACATATTCTCACACACACCACAGAAGATCATCTAATATTAGAGAGCGTCGGAGGCGGAAATCCGATCAACTGACAACCAGGATGCAGATAACGATTCCCCCACCGCTGATCCATGCAACAGATCGTTTTCACAAACAGCAGCCCGGCTAAGGTTACAGCCACCCAAATCCCACATCACGACGCAGTGCGCTGCCGCACATTGAGATAAAACAAAAGCTCAGGTTACCAACGATAGGAAATCGATAAGAAAATGCACTGTTGTGTGTCCGATTCTTGATGAACACTTTGACAATAGGAAATGAGAAAAGGTTTGCTTCTGCGTGTAAAAATATAGTGTGTATCAGTCCTGTTAGCTATTCTGTCTTTGTAATTTTCTTTTCGTGATTGTATCATTGTTCATCTGCTTTTTTAATTGAAGCTTATTAAATGTTTAACCCAGTTGTCCGTCTAACACTGATAATTGTTTAAAGAAATGCAATTCACACAGAGTAAAGCTTCATCACTTTACATTTCCCTTTCCTCAAAGTCCTCTTTATAATTTTAATATATATTTATATTATAAATGAAGTAAAGAGATATGCCCCCTTCATATCAATGTAATTATGAATAACAAAAAAAGAGTTTGATTCAGATAAAATAGGCCATTTGTACACAAGCAATTAACTGGTTCGGCTTTAAATAATGTAGCCCAGATGGAACCTAATTATAGTCGGCATGCTTTGATTCGGGCTTTCTGTCGGAGTATCACTTGGGGCGTCACTTTGGCTTTTCAGTAACCTAGCGTTTGTTTTGAAATTTGTGACAATCAGAGCCGATTACCATTTGTAACAGCATGGTGCGGAGGGAAGAAAGTATGGCCCATAGCTATGATGGAGTTTTCTTGTTTCATTTTGAACAGCTCAAAACTCTCCTCCTCTGTTCCCTAACTACGCTGCAGACACATGATAACAACTGTGTGCGTGCATGTGTGTGTGTGCGTGCATGGATAGGCTTGTTGCATTGCTTACTGTTTTGGGGGATGGTTTGTGTGTGTCTGGGTGTCTGCGTTTACGTGCATGCGTGCGTGCGTGCGTGTGTGTGCCATCCTTGAGTAAATCCTAGCAAGTGACAAATGTGTTTGTGTGTGCGTGTGTCTCAGTGTCTTGTAGCAGTGTAGAGTCGGAGGGAGATCAAACAGTCAGTCAATTACCTTGAGAGGGCTCCAGTGGCTGTGACAGAAAAGGAGGAGGCTAAATATCCAGGATCAAATACTCTGCTCTGCCTGTCACATAATGAGACAGCCTCCCCCGGCCCAGACGACACATGTTAAATGGCCAAACACAGAGGCGCGGGTCAGGCTCGGCGCTGAAACTCTGCCGTGACCGTGACAAAGAGCACAACTTTCACCGCAGACCTCCGTTCTCTACTTGCTCTTATGCCGCATCATCATGCTGCTCAGTTTTTTGTGTGTGCGTGCGTGTGCATGCACATGTGCTTATGTCTTGCCTCAATTCAAGGTCATAATGGTCATCATTCTACTTACAGTTATAATGTCTGTTAAGACTGCCATTGCCCATAGTAATTATAAACTCATTGTTAAAGTCAAGAAACGTTCTCTGCATTTCCCTTGACAATACTCAGTGTTATGGAGCCCACAGTAACATCATTATTGCATTTACAATAAATGAGCGCATTATTGCATTTACGCTAAAATTCATTCGATTAACGTAATTACAATAAACCTGTTAAAATTGGCACGTGCAAATTAATTGATTCATAGTTATTGCAAGAAAGCACAGAAATTCACGAGGTTCTTTATTTTCAAAATTGGATGGGTAAAATAGAAAATGCAGTATAATTAGAATGATTAAAATGATATCGCTCTCTGTCTTATTTTATCAATACATGAAATCCGTTTGTCATAAAAATTTAATCTGCCTATCAGTTGAAAATGTGAGGGACTAAAACTGAGGGTGAAGTAGTTCTTCTTGGCCATTTATGGGTTTCGCTTTACTCACGAGATACAGCCAGATGACACCTCATCGATCCCACATCTTTTAAAGATATTACTTTGATTTGTGGCATAGCGGAGGTTATTCTCTCTCTCTGTGTCTTTAGCGGCCAGTGAAGCCTGCCTTTGGGGTCCCTCCTCTAAATCAGTGGTCACATCTCAGCTTTGACAACATCCATTAGGTTCGACACACTTTGGCTATTAAACGAAGAGTGGACTTAAGCTGTTAAAGGCCTATTTAAGGCAATGTGAGTGGGTTTATGTCTGTATGTATGTGGGTGTTGTGTGTGTGCGGGTGGGGCGTGGGTGGACTTTATTTCAAAGGCTCCAGCATATAGAGGGGTATATCCAGAGTCCAGAGTCATTGGAGGGGCACAGTCTCATCTGCATATTGGCACAGAGACGCCCCCCTGGTGACCCAGAACGGCGATGGGATAGGGTGGAGAGGCTGGCGGCGTTCCGCGGGAGTTCATCACCAGTTCAGGGTGAAGGAGAGAGCACTGCGCCATTGATCGCTTCTGCAGGAGAAAAAAACAGAAGTAAAAACACTAGTCAAGGAAAGGCCGTTGAGACGGGGAACGTGGAGGAGGTGGGGGAAAAAGATCACAGTGCTTCAAATTGGATATAAATGATAGATTTGAGGTGTGAGAAGGCAGTGTCTTTGTTTTCCAGGGAAAGGTGTTATGTTGAGACCTACATAGGTAGCACAGAGTCACAGTGCCGGTTATTGACTCCCATGATTGCCAGGCCAGTAAATTTGACCCAAGGCACTGACGGCAGTCTGGTTGCTATATAGTGTGCAGCGCAGTCCCTTATCTGAGCCCTACATACTCGTACACACAAATTACACAAAAAACAAAAGACACCACCAGGAGAGGAACCCAAATCCACTCCTGGCCCAAGACCCCGCCCTAACCCTCGGACACAAACACACACACACACACACACACACACACAAACACACAACATCTCTATTAATGTGTCCAGGCAGGGGTCAATCTAATAAACATGGGGTCAGTGCAGTGGTCATCAGAGGCCTGTGTATTGTGAGAGAGCCTTTGAGGTTCCTCCTAATTGTATCCCTGCAGCCTTCTAGTCTAGCTTTTTATAGCTGATACAATGTACACAGAGGAGAAGAGGGGAAATAAGGAAGGGATGAGAAAGGAGCAGAGGTAAAGAGGGTCACGGTTTTCAATCCTTTTCTGCCGTCACCTGTTGTTTTTTTTCGACATCCCTTAGCCTAATGTTTGTATTAATCCTTATATGGCTGTTATAGGAATCCATTTTCATATTAAATAAAAAAAAAAACAATCCACCCCCCGCCCCCCAAAATAACGTGAAAGTGCACATATAAAGATTTCAAGAAGAAAACTCATTATTGCCTGGCTTGTATTCGCTCCTCCGTCTGTTTGTGATCACATGTAAATTTTTCTTAGATCCATCTATCAAGAGATGAAACTCCTACTATCATCTTGCTTTCCCCCCCCCAGGGGAAAAGAAGAGGGCACCTCAATATGCGTTCTTAAGTCCAGTCACAGTTGTGTTGCTAAGCAGCTGAGCTGCTAGCCAGCGGCGGCAGACACAAGCCATTATCTGTCAGCGCTGCGCGACTAGGAGTGGAAAAGAGTCGAGCGGCAGCTGCGGCTATGATCTGTCCTCATCAGCGATGCAGAGCTGAGGTGTTTTATAGCTGGGTCGGTTGGTGTAGGAGGAACTCCTACTGAAACGCTGCCCTGTGATACCCTAACCCTAAGGAACCTGAGGTGCATGTACCAGATTTCAGGCTCCACTGTCACCCCAACTTGGGAACCAGCTAACCTGGAAGAAGGTCAGAGGGAAACCGAGCACTGCTGCCCCCCCCCCCACACACACACACACCCTCCACCGCCAGACCACCTGATATGTTTTCTAGTTTCCTCTCGCCAGCTTCTGCCTTTCCTCAATCAGCCCTTTAGAATGAATGACTACCGCTCCACTGGTTTCACTTAGTGCACCCATTGTGCGTAACTCTGGTTTTGTTGGAAGGCCCGAGATGGAAAGAGGGCCATGCAGTGGTGTTGATTATCAGGTATCCACTTAGATAACATATTAAGGCTGTCCCATTGGACTGATGGGTCATAGGCTGTCATGGCTCTCATGTGGATGGTCTTTGGCTTGTAGGGAGAGAGAGATTCAATGCAGTGTGGGAACTGTGCGAGTTTTGACCCTGAAGAGACGAAACATCTTATCTATCTCTCATCGTCCAGGTGTATGGGATGCAGAGTTACACGTTTAATTATCTTAGAATGTTCCTTTCCTATACCTGCTGCTTTTTTAGTGAGTAAATATTGTGTGAACCCTGCTCATGTTCATATTGGTGTGTATCTTTTACATGTAGGAACAGAAAGACATGAGCTGACCTCCTGGATGAGTTTCGACTCCATCTTCAGGTTCTTCAGTGAGGTGTTGGAGGCCAAAGAGGACGAGGAGGCCGAGGAGACCTCCAACACTGTCACCACGCGCAGCAGCTCCCTCCGAATCAAACACCAAGATTTGTAGAGGACCATCAAACAATGCGTTTGAAAAAGAGCAGAGGGAGGGTACTGTGAGGGAACAGAGGGGGTGGGGTGGGGTTGGGGGGGGGGGGGGGCAGTGCAGGAAGAGAGGCTAAGGTTCTAGGTCCTCTCTGCTATTTCTTTCTTTTTTCTCTCTCTCTCTCTCACTCTGAAAGGGGGGGGGGGGGGGGGGGGGGGGGGGGGGGGTGCAGTGCAGGAAGAGAGGCTAAGGTTCTAGGTCCTCTCTGCTATTTCTTTCTTTTTTCTCTCTCTCTCTCTCACTCTGAAACCTCCATCTTCCCTTCTCGCTCGTCTCACAGTGCCATTTCTCCCTTCCAGCCCTCCCTGGCTCTGCACACACACACACACACAGCCTTGTTGTTGTAAGAGAGACGAGTCCAGGGTCACCGTGTATACATCACAATAACGTTTTGCATTACTTCTAGATGAGCGCAACTGTCAAAGCAATATGGGCCTGAGTGTTAGCGCTTCCCGCGGGCTGTGGCCCGGCTGCGGGTACGGACCACGGCAGCAGAGATTAAGGCTGACAGGCGCTGTGCACAATGCACTGTGGTGCACCTCTAATTGTCCTGACATCAGCCTGAACTGAGCTAATGCCCCTCCTGCCCTCCAGTGTGCACTGCTCATGCTCTCCCTCCTCTTCCCCCCGGTCCTAAAGCCTGCTCTTCTTAACCAGATATCAAATCCGGCTGTCGCAAATCTTCTGCTAAGATTCGATATCATTTCGACCTGGCAAATGCCTTTATTAATTATATTTTGGCACAGGCCTTCCAAAAATGTCCAAACAAGAGTCAACACACGCACTCTCTCTCTCGCACACACACAAACTGAACTGTGATCATTTGGTTTGCTTCGAAAAAAGGGTTTTGTTTTTATGACTTCTGCGTTCTATTACTCCTCCGCACAGGCAGTTACCTTTGACTAACTTTTTTTCGTTCAGCATTGTGTAAAATATGTTCTTACCCATGCCATATATTTCTGAAATTGCAGTTCTTATTTAAAAAAAAAGAAAAATGGGGTTCTTTTTTTTATTTTGAGCTAAATTCGAATGCAATGTCCTTTTTTAATACTTGAAAATATCTCTGGGTTTGATTTGTTAGGCTGTGGAGAGTCAACTTCTCTGTGTTTATTATAAACATATATCACTTTTTTTCAGTTTTATACCCCTGAAATGGATGTCTCTAGATGATGGAATGTGATGAAACAAATAAAACCAACCTGTGCTGAATATGGAAAATTCAGAACAGTGAGGATATTTAAAATCACTTAAAGTCAAGCATCAAAATGGATTTGAGGGATATCTCATTTTAACAGGAGCCAGAAGTCAGCTCACAACACTCATAAAGCCTCAATATATCGCCTTACACATGTCATGAAATCCAGGGTTTCAATATTATTTTAAGCCTGAATGATATTTCCTTAGATGTCTGAGAAATGTAACATATCTATTTCCCCTTTTTTCCTCTTACCAAAGTACTCTTCATATGTACTTAAAAGTGACAACGTCAGTTCCCTGCTTAGCTGCACATAATCTGACTATGTGACACAAACATGATAAAAAAATGTTTTCCATAAGGCTGGTGTGTTTTATAAACCACTCAAGGCTTAATGGGAGACATTCCTAATGTGTCATGCCATTAGTAAAATCTCAAACCAAATACTAAATCTTTTGATACCTTAGACACATTCTCAAATGTGTGCTTTTCCTTTAACTTCAAATAGTTACCATTGTTAAACTTGTATAATATGAAATCCTGCCTCCCCTGCCCACTTTGCGCGTGTGTATGTGTGCGTGGTTTAAGGCTTTTGTGGATTATCTTTCTGCTGTAATGAGACAACTGTGGCTGGTGGTTGCAGGCCTAATTTCCTTTTAATTTGATTCAGATCTCTCCAGGTTTCAGCAAAGAAGTTGGCTTATTATTTGATTTGATGAATTTCATTTCAAGATACCATCTTTCTGCTTTTCAGCTACATTCATTTCGTTTTTCACTGCATAATTTGTATATTGTTGCCTTAAGAATAAACAAGACCCAGTTTTTCAATATCCAAAAAGCCAAATGTGAATGGAACTAAAGATGCAAGAGCAGGCTTAACGCAAAGCACAGTCTCCAAATAGGAGACTGAGAAAATTCAAGGAGGTTATGTGTTGTTTTGGTTTAAAACGCATATTTTGTTTCATGGCAGTACAAGCCTTAGGATTTTATAAACACCAGGGGGTCCTACCAGGTCACGTTATACAATATATACTGGATGATGTATTCTGTATGACGTGACCTGAAAAAAACAAAGAGTAAATCTGGAGAGTATATTTACATGCATATTTCTCACGTTTCTCTATGTTTTTTTTTCTGCAACACAAATAATCACACTGCTTTTGCGTAATTGGTTTCCTTTTTATAATCTACCCATTAAACCTTTTGAAAGAAATAAAACTAACTTTTACATGCTCTTTAAATTGTCAATATATCCCTATGTCATTATCAATAGTTTGTTGTTAATGGTATTTCTTGTTTTGCTGTTTATTTCATCGGGGAATTGCAGACCATCGCAATCATTTGTCTACACTGCTCTGCCGATGGATGAATAAATAAAACGCCCAACCGAGTCCGGTGCATTTTACAAAGAAACTAAAAGTTGCGAGCGAAGTCTGTAAAGTCAGTGTGGAAGAGAAAGTCGAGCACTATGGGAAACTCATAGCCTATTCTTGAAATGAATTTCCTTCCAAACAAGCAGTGTTGATTGCCACGTCTCTCAACTGCTTGAACAACTCATTAAGCTGTGCTGCTTTATCGTGATTTGAAGTGCACGTGGTAGAAGTTTTTCAGCGCCCGTCCCAAAGGTAAGGGCTGATGGACAGTCTTTTAACGGATTATGTCGACAGTATGAAGTGTGTCAAAAGGAAAACAAACTATAAACAGTAATTCCCTTCTTTTTGGTCATTAATTTTAGCAAAGTGACCCCCTCCTCCTCTTCCTTGCTCAAACACACACGCGCGCACACACGCACAGCGTGGTTTTACAGCATCATTTGTTTTCACACGGTGAAACCGATCAGGTCATTAAACGCCCCCTCAATAAATCTTTAGAAACCTTTTCCATTAACCCCCGAACAACAAGTGGAACCAGGCGAGTCCCCCTCACACCGTGTCAGGCCGCTGATTAAAGGGAGGCATTCAATCACCACGACACACACACGTGAAGTAGAAGCCGAACTTTCTCTCGTAAAAAATGTCTTTCGTGCAAGTTTCGTTGCACGTGCCTCTGTCCAAAACAGTCCTGTGATGTTGAGACTCTCCACATTTACCTCGGTGGAGGATTTTCCGAGTTTAATTAAATAGCCTGCCTTCTGCCTAAAGCAGTCATATAGCGGTGCAACAAATTATGACCTCCAGTCAGTTATCATCAAATGCAGACCACTAACACACGGCGGAATAAATGATATTTCCAGCCGCGAATTATTTTGCGCCTTGAGACTTGTTCCCTATCTATTCAGTTATTTATTTTTATTCTTTTTTGTAGATTATAGAGTAATGTTAAAAGTTGTGTGATGTGATGTGCGTTTTAGGTAGAACGTGTGCTTGATTCCACGTGCAGGAAAAACGTGTGTGTCACGCGTCCACGGCATCCTTGGTCCCAAGCTACATGCCATTTATCTTGAAGTGATTATCTGGGGCTCCCGTGTATTCAGATTGATCACCCGTGCGTCACATAGCCACATGTAGCTGCTCCATGTGTCTGCCGGGTGCTGGTTCAGGCTCCTTCCGTGCTTTTTTAAGAGCTCTCTCCGAGGAGCTGTCCCCCCCAAAAAAACCCCAACGATGAAATGATTAGTCCCGTCTTTGTGCGCACTGGAAGTTATAGCACGGCGTGTGAATGTCTAATAGGTATGACTGATTTGATTATAGGTTTCACTCTCTTTGCCATTGTCGCCCACTAGCTGTACAGACACTTACAGGACGATCCTCGCCAGATCATATTTTAAAAAAAAGGGAAAAACATCAGCCGCGGAAGCTTTAAGGATGATGTCGTGCCAAATTGGGGGATGTGTGTGTGTCCGGGGGGTTGCTGTGATTTTTGATTTGTGGAGTGGGTGGGTTGGGTGGGGTCCTTGACATGAAAAAGTTGAGGGGGGGGGGCTGCCACAGCCTGATATTTCAATTTTTACGTGAACAGAGTTGTTGTCACGCTTGCTTGCTTGGGCCCACTCTGGTACACGCCATCCGTGCAGAAGATGGAAGCTCTCCAAACAAACCAGGCAAAGTTGGAATGCCACCCCCCACCCCCAGAAAACACACACAAACACACACACCCTCTCTCCTTCAGCGCTCCTCCCGCGGATCACTGTCAGATCAGTATTTGCATAATTATATGCTCAGCCTAGAAGAGAAAACTAACCCCCAAATTTTACGGGTCACTTAGCTGCAACAATCAATGTTTTATAGGGTATACTAAGCAAGAAAATATATTTAACAATCATGGTGGAGGAACTGTCTTTCTCTCCCACTCACCCTCTCTCGTCAATTCAATTCAATTACTTTATTGGCAAGACTGCTTATCAGAAACAATATTTCCAAAATGTAAATTTGCTTCGAAAAACACCAACGCTCTCTCTCTCTCTCTTTCTCCCTCTCTCTCTCTCACACACACACACACACACACACGCGAACAAATACTTTTTCATCTATTGACTGAGAGCGAATATCTGGCTTAAGCTTTGGATGTGCATTCAAGATTGTATCCCTTCTTCCCTTCCCCTATTCTGCCCCTGCTTTTGTCTCTGCCTGGGTATATATTATGTTGTGTGTGTTTTTTTCCTCAGCAGACGAGGTCTTTAATATCGGACCTGTATAGCAGAGCACAGAATCCACTGGCCGGTTTCGTTAGACATCATTACATATTCATTGACTTGCAGAGAAACCATTTAATCCAGTGGAAACAACTCTTCAATCGCTCCTCTCCTTCTCTGTTCTAATGAGGGCTTGCAGTCCGAGACAGCTCGCGTAGGAACAGAGGGCCAGGGCTCTATTCTAAAGAGTGAGGACAGTGCTGCATGGGTACAGGTGCAGCACCAAGTGGAGAGCTGGGACTCTCATGGGTCGTCGAATAGAGGGACTCCCCATACAGACGTGTAGCGGGGTATTTTTTTTTGATAAATGTATTTTTTTTCACTTAATTTCTCTATGCTTCGATTGACGTGCAAGGTATAATACACCGCACATATTGTGCACAACAACACCGTGCTTTTTTTTGGGGGGGGAGCAAGCTGTTTCCAGAAAGAAATGAGCTTCTGCAAAACGTGTGTACCAATATCCCGAGTTTACTTTACGCACACACACCTACATAGGACGACCCGTAATTAGTGGAATATGATGCGAATATTGCCGGGCTATTCGTTTGTTTTTTTTTCTTCGTTGCTGTCTAATACTTGTAAGTAGCCACTACACCAGCAGCGTGACCCAATGTGTGTGTGTGGTGCGTGCTACAGGGACCCTGGCATATAATACTCCGATTGTGGGACAGCTGTTGGCAGAGCCGTTCTACGGTGTTCAGTCCATTTGGCTTTAATAGCAGCTTTCGGGCGGACCGCTACTCTATCCCCTCACCGCCCCCTCAATTACACCTTCTCTGATACTGTGCTGGAGTCCTGCAGTAAAAAAAAAACACCCTCTGAAATGCAATACTACACTTAAAGAATGGGCTCTGAGCGTTCAGATTTGAGGCGATTCTCTGATGATTTCAGGGAGGCAGTGTTAGGCATGCCGTGATGAAGGAGGGAGGCAAGGAAGTATAACACCGCTCATTGGCCTAGTTTAACAGGCCACCGACGACCTACGGCGGAAAAGTGGTCATTTTGTCTTGATGAATGGCAGGCGCTACAGGCCTGTGTTAGGGGCCTTTCTCAGGCGGTTAATGCTCCTGGACCCCTGAAGACCCAAGACAAATAATGCGTGTTATGTAGCACTCTATAATTTGAAAAAAATCAAATATGAAATTGACAAATGCCAATTTTAATTATGCGCGCGCCTGTGTGTGTGTGTGGGTGTACGAAATTATAGATTGTTAACCTGAGTACACAGGAAATAAGTAATAGTAAATGTTCTACTTCCAGGTCTACTATTCCTCCAAAACGTGTATTCACTACTATTTATTATTATTATTATTTATTTGGCATCTTAAATCTTGACTACAAGGATTGAAATACAGATCATATTTTTAAAGGTGCAAACGACTCAATATTTTATCCTAAATCATTAAATTGTGTAAAAAAAAAAATTTTGTATAATTATTGTTGTAGTTATCATTGCAATAGAAATACCTAAAATGATCCACCAAAATAATTAAATATGAACCAATTAATTACAACAAGAACAAATACGTATCTGTGTATGTATGTGTGTGTATGTGTGTCTGTGTGTGTGTGCGTCTGTGTGTGTTTGTGTGTGTGTGTTAAAAGTGTAAACGGCTCAATATTTTATCCAAAATAATTAAATACATTGTCTTAATATTAGTTTTTAATTGTAGTTGTAGTTCTGATTGTAATAGAAAAACCAAAAAACCTACCCTATGAAAAGAAAATATTAATTAATGAATTAAAATAAAACACATACGTGTCTTTTGTGTGTGCGTGTGTGAGAGAGAGCGAGAGAGAGTAAATGGATGAAATTAAAAACCAAAATAATCCCAAAATAATAAAATATCAGTTAAAAAAATAAGAAGTTAAGAGTATGATTGGAATGATTTCAAACAATATATATATGTATATATATATAAGCAGTCTAAAAAATAATTGTAATTCAGAGTGTACTATAAGAAATAAGTTCAGATAGAAAACAGACTAATTTAACTAATTTCTATTAGAACTAACGACAGTTCCAGAAGTTAATCGTTATTTTTGAGCAGAAATTACATGTTGTCTTTGTAAAGGGACCACAATATATCGAATGACCTCGACAGTAAATGGAACAATATTTTCTTACACTTAAAGCAACGAAATAATGAGGGATTTCCAGAAATCCTTAAAGTACAATCCTCCCGAAATCAATATCGCTATTGGAGCTGGAGACATATCGATCAGTTGGTGGTTAGAGACAAGGCCTTGACTTACACTGTAAAAAGAAATCGTGTTCCAACAAAGCATCAGCCACGTATTCCTTCTTGAAAGATTTAACCTATATAAAAAAAAAAATCCAACTGGGTCAAAGTAAATATCTCTATATTACTCTTACATCAATAAATTAAATGTTTAATTCTCGTACAAAAATACTGACGACAACATCAATAATAATAATAATAATAATAATAATAATAATAATAATAATAATAATAATAATAATAATAATAATAATATAGTGAATAATATACATTGCGATATAAGGAACATTTTACTATTAAAGATGTTTTAATCTAATATATAGTTTTGAAATTCTTCATTTTAAGGTCTTTCTTTCAATCTCTTCACACACTTCAAGCAAAGTTCAATAGTTGCTGAAAGCTCTGCTAATCCAACTATTTTTGCAGTGTAGCCCCTGCACTACACCACACTGCACCGTCTCCTCTCTTTTGGGTTTAAAATCACAGAGAGGAGAAAAAAGGGAGTGCAATTCGATATTAAATCACACATTATAGATGAGTTTCATCATGTGGACGCAGCCCTCCGAGGATAAACACGGCAGTGCGTGGGGTAAGAATAAGATCCAAGTTATTATTACTGAGGGAGCGGCCTTTAACTGGCAGCACTCTGGCCCCCATCCTCATTACATCCACCCCAAAAAGAGATGAAGGTCTAAATGAAGTTATTGCCATCCAATGAACTCAAATTAGCTGGGCCACAGCATGACAGACAGCTCGGATGAAGAGAGACGAGGAGGGTGGGGGTTGGGCTTGCAGGAATATAGGTGGTGGGATTGGCAGGTATATGTTTTGATGTGCATTTCATGGTTTGCAGGGCCCCTTAAGTGAACTCGAGCTCATTTTGAATCACCGTGGTTAAGCGAGTTAATATAGCTACTCGTGTTATTAAAGGGCCTGTAGTCACCTTGCAGTCTGCTCTGTGATGCCTAACCCCTCCTTCCCATCCCGACGGCTTAGACTTTGTTCCCATCCATTTCGTTTCTTTATCAACCATTCAAATATAACATCCCTCTGCCTCTCTCCCGCTCGCAATCTCTCCATCCGGTTGAATGGCTTTCTTTCTTGTCGCCGAAGTCCTCATTGTGTTGGCTACCTGAGTCAGCAGGGAGGATAAAAAGAGCTGAGTTTGACGGAGGAAGGGGTAGTTTGACATGCGGGCAGTCAGAGGCGATGATAGGCGAGGGACGGGTGGGGGCGAGGGGCTGTGAGGAGTTGAGTGAATTTACCTGCTCCTCCGGTGGCGAGCTGTATTGTGCGTGTGTGTGTGCGTGCGTGTGTGCGTTCGTGTGTGTGAAGTTAACAACACAGCGGCCCACTCTACTTTATTGCTGTTTATCCCTGCAGCAAAAGCTGTCAGGTGGTGACAGATTGGCAGCATCTCTAATCAGTGCCCTACTCGCTTCTCTCTGAGATCCCCTCTCAACTCATTCACTTCTGATCTTCCACAAATGGACTATAACTAATGGCTGTTCTTAAGATAATACATAATATGCATATAAACTGCAACTTTTCAGTTACGCGATTCAAACGATGTCGAGATTAATCAATCCATAGAAATCTAATTATGTAGTCGTGACTATTTGTGGTATTTGAACGTATAAACATGTTGTTGTTGTAGCCTATTATATGAACATCATCTATAAAACAAATGTTATATAGCTAACTTAAAGCGTATTGCATAAGGTTCAATTAAAACAGGAGCATTGTTATTCTCTACAGGAACATCAATTTCAAAAAATAACTTAAGTATTTTCTGTATTCAGCTAAGTCTGTAACAATTTGCAGTTCATTTAAGGCATATAGACTACTAAGAACGTAAATGTACATGTTGTGTATATTTGACAATAAATGCTTGAATCTACAAATAATATAATTTTCACAGTAACATTTAAAAAACATTTTATGGATCAGTCTAATATATAAACCTTCATATTCCTCCGGTCAGATTTAACATCTTGTTTTGGTCTCCGTATTGACGGTAAAATATTAAAAATGTATAGGATGATTAAAGCCGACGATAATTGATCAATTTATGATTTTTGCCTAACTCCAAACTTCCACAATGCCATTGATTTTATAATAAACGAAGGTGTGTGCGCACGTGTGCGCGTTTGCCTGCTGGGACGACTTTGATACCGCTCCCACGCGGACAAATGGAGACTGTCAAATAAATCGGCCAGCACTAGAGCTTCAAGTGCGAGGGGAAAGTCTTTCGAAAAGGCAGGAAATCCAACCTCAACGGCCCCCGTCTCATACGGGGGTCCGCGGAATAACAGTGGACCCAAAGCTATATTTCACTTAGAGCCTTCAGTGGGATTGGTGCTTATCTCGCCAGCACAGCGTCGCTGACCTGTAGGCTGCTGCATCAGAGGTGTGTGTTTGTGTTAAGGTGTTAACCTGTCAGGGGGGACTTGTTAGGACTTTAACTCCGACTGCTGGCGGTCTCCAGACATCCGGGGTGGCATCGATTTGAAACTTGTCCTGTCTAATTTGATGATAACATCCAGCCTGCCCCGGCGCAGCACCATGGACAGCGCACTCTCTTGACCTTGCCTCGCTATCAAATTACCCCCGTCTGGGTCCACGGTGGGAGCCCAGCACCGAGTTTACTATGGAGAGAGATAGAACGCGAGAGAGAAAGAGAGAGGGAGAAAGAGAAAGTGGGGGAGAGTCTTCTGTGAGGCCACACTGTAATTTTGTAGTTTACATTGGCTACCACGCTAACCATCTATGTAAACAATACTCACAAGCATATATATTGGCTTGTCTGTGCCAGCATGATAGTGTTGTGGTTTTCAAACTGGCTACATGTGGTTATTGGGGAGGTATTTTAAGCTTTTACTTTAAAATAAGCTGTAGTGCAACATAAAAAAACGCCATTAAAACTCCTGGATCGAAGATGTCATTCAGGTATAAGCAGATGAGTCCCGTTTGATGATGTGCTTAGAGTAAAAGTACTAATAATTCAAAAATGAATGCTTCCGTTTATACTATTATTATATATAATATTACCATTTCACCACTACTGAAATAATGCCTCTGTAGGATTGTACTTTGGCTACTAATCAAGTTGGTGTTAACCATTTTACATGTTTGACTAACATAACTTTGTATCATCTTTGTATATCTTGTTATATAAGTGTTATTTGTGAAATCTTGGTCGGTTAATAACTACCAACTTTCAAATAAATTAAGTTTCTAGTAAAAATTAGAACCACTGCCTTTTCTCATGAGCATATTAAAAAGTTGGGTGCATTTAACACCACTCAGAGAATGATTGGTAGGTAAAGTTGCATCTCACATTTATGAAGCAGATTAAAAGATTTCATCCACTTGAGCACCATGCAAGTCTGTGAGGAGAAAAAGACAAAGAGTTTTTCATCCATCAGTCAGACTTTAAGTCAAAGTAATGGGAAATCTGGTGAACAAATGTGCACACCAGTGTGTGTAAATAGATTTTGTTTAAAAACAAGCAATTTAGGTTGTAAATATTCTCAAAAATTAGTTACATCATATCAGCTGGTCCATATACTGTGGTAACAAGTTGATTTGGGAACCAGAATTTACTAAAGTTTGGGAGATTCAAGGCAGTGGCATGAGTAGGATTTACTGCTGGCAAGAGAGGGAGGGAGATAGAGAAAAAGAGAGGGGGAGAGAAGCTGTTTGATGGAGCTCTACGGCTTTGAGACAGCTTGTTAATTAAAACCCCAAGAGATGAGGCTCTGCAGCCACCGTCCATATCAGAGGACTGCTAACTATACTGACAGCGAGTTACTTAACAAGCGAGCGCCTCAATCCCATACCTTTTTTTTTATCACTGGCAAGCAGTAAGATATTTTAATTCGTTAAAATCCCACTGTGGTGGTGAAATATCTTGTTTTCTACTTAAGGAACTATGACAAACCTTCGTATTCTCTGTCATTCAGGGGATAGAGCCCAAATAGCTGCTTATGCCGCCAAATCCACACACCAGCTTAAATGTGGCAAATTCGATTAAGGAGGGAAAGAAAGGAATGTCAAAAAATGAGTGAATTAGTCTAGACATAGGTTGGGTGGTATTAAATTCTTAGCTTTATATTCAGGCATTGGAATTATTTCCAGAATCAAAATAGCTTGTGATTTCAGAGAGGCAGATATGTCTCAGTGAAGATACAAAGGGGCAGCATTAAGTCAAAAACAAAGAAGCTACTGTCTGTGTTTTTTGGTGAATGTATTTTCTGATCAGTTTCAATCGAGGTCATCATACGCTTTGTCCCCATGCATTATTCCACCTTAATTGAACCCGCAACCCGCCCTTTGCCTGCGGGATCTCTGAGCTCTATGCATGTGTGAGATGATGGCTTGTTAAGTCGAGGAAAACAAATACCAAGAGAGCCTTATTCAAGCACTCAAAATGTATGATGGACCCATGCCCATTGTTCAGAAAATAATTGAAATTCTGCTTCCCCCCTCTCCCATGCTCGCTAATAACGTGTTTGGCCAACTCATGTAAATAGCAGAAAGAGTAGCCTTGGATTTGAGGGAATAAGGTGAAGCCTGACTGTCTTTCATCTGGGGGCTGCAGGTGGAGAGACCCATACAGTACAAGCAAACCTGCTGTGCCACACCACCCAGGACCCTACAGGGGAGGAAGAGATGTGTGTGTGTGTGTGTGTGTGTTTAGAACAGATAATACAGCTCAATCAACACAATGAATCACTGCTTGCCATTAGATTGTTCTGTAAACTGTAAACGCTCCAAAGGTGTGTCAAGCCAGTTAAATATCAAATGTCTAATGTAATCATCAGTATACTGTAGAAAGTTTTCACATGATTGGCAAACTACACTGCACATTCATTTATATCCATCAAGTCTTTACACAGGATCCTAGGGTTCTGGTATGTGAGGAATACATTAAGCCACAGTGCCATAATGAAGCCAGATCTTCAGCCCACACTGGCTGCACATGCATGCGGTTGCTGGTTGAAAACAAAACCAAAACAGCAAAAGCTGCAATTTCATCAAGCAAACAATACAATTCCCACTAATTCAAATAAGTATTATCAAGATTCAAGTCACAACTCGAAGTTAGACGTTTATCTTTCAGTTTAATTTTATTGCGGCATCTTTTCACACGCGTGTGTGTGTGTTTGTGTAAGTGTGTGTGTGTGCGTGTGCAGGGTGCGTGTTTCTTTGTCGCTGGCTGCCGTATTAAGGCCCCTGCACCTAATCTGTTTGTGGCTGGTCTGGGGCCACGGCGCTTTTTAAGACAGCTGTAAAAGGCTCTCCAAGCCTCCAGCACATTCATCAACGTCAGACACCGACAAGACGCTGTTTAGTGAAAGTGTAACTGCAGCAGTATATTTTAGAGCAGAGTGAGCCACTCAGCAAACAAGACAATGGACTATTTTCCCTTGGTTGTAACCAATCTAAAACGCATTATAAAATCAAACAGAGGATAATTTCATTGCAAAAAAAAAAAAAAACACAACATAAAAAATCCAAAATTATATGAGAGTACATTTTCGATGAATGTGTCATTTCAAATGCAAGATATAGTCTTAGTTTTTCTTTATTTATATCTATTGAAAATAATTGAAAAATGTCACAATAGTTAAATGTGCGTTCTAAAGATTTCCTGCCATGGTATTTCTAAATATTTCTGCCGTGTTGATGTGGTAGTCAAGTCCATCTACATAGGATACGCTTATCATTTTTAAATGAATATGATGTCCATTTGAAAATGGATGATTTAAGTATTTTTATTCATTTCAAAATATAAATTTGAATCAGTGAATATATGCTCTGCAACTTAACATTGCTAAAACAAACAATTCATTATCTGAAGCGCAAATATTGTGCGATAGTCTGCGTTATTAACAGTTTACATTAACATTAAATGCATTACTGCTCGCTGGTTTTAATCGATGTGATTCCACAGCTTAGCAAAACCAACAACAATGACAGTCGACATAAGATAAAGCAATTACAAAACTCCCCCACTATTCGCAGCGGTCATTAAAGTCGTTTGCAGAGGCTGAGATTGCTGGTTAAAACTCGCCCTGAACGCACTGCTGCTCTGTGCGGTGGGCTGAGAGCACTGCTGGATAGAGAGAGAGAGACAGAGAGAGGGTGTGGGGCGGTCCTTATGTCAGAGGGTCCCACAACGCAGAGCGCCATCTAGCAAACAAAGATAGAAACAATAACAGCATGGAGGATCTGAGAGAGAGAGAGAGAGAGAGGGCGAGACGCAGAGTGTGTGTGTGTGCGCGGGTCTTTGCGCACAGGGCACACAGGGGCGCAGGAGGACAGCACGACAAAGCGCCGTTGTTTAACGCTCTCCAGCACTGAAAACTGTGTGTTTGTCATCAACGCATTAGCCCTGCCGTCCATGCTATATAGAAGCGTGCCATTTTTAGATTAACAAAGGATCCAGCTCAAATCGATTAAGTAGAGTAACTGCTGCTGTAAACAAAAAAAAAATCCCCAAAAATCCACCGGATCGTGTTTTAATGAGCATCCGAGGGGTCAAGATGGCAAACCCACAGATCAGTGGTCCAGCTGAAAATGAGAGTACCTTTAATGTCACGGTGGGTGAGGAAGGGAGGGCTTGTGACTCCCCCACTTTTCAAAGTCAATCGATACTTTCGCTCTCAAGCTCCATCACAGCGTTTTACTGGGGACATGTATCGTCTACCACAAGCAAGCAATACATCTTCTGTCAAGTACATAGTTGCGAATCAATTTTATAGTATTATACGTATATAGTATCATATATGTTTGATGCTCTGCGCTGCCGCTGAGAGGTGTTAAGAGGTGTGGTTTGACCGGTTAGAGAAAAGGGAAAGGATGGTCGCTTGTTTCCACACACTTCTATCGTCACCCACTCTGCTGTAATCTTCCCTACTCATCCTCCCTATAGCCCATTGTTGTATATACACAAACACAACGGAGTAGTCATCCTTTCAACACCATTGCTGACAATTATAGAATAACAGCAAGAGCAGTGTGGCCACATACAATATGAGCAGTAATATTAATAGCAGTGATGATTGCCAGTATATAGGAGCACAAGCACTGTTAGTGCAGCAATCAATGCAGAGCTATATCTAGAATGTTTAAACTGTGTTTCATTTGACTGGCGGATTGTTCTCGTTATTAATTATCTTAGTCCATATTATAACCAAACAGGTTTTACATTTTTTTTTATCATTATAGCTCAATAGTGCATTGCAATAGCACAGTTGTTTTTATGCCATAGGAAGCAAAATAAGTCTAAATTTCCAATTTTGACATATCAATGATCTTTGTCAATTTTGGATGGCAGAATATCAAACTGTATACGACCAGTATTCGAGATAGGACCGGTATCATATATTGGCATGTTTATGACTTTATGACTTGAATTTTCTTCCTTTACTTGACTTTTTGGACATTTTTAGATGACATTGTATATTTGATGTTTTTGTTAAAACTTTAGATGATTACATACAAAAGCCATTCTGATTCTGATTCTTCTTCCTGATGGCCAGCAAGCTGAACTTCTCCCCAAAGGTCCGCAGTTCTACAGAGCCACCATCAAGAGTATCCTCAAGGGTTACCAAGAGATGCCTGCAAGTGTTCTGCTCAATGTCAGGTCCAGGCAGCGGGCCAGCAGAATAGTGGAAAACCCGACTAAACCAGCTCACCAGTTCAGATCCATTAGAACCAGATCCACCGGACACATGAACAGTTTTTTCCCTTGTGCCAACTCCCTCCTTAAGAAGCCGTCACTGACAATGACAAATACCCTACAGTTACTATATATTATATTGTGTAAACTGTACGTTTTAAAGATTTTTGGGGATTTTAATTTTCTCTTAATTTACTGTATAACTTTCACTTTGCGCTCTACACAAAGTAAAATTTCTATGTAAATTGTATATTTGCGAATAAAGGCTAGTCTGATTCTGATATACTAATATGTGCATTTGAAGTGTTTTTAAAAAGATTGACGTTTTTTGTCAAATCTTGGACGACATGCTACACTATGACGTTTCACTTTTTCTTCCTCCTCTACCATCATTTCTTGCCCTAACAACGATCCTCTGCGTGTTTTGATAATGTTGGCATTTTGACTTTTACTTTTTTGGCTGACATAAAGCATTTTTTGTCAAAGTTTGGACAGCATGCTACACTTTTTTCACCTTTTTTTTTTTCACCTCTACCTTATTTTCTCGCTCTGCCGATGCTCATGTGCAATTTTCATGCGTTTTTGACATTTTTGACTTTTTAAATTTTTTGGCAAACATAAGGCTGTAGTAAGGCATTTTTTGTCCAATTTTGGACAAAATGCTATACCATTCCGTTTTCGCTTTGTGCACTTTTTTCATTTTTATATATTTATATATATTATGTATTTACTCACTCTGCCGATGCCCCAGTGCAAGTTTCATGTGTTTCTGAACAATTTTACTTTTTTCACTTATTTGGCTGACATATTGCTATAGTAAGGTATATTTGTCCAATTTTGGACGACATGCTATATTGTGACGTTTTCACTTCTTTCACTTTTTTTTCACCAATTTTTCATTTATTTTCTCACTCTGTAGATGCTCCTGTTCAAGTTTCGTGCGTTTTTGGCATGTTTGACTTTTTTCACTTTTTTGGCTGACATAAGGCTAAAGTAAGGTGTTTTTGTCAAATTTTGGACGAAATCCCATACTATGAAGTTTTCACTTTTTTTCACCTCTACCTTATTTTCTTGCCCTGCCGATGCTCCTGTGCAAGTTTCATGCATTTTTCACATTTTTTTGTTTTTTTTGGTCGACAGAAGGCTATAGTAAGGCATATTTTGGAAAATGTTGGAAAACATGCTATACTATGTTGTGTTCACTTTTTTCATTATTTTTCAACTCCACACTATTTCATTGCTCTGCTGATGCCCCTGTGCAAGTTTTGTGAGTTTTTGACATTTTTGACATTTTTTTACTATTTTGGCCGACATAAGGCTATAGTAAGGCATTTTTTGTCATATTTTGGACGACATGCTATACTATGCCGTTTTCACTTTTTTCATTTTTATTTCAACTCTACACTATTTCCTTGGTCAGCCGATGCACCTGTGCAAGTTTCATGCATTTTTCACATTTTTTTGTTTTTTTGGTCGACAGAAGGCTATAGTAAGGCATTTTTTGTCATATTTTGGACGACATGCTATACTATGCCGTTTTCACTTTTTTCATTTTTTTTTCAACTCTACACTATTTCCTTGGTCAGCCGATGCACCTGTGCAAGTTTCATGCATTTTTCAAATTTTTTTGTTTTTTTGGTCGACAGAAGGCTATAGTAAGGCATTTTTTGTCATATTTTGGACGACATGCTATACTATGCCGTTTTCACTTTTTTCACCTTTTTTGCCAACATAAGGCTATAGTAAGGCATATTTTGGAAAATTTTGGAAAACATGCTATACTATGTTGTGTTCACTTTTTTCATTATTTTTCAACTCCACACTATTTCATTGCTCTGCTGATGCCCCTGTGCAAGTTTTGTGAGTTTTTGACATTTTTGACATTTTTTTACTATTTTGGCCGACATAAGGCTATAGTAAGGCATTTTTTGTCATATTTTGGACGACATGCTATACTATGCCGTTTTCACTTTTTTCATTTTTTTTTCCAACTCTACACTATTTCCTTGCTCTGCCGAGGCCCCTGTGCAAGTTTCGTACATTTTGACATTTTTCACTGTTTTCACTTTTTTGGTCCACATAAGGCTATATATAATAAGGCATTTTTTGTCAAATTTTGGACGACATGCTAAACTATGCCGTTTTCACTTTTTTCACCTTTTTTGCCAACATAAGGCTATAGTAAGGCATTTTTTGTCCAATTTTGGACGACATGCTATACTATGCCGTTTTCACTTTTTTCATTTTTATTTCAACTCTACACTATTTCCTTGGTCAGCCGATGCACCTGTGCAAGTTTCATGCATTTTTCAAATTTTTTAGTTTTTTTTGGTCGACAGAAGGCTATAGTAAGGCATATTTTATAAAATTTTGGAAAACATGCTATACTATGTTGTGTTCACTTTTGTCATTATTTTTCAACT
Source organism: Colistium nudipinnis (assembly GCA_016785305.1). NCBI lineage: Eukaryota > Metazoa > Chordata > Actinopteri > Pleuronectiformes > Rhombosoleidae > Colistium > Colistium nudipinnis. The sequence goes on from JAFBJU010001715.1 coordinate 788,159, forward strand.
CCACACTATTTCATTGCTCTGCTGATGCCCCTGTGCAAGTTTTGTGAGTTTTTGACATTTTTAACTTTTTTCACTTTTTTGGCCGACATAAGGCTATAGTAAGGCAATTTTTGTCAAAGTTGGACAACATGATATACAATGACGTTTTCACTTTTTTCGTTTTTTTTTCACCTCTACTATATTTACTCACTCGGCCGATGCCCCTGTTCAAGTTTCGTACATTTTGAAATGTTCTCTTTTTTAATTTTTTTGGTCGACATAAGGCTATAGTAAGGTACTTTTGGTCAAAATTTGGACGAGATGCTATACTATGCCAGTTTTAACTTTTTCATTTTTTTTTTCAACTATACACTATTTCCTTGGTCTGCCGATGCCCCTGTGCAAGTTTCGTGCTTTTCGATATTTTTCACTTTTTTGGCCGACATAAGGCTATAGTAAGGCATTTTTTGTCAAAGTTGGACAACATGATATACTATGACGTTTTCACTTTTTTCTTTTTTTTTTCACGTCTACTTTATTTACTCACTCGGCCGATGCCCCTGTTCAAGTTTCGTACATTTTTCACTATTTTCACTATTTTCACTTTTTTGGTCCACATAAGGCTATATATAATAAGGCATTTTTTGTCAAATTTTGGACGACATGCTAAACTATGCCGTATTCACTTTTTTTTTTCAGCTCTACACTATTTCCTTGGTCTGCCGATGCCCATGTGCAAGTTTCGTACTTTTTGATATTTTTCACTTTTTTCACTTTTTTCACTTTTTTCACTTTTTTCACTTTTTGGCAGACATAAGGCTATAGTAAGGCATTTTTTTGTTAAATTTTGGACGAAATGCTATACTATGCCGTTTTCACTTTTTTCTTTTTTTTTCAACTCCACACTATTTCATTGTGTTGCTGATGCCCCTTTGCAAGTTTTGTGAGTTTTTGACATTTTTTTCTTTTTTCACTTTTTCGGCCGACATAACGCTATAGTAAGGCATTTTTTGTCAAAGTTGGACAACATGATATACTATGACGTTTTCACTTTCTTCGTTTTTTTTTCTCACATCTACTAAATTTACTCACTCGGCCGATGCCCCTGTTCAAGTTTGGTACATTTTGAAATTTTCGCTTTTTCAATTTTTTTGGTCGACATAAGGCTATAGTAAGGTACTTTTTGTCAAATTTTAGACGACATGCTATACTATGCCGTTTTCACTTTTTTCACTTTTTCACTTTTTCACTTTTTTTCGCCATAAGGCTATAGTAGGGTATTTTTTGTCAAATTTTGGACGACATGCTATACTATGCCGTTTTCACTTTTTAAATTTTTTTTCAACTCAACACTATTTCATTGCATTGCTGATGCCCCTGTGCAAGGTTTGTGAGTTTTTGACATTTTTAAGTTTTTTCACTTTTTTGGCCGACATAAGGCTAAAGTAAGGTGTTTTTGTCAAATTTTGGACGACATGCTATACTATGCCATTTTCACTTTTTTCATTTTAAATTCAACTCTACACTATTTCCTTGGTCTGCCGATGCCCTTGGGCAAATTTCGTACATTTTTCACTATTTACCCTTTTTCGGCTGACATAAGGCTATAGTAAGGCATTTTTTGTCAAAGTTGGACAACATGATATACTAAGACGTTTTCACTTTCTTCGTTTTTTTTCACATCTACTATAATTACTCACTCGGCCGATGCCTCTGTTCAAGTTTCGTACATTTTGACATTTTCGCTTTTTTAATTTTTTTGGTCGACATAAGGCTATAGTAAGGTACTTTTTTATCAAATTTTAGACGACATGCTATACTATGCCATTTTCACTTTTTTTTACTTTTTTTTTCAGCTCTACACTATTTCCTTGGTCTGCTGATGCCCCTGTGCAAGTTTCGTACTTTTTGATATTTTTCACTTTTTTCACTTTTTTCACTTTTTTCACTTTTTCACTTTTTCCGACATATGATGCCCCTGTGCAAGTTTTGTGAGTTTCTGAAATTTTTAAGTTTTTTTCACTTTTTGGCCGACATACGGCTATAGTAAGGTATTTTTTGTCAAAACGCCATGCTATACTATGCCGTTTTCACTTTTTTCATTTATTTTCCACTCCACACTATTTCATTGCATTGCTGATGCCCCTGTGCAAGTTTTGTGAGTTTTTGAAATTTTAAGTTTTTTAACTTTTTTGGCCGACATAAGGCTATAGTAAGGCATTTCTTGTCAAATTTTGGACAACATGATATACTATGCCGTTTTCACCTTTTTTTTTTTTTCTCCTCTACTATATTTACTCGCTCTGCCGATGCCCCTGTGCAAGTTTCGTACATTTTGACATTTTTCACTATTTACACTATTTTGGTCAACATAAGGCTCAAGTAAGGCATTTTTTTGTCAAATTTTGGACGACATGCTATACTATGCTGTTTTAACTTTTTTTCATTTTTTTTCAACTAGACACTATTTCCTTGGTCTGCTGATGCCCCTGTGCAAGTTTCGTACTTTTTGATATTTTTCACTTTTTTCACTTTTTTCACCTTTTTCACTTTTTTTTTCACTTTTTTTTTCACTTCTTTCACTTTTTTCACTTTTTGGCCGACATAAAGCTATAGTAAGGCATTTTTTGTCAAATTTTGGACGACATGCTATACTATGTCACTTTCACTTTTTTCATTTATTTTCAACTCCACACTATTTCATTGCGTTGCTGATGCCCCAGTGCAAGTTTCGAAAATGTTTCACTTTTTTTTGACTTTTTGGCCGACATAAGGATATAGTAAGGCATTTTTTATCAAAATTTGGACGAGATGCTATACTATGTCACTTTCACTTTTTTCTTTTAAATTCAACTCTACACTATTTCCTTGGTCTGCCGATGCCCCTTTGCAAATTTTCGTAAATTTTCACATTTTTCACTATTTACACTTTTTTGGTCCACATAAGGGTATAGTAAGGCATTTTTTGTCAAATTTTGGACGACATGCTATACTATGCCGTTTTCACTTTTTTCATTTTTTTTTATCTAGACACTATTTCCTTGGTCTGCTGATGCCCCTGTGCAAGTTTCGTACTTTTTGATATTTTTCACTATTTTCACTTTTTTCACTTTTTTCACTTTTTTCACATTTTTCACTTTTTTCACTTTTTTCACTTTTTTCACCTTTTTTCACTTTTTTCACTTTTTTCACTTTTTTCTCTTTTTTCACTTTTTTCACTTTTTGGCAGACAAAAGGCTATAGTAAGGCATTTTTTGTCAAATTTTGGACGCCATGCTATACTATGCCGTTTTCACTTTATTCATTTTTTTTTCCCTCTACTTTATTTACTCGCTCTGCCGATGCCCGTCTGCAAGTTTCGTACATTTTGAAATTTTTCGCTATTTTATATTTTTTGGTCGACATAAGGTTATAGCAAGGCATTTTTTGTCAAATTTTGGACAACATGCTATACTATGCCGTTTTCACTTT
>JAFBJU010001715.1:793867-841266 GCA_016785305.1 Colistium nudipinnis
ACTATGATGTTTTGACTTTTTTCACTTTATTTTCGCACCTACCCTATTTTTAGGCCCTGCCGATGCTACGGTGCGAATTTGGAGTGTTTTGAAATTTTTAACTTTTTGGCCAGACATAAGGCTATAGTAAGGCGTTTTTTGGTAAATTCTTTGAATCTTCGACACCATGCTAAACTATGACGTTTTGACTTTTTTCACTTTATTTTTTCACCTACCCTATCTTGAGGCCCTGCCAATGCTACGGTGCGAATTTGGAGTGTTTTGAAATTTTTGAAATTTTGGTTGAACGAACATAAGGCTATAGTAAGTCGTTTTTTGGTCAATTTTTTGAATCTTCGACAACATGCTAAACTATGACGTTTTGACTTTTTTCACTTTATTTTTGGATTTACCCTATTTTTTAGGCCCTGCCGATGCTACTGTGCGAGTTTGGAGTGTTTTGAAAATTTTGACTTTTTGCCTGATATAAGGCTATAATAAGGCGTTTTTTGAGAAATATTAGATTTTTTTAAGACATGCTATACTATGACGTTTTGAGTTTTTTCACTTTATTTTTGCATTTACCCTAATTTTAGGCCCTGCCAATGCTAGTGTGCGAGTTTGGAGTGTTTTGAAAATTTTGACTTTTTTCCCGACATAAGGCTATAGTAAGGCGTTTTTTTGAGAAATATTTGATTTTTTGACGACATGCTATACTATGACGTTTTGACTTTTTTCACTTTATTTTTGCATTTACCCTATTTTTAGGCCCTGCCGATGCTAGTGTGCGAGTTTGGAGTGTTTTGAAAATTTTGACTTTTTGCCCGACATAAGGCTATAGTAAGGCGTTTTTGGTCAGATGGTTGATTTTTTCATGACGTGTTAGACTAAGACGTTTTGACTTTTTTCACTTTATTTTTGGATTTACCCTATTTTTAGGCCCTGCCGATGCTACTGTGAGAGTTTGGAGTGTTTTGAAAATTTTGACTTTTTTCCTGACATAAGGCTATAATAAGGCGTTTTTTGAGAAATATTTGATTTTTTAAGACATGCTATACTATGACGTTTTGAGTTTTTTCACTTTATTTTTGCATTTACCCTATTTTTAGGCCCTGCCGATGCTACTGTGCGAGTTTGGAGTGTTTTGAAAATGTTGACTTTTTGCCCGACATAAGGCTATAGTAAGGCGTTTTTTTTAGAAATATTTGATTTTTTGACGACATGCTATACTATGACGTTTTGACTTTTTTCCCTTTATTTTTGCATTTACCCTATTTTTAGGCCCTGCCGATGCTAGTGTGCGAGTTTGGAGTGTTTTGAAAATCTTGACTTTTTGCTCGACATAAGGCTATAGTAAGGCGTTTTTTGAGAAATATTTGATTTTTTGACGACATGCTATACTATGACGTTTTCACTTTTTCACTTTTTAACTTTAAGCTACAAGTTATTTTACTAATCTCCTGTATATGATACTTCACAGTTGCAGAGTTAATAATTAATGTGTTGTCTCCCACTCCCTGCATCTCTAAATGAAAACATGCAACACCTCAATTCAGAAGTACAAGTTGAGAATAATTCAGCGGGAGCAGGCAGGCGGCTGCCTACTTAAACTGAGGTCTTGAGCCAACTGAGGGGATTACGACACAATCACAATTGATTATTTATTCGAAATTAAAGTTAGAAATTGTTACACTCATGAACGTTTTTCATAAAAGTATTTTGTAAAGTGAACCGTGAACCGTGAATCTATATGCCTTATGTTTAGGTCCTGTCTCTCATTTTATTTTCCTGACATGAAAGATGTCTACCCATGTTGGCTGCAGATGATACAAAGCAGTCCCATAATATGAGAAGCTTTGGGTTTAGGGTATAACTTAAAAATAGCAGTTACAATTCTCTGTAAACAGATGCCTGAAGACACAGAAATGTGCTTTGTGTGGCACTGGCCCAAACCTATTGGGAACTACTGAGGCTTCTGGCTTGTCCCACTTAAATAATCAGCCATCCAGAAACAGAGCCGATTTATGTAGCAGTAGTCAGTACTGTGCACTATGCAGGCAGAAAAGAGCAGACACGATGGGTTTAATGCAAACAATGCACAGAATAGACAAATCTTGTCCAGTATCATTTTAAGACATTTTTCTTTTACTCATTCAAATCAATATATAGTTTCAGAAAAAGAAAAGACAGTTCTCCAATAAGGCTTCCTTCAATGAAAGCAAGAATATAAAGTCAACTTCCCATCCTGTGCAGTTATCGAAAAAGTGGTAATGAGTACTATTACCTTTGCACTTGCACAGAGCAAAAGTATGTTACTTCTTAATTAAATGTTTCATTTCAAGTCTGCTATCAGGGTGGTCCTTTATCAGACAAAGTGCTGACGTGTTTGCACATGCCTCTATGGGGGGTTAATGTCAGTTGGTCCACAACATTGAAATCTCTCATCAACTGTCACATGGATTGAAATGAAAGTCAATGAATCCACATTATTTTAATGACGGGGAATATGGATTTGACTTGGTTTCGAGTGAGATGTTAAAACATCTCACTCGAAACCTTGCCATGAAAGTAGTATTTTCACTGACAGCATGGCATTCTCTCAAATGTACCCTTGTCTTGGCTTTTTGGGATAAGTAAAAGAGAAAACTGGAGGCGCAAAGCTATGAATACAGGAAAATGATGGGGGAATATAAGTTGGTTAAACATTAAGGACACAAGCCCCAGTTAAAAACAGGATTATGCACCATCTATTGTTTTTGTATTAAATTGGGGGGTGAGATTCATCTTCAGCTAGGGCACTGGTTCCCAAACTTAGACTAAGGGCGTCACAAAATGAAAACAATCGAAAATGCCATATTTTGAATCATAGCTATCACAGAAGATAAACATAGTTAGATTTAAAATAAAACTAGTTTAGTAAAACACCCATGACCCCAAAGGTGATTATGTCAAATGATGTCAGTGATGCAGAGAGAAAGAGTGACGCGGCTGAGAAAGAGCTACATGGCCAAGGAGACAAACTGAGCACTTATTAGAGGCCAAAGAGGGATGTAATTGACAATGAAGGAAAACAGAATATGGATCGGATGGTAATTTGTTAATCTTGTCAAGTCTAGTCGTTGTCAGACCGTCTGCTTCTCACATAGATCTCAAATGATTCTATACAGGGCAGGGAGTGGAGCTTTAAAAATCTGTGCAATGCATTTTCAAATCTACTCTTCCAGGTCCCAACAGAGGAACAAGGTACAAAAGCAAATGAGCAGACAGCTTGGAAGAGAGTGGCAGAGGAGAGCTGTGTCCTGTCATGAATCCTGTTAAAAGAATTGCATTTTGGGTCTGCTGCGGTGTAGCTCTTAAATGTCCCCAAAGACATCAATTGGGCAAGGCCACGCAGGTAAGCTCAGAGTCTCGGAGCTAAAATTGAAATCCTTGACCTACTCGTGCTTTCCCCTCACACTAGAAAATCGGAGCCATGTGCTCTCTTGTGTGTTGTCCATGAAGAATTGTTGTGCAGGCACAAATCCCACGAGGAACATAGTCATCATCAATTTCCATGTCGCATCAAGAGAAATTAATGTCAAATCAGGAGGTAATGGAAATGCATGGATGAAGGTAAAGAGAGTAAAGAGTAAATGACCTATGAGAGAAAATTAATTTAATTGTAAGCAAATTACTTAATTGGGTATGACTAAGTGGAAGAAATTCAATAGTTAGTTTTTTTACAACACATTTGTTCTCCACACCCAGAGCCAAGATGCTCAAAGGGATAAACCGTGGCTTTGACTAAATTTCAGATACTATATCTACCTTCAACTTATAGAAATGAGAAGATGAAGCGTCAAATACCTTGAGACTTTCTCACATTTCTTTTTATCTGTTCAGGAAATGAGTTCTCAAAGAGTTTTACTCAGTGGGGGGACTATAGATAATTGATGATGAAGTTACCTCCTCTCCATGGCAGCGGCAACAACCATGCCTCAAAAGTGGGGATGAAGTGATACTTAAGTAACCCAGAATTTGTCAGACGCTCTCCAACACAAGCACTCAAAGCTGCCAAAAAGAAAAATCTCCCAGGCAGAGTTTGACTAGTTGGTTGATAGCTGTGTGGAAGCCAAGGAAATCTGTGGCGTCTCTTCCTGTCAGTATCACCACATCCACATTTGAGATCAGACCACTCAGCGTAAGCAGGTGTAATCTGCAGGGTGAATCCTCCTGCAATTATACACTCCCTGAGTCTTCTAACATGCCAGAAAAGAAAGTGGAAAACTGTGACTATCGGTGTTCTGTGAGTTTTAAAGAGCGTATTTTCACCAACTGAGCAAACTCATTACTAAATGAACTGAAAGAACAGCCAGATCGTGTTTACTTATATGATAATCGAGAGACTCAGTCTATCAGTCTTCTGCAAAGGGTAAATCACTGTGTTAATGTTTCACCGGCCCTAAACTTGCTCTGAGAGGTCGTCAAAGACTTGAAGTTTTTTTCATAGCGTTATCTCTTCAAATGTAAGCATTCAGCAGGACAGCTACATTTTAATTGTTTTTTTTCAGCTTATAAAAGTTATTATGATGATGATGATTATGATGATTATGATGATTATAATTATAATTGATTATGATTATGATTATCATTATTATTATTATTATTATTATTATTATTATTATTATTATTATTATTATTATTATTATTATTATTATTATTATTATCCCCACCGCTGTAAGGGTTTGCATATTACTCGCAGCTGATCGAAGACAGAGGAAGTGGGTCTGGCAAGAGTGCCTGTGTGTTCTGGGCAGTGCTGTGTTGCAGACAGGTTGAATCTGTCTCCCAGCTGAGGTGACCAGGAGCTGAACAATGACAAACGGTTTTGTCTCTCCAATTTAACTTCCTTATCAAACCTCGAGCTGACTCGCGGCTTAAAAAAAAACAAAGCACATCTGGTATGAAAAAATTGCCAACAGCGCCATAACACCCACCAAACATTGGCTATCCATCGCAACTTGCAAACATTTCATAGTAAAGTTGAATCGTCTTTGGCCAAGACTGAAATATCAAATATTCAATATTTTGCCCAGAAATGATGTACACACATCCACGGTTTCCAGGAGATGAGTGCTATTGACTCCGGTCATCTTTTTTCCTCCAGCCAAGCACATCACCAACTTTTAAGAAGATCAGATGTTAAGTCGAGATTGCCTGAGGCTTTTCATGTTTTTTTTGTCAAGCTGGTCTTTACATTTGGTTTGTGCACTGCCCACCTTCTTTCTTTCCACCTAAAAACCTGCTGAAAAGTATAGATCTGGTTATATCCTATACATACACTAACCTTCTGCTCTCTCACTTACCTCCTTGTAATCTATTTGCTATGAGAGCATCCTACATTCTTTGCTGCCGTTACATCGATTCACCTCTGTAGTGAACTTCCATTTTCTTCAGGTTCTGCCATTTTCGGACTGTAAAATAAATGATTCCTCACTAACTCCCGCTATTAAGTTCAAGTCTCTCTACACTTCTTTTTCAAATGGACAGTGCTCCACTGGCCATTCCTGTCACCATTATTCCACTAAAGTGGTGGACAGTTATTCACTAAGTGCATTTGTTCAGCATTTTAACCTGTCTCTGCCTCATTTGTTTCGTAACATTTACCGTGTGCATCTTGTATCCAGTCTCATTCTTAATGAGACAGAGTGAGAAGACAATGACCCCTCAACAGGACAGTAGTGCTCGGATCAAAAGGCATCGAGTTGACTACAAAGGCGCGTCAGCTGTATGTTTACTGCATCTTTTGTTCAGCTATGACCTCTGTCATTTAATGAGAAGAGACACTGTCCATGCTGTGCGGCTTCGCTTGTAATGACGAGGGCTTAAGGTCCTGGAGGCAGTGCAGAGAGAATGTGTCAGTCTATATGGGTATGAATACAGCGGTCAATAACTCATCAGCAATGAAAAAGCACAAATACAAACAGGCCCTCATCTGTGGACAGGAAGACAGCTGCACATCCTTTTCACAGTGACACAGTACCTCTAAAAACAATTACCCTGTCTCACACACACACACTCTAAAATCGTAAAAAGGGCCTCACTACACATAAACAGCCAGATACGACCCTCAAACACACATACAACCAATGCACACAGGAAATACACAGGCGTACTGACAGGAGTGGGTTGTGAAATCTTAGAATTCAGCAAATGTTTGACGAGACAAAACCAGTGGCCACACGGTCCAATCGGGACCGGATGATCCTCAAAGTTTACCAAGAAAATCCAAACACTGCCAAATGTGTGTGTGCAAAGTTTACAGGAAGTTCAGAAGCCTCCCAGCCAGCACCAAAACCAAAGCATGACAGACATAACGGTACACATTTACATAACTGTTTTCTCCAAACACAAGAGAAGAAACAGTATCTGGCAATATGACACCTACTCTATGACGAACAAACACCCTATAGCTGAAAAAAACTTCTCACAACAGAAAATACGTACAGGTGTTATCTGCCATGTCTGGAGGTGAATGATGAATGCAGTTCTCTGCCCGATATCCGAGTTCTCTCCTCGGATGGCTTCTTTGGGCCTTTAACAGGTTTTACTGACTGATGTGTATCATAACAGTGTCACAACAATCACAGCCCCCTCTCAAGAGTGTTGTCAAGACAAGCTAATGCCGCCCGAACTCACAGAAAGCAATTTACTTATCAAAGGAGCAGAGATGATGTGGAAGGAAACAATTCAGCACACGTCCGAGATGAAGCTGTAAATATTGTAAAACGCATCCGAGGCAAAGATGGATGGAAGTGTGCTAATGCACGTCCAAGGTATACAATGATGTAAAGGAGTCGCCAAGAAGGAGGCGAAAACACAGGGGAAGTGGAACCAGAAGTAAAACCAAAATGCGGCGGTAATGCAGCTTGAAGGATGCCAGCTGTCATAACACCTGAAAGATGATCTCGGTATAAAATTCTAGCAAACCATTCTGGAACCAGCTGTCGATCAATTGTCTTCTTTGAATAATTGAATGATCAAGTGATCTACCAAACTGCACGACTTGAAACACATGAAGCACCCGGCTCGAAGGAAAACATCGAATTAGAACCCTACTGCTTAATTATCGTGTGTTATGGATGGATCTCTGGATGGAAGCTACACACACAGTCATTCACTCCAAGAGAATTCATTCACTCAAAGCGGCACACTGAATTATGTCTACCGAGGAGCTCACACAATGGCTGCTAATTATAATCCGCCGGCAACAATAACGATTATACTGAAGATGAATACTGTGAAAGCTAACAAGAGTTAATGAGTGACATTTTAAAAGAGGGCAACGTTTTTTTCAGGGTTGAAAAGGTAACAAAGCACAGAAGAAAACAAAAGATTAAGTGATGAGATGTATCTCTGTACTCTATTTGAGTAAAGCCTTGAGGGGGAGATCTTTTAAATTAACACATTGGAGGTTTAAAGAAGCCGTGTGCCTTATTGTTATCCCCGGCATCCTCACAAGCTCGAGCTTAATTGGCACACTGCTATTACAGACACAATTTCCACTGTATAAATTTAGGTTACAAACCAAATTCTCTCGAGGAGCTACTTTCGCCACGCGTGGTAAGTATATGGAGTGCAAATCAAATCTAAGCACATTTTTTGGAGGTTGGCGTAAGCCCAATCGTCTGTTCGGAAGAAACGGCTCCTTTCCTGAAATAGGCAGCGCAGGTTTAGTTGTTAGGTAAAAACTGATAGACTGGAGAGACCGGTGTGTTTTTTCTTCCAACACAGTTTTATGATGTTGCCACAAATCTGGAGAAACAACTAATAGATATTTGGTGCATGAGTGAGGTTCTTCATCTCCATATCTGTTTTGCTCCACTGTGCTTCACCACTCTCTTGTAGTTCAAACTTAATGAACTCATGCACAAATACAAACACACTCAAAAGGAGCCGAGGTCAGTACACACTAGCAGAATAGTGAAAATCAACAGAGCTGCAGGGCTTTATCTTTGCTTTGATCCTAAACAGAGTTCTGCTGTGCCGTTTTGTTTCTTATGTGGGGCCTATATGCTATTTATAGAAGAGGTTTCAGTCTCCAAGTTTAGACCTTACAGAATTGAGAAACATTGAATGAAATCTCTGTGGGATTCAAATTAATAAAACACTGTTAATATATAAACGGAGGGGAAAAAATGCTTCTTAAAATCTTTAAATATCTGGGATTTCCAGAATGGTGCAGGTTTTTCTTCAAAATGCATACATTTACTGAAAAGTGTTTTTTTTTCAAATAAATGTTTATGATAACAATTATTTTCCTGGATATACCAGATTGTAAAAGTTATTTGCAATATGAAGTAAGTCGGCTCTAGAACACAAACTGATGTGTAGCAGCTTGCCTCCCTGTATGGCCAGACCAATTCCTTTATAGCAGTCTTCCTGCACCCAGTGTACACACACATGATCTATCTGTGGCCTTTGAGGAGGAAATGTCAAATCAGCGCGTCGGATAAGGTCGGAACAAGAGCAGTCGATGGGGCATCATTTCACACGGGAAAAAAAGGGCACCTGCCCGTTCCCCACACCGCACAAAAAACGTCCATCTTCCGCTATTTAGTCTGGTATTGATTCTTAAAATTGTTTTCCAAGTCAGGAGATGATGGCTGGAAACATTATTAATCACTTCAATAGTATCAAGAGAATGTCACCAAGGATGTTCCTGAGGATGTCTTCAACTCAACAAGGTAAATGTTCAATGAATTGTTATCAGTGTGCAGAACTGTGCAGACAAATAAATAAATAAAACAACATAATCACTTCCTATCTCCATTTTCCCTGACAATATGATGTCAGTTTAGGTTAAGAAATTATTAATATTATTATGAGATTCCAATAATTACAGCTGACCTTCCTTTGTTATTAATTTGACACTGTTGAAACTGACCGGCCACTACTATGTTCTCATCAACTTTTGTGCAAGTAGACATAAACTACAATGACATTGCCACTAATGGCACTTTACGTATTCAAATGTGATGGTTGTTTCCATGATAACATTTCCTGTAGAAAAGCAGCTAGCCAGGGTAGTCTAATTGGTCCTATATATAAAGTAAATATATTGGATTTAATAAAATTGGTGCCAAAGTCACTTGAAACTGACTTCTTATGTTCTGCTTTGTCCATTGTAAACCCTATACCTTTATGTTTCCAATTTATCTGTAAGCGTTGACATGAATAAAGCCTTACACTACCCAATGAAAGACAAAGAATAAGCAGTGGCTCCTCTTCACCACTCTTTCATTTATCATAAGGAGTCTTGAAGGGAAATATATATTATAGCCAGACAGAAGGGGGGAAACTGCTGGTCCAACAGCCAAGCCAAACCTGAATCAATCATACTACATATATCATATATCATTTGTTTTTCCTCCCTCTATCCCTTAACATCGTTTCTCGCACCATGTTCATGCCTGCATATATCCTTTCTTTCTCACCTACTCTTTTCCACCTGTCCCTCTTTCCGTTTTCTCATTTCTCTGGCCACACTGCTATGTGGCCACACATTCAAATGTATCCAAATTACAGGAAAAAAAGCCTGCTGAGGTCCATCAGCCTGGAGTTGTGGGGCTTTCTACTGAATTATGCCATTTGTTTTTCTCAATCCAAAAAGCCTGGTGGGCCTGCTTTCAACATTTTCACACATGTCCTGCAAAGGGAAGGGAAAAAAAGGACGAACTGGCCATGGTGTGAGGGGAAGAGTGTGAAGAGTGTCACTGTGTTTCTATACTCGCTAGGACCAAATCAGCACATGAGAAGGCAACTGGGAGCGAAATCTGTCAAATATGAAGACACTTTTTGGCATAAAGAGAACCAGCCACATTAAATAAATTCAGATAAAAGTATATGAAAGAAATAATCCCTGGTGGGTGCATTTAGGCGGCTAACAATGACAGGGGAGACAGTATGTGGCTGCTATATCTGCCCAAAACACGGAGGGATTATAACTTTGGAAACTGACTGGCAGCTCAAAAGTAATTTTCAACAGAAAAACACTGAACTATATGATGATCACAACATGATGAGCTTGAGGAAATGATTGATGCTTCACCTACATGGCTGAAACAGACATTTCGTCAAATCAAATTGAACAGTTCAATATTAAATATTTGATTTTGTTTTCATATAAACTATGAAGAAATACTTTCTTTAAGTACTTTTTTGTTTTACCAGAATTTGCTAAATTATGATTTATGTCAAATAACCAAAGAGCTATTGAGGTTTGATATAGTTGTACAGTGTGTTTGTATCTGTGGCTGTGTTTTCTAATGCATACATGTGAGATGCAGATTAACCACCTGGAAAACAAAGAGTTTCTCTGGTTGACCTGTGGCCTGGCACAAGAAACACAAGAAAACATGTGGAAACAATAATTACATAACTTGACACTAATTATGTATTTACTATATCAATAACACCTTTCCGAGTTCATGTGTAGCGCAGTGTTCCTTGTCCTCGCTATCCATCTAACCTTGAGTTTACATCGACAGAATAAATATGTTGTGTGTAAACAACAACTAACAGATACTGATGAACCCAACAGCTGAACACTGAAAACGCAAACAATCTGCTGCGACAAATATGACAGCTGAGCTTAGTCCTAATTATATCTGCCAGCAATTCATCTAATAGTTGTTGAAATATTTCAGTCAAGAAGAAAAATGTTGGCCATATAGTGAAATGAGAAAAAAGTCAATGGAAGTAAAAAAAGTGAGTGGGGACTTATGGAGACCAAAAAAGTTTGAACAAATCCAGTTTTTAAATGGCATATTTCACACTCTAATACAACTGACTGGCATAACCATTTCTACTGCTACTATTGCTTAAAACTATTTTCCTTCGCATATCTATCTAACAATTTGTATGTATCTATCTGAGAAGTGAGCCATGTCACTAGGAATACTAATTTTAGTTGCATGAAAAATAGGTGCGTCTGTCTGTCTCCATATTTTGGTGCATGAAAGCATAAAACAGAGAGTAAAACAGGCGGAATGTGTCCAGAGTTTGTGAATTTGTTGGTGTGTGCATTGGCAAATACTTGTGCTCTGTGTTGGTGTGTGTTCTAGTCCCAACTTCTAATGCAGCGCTGTCACCCTGACTCCCAGCTAGACACATATTTCATGGCTTGGTAGTTTCTCTGTATGGCGGCAGGGCATGATAGCGTATCTGTGGAATCCTCCTCACTTGCCTAGAGTTAAGTTTAACACAATGCAGGAAAGAACAGCCTCAACAAAGACACTCAGGCAAGGGGACAAGATGAGATACAGGATCCTGATTCACCGCAGCTGGGAGGCTCAGGTCAAAGTAGGACAGGAAAGAGGCAAATGTGAAATTACTCAGAAGCCACGATCACGTAGGGATATTTACACAATATAGTGGAGGTATATACAATCGTACTTCATCATATCTTGCCACCGTTAGCGGCAAGATATGACATCAATTTACTTTGAACTAAAAACCACCTAATAGTAACATTCTCCAGCTGACCACCAGCATCAGGACGTCTTGTGTGACAAGCAAACAGCAGAGCTGCAGGAAAGTTAACAACATCCACCAGTTTGAGTACACTTCTTCCAGATGAATATCAAATCCAAACACTGACTATGAAATTAGACTTACACACGCACTTCCTACATGTTTTGATCCAAAGACAAGAACAACCTTTGAAATGAGTAAATGAGTAAATGACTTGCATTAATAAGTGAGGGTTAAATCCAGATCCTGATTTAGATATCATTCATTTTACAGCAATAGTGGATAGAAATATTAATAATTGAGACTAAAAAAATGTTGTGTCAAAAAAGATATTCTAAAGTTGAAACATTCAATATAGATAGTCTGATAGTGTCACTGCACACATTAACCAAATGGGAAAAAAATGTAATTTGGATAGAGGATCTCTTCAAGGAAAAAAAAAAAAAAAAAACGCTGAAGTCCTCAGCAGAGAAGTCTGGAAAACTATATTAATTAAGATCTAATCAAGTGAAAGTGAAGTCAAATATTGGTTTTACCAAGGAGGGAAAATAAGAGAGATGGCAGACTAAGCCACTCGAAGAAAAAGCACTGCCTTGTGTGCAGCGGAGGGAACATTTGGGTTAGGGATGGTGGATGGGGCTAAAAAACACAAACACACTTTATAATGGAAAACAAGTGGTGTATTCATTGTAATGTACTGTTGACTTTCCCAGAGGAGACCACTTGTTTGGGGTCCATATGTCAACCTTATCTATGCACACTCGTACACAAACACACATACATGCCTACAACTGTAACTCTCAACACAATACCACTGCTTCAGCTGTTGCTGGTGGTTTTCCTCCAGACACTCATGCACAGCACGCACGCACGCGTGCACCCACCCGCGCACACTTAAAACTCCAGCCAACTTCTCAGGGTGGCATTGTTCAAATACACAGCTGCCCCAGCTCTGATTAATTCATTACAGGGCCAGGCACAGTATAATGCGCGCGAGTGTGTGTTGTGTGGATGGAGCCGAGGAGAGGGGGACAAAGACAGAAACAGCGGGGAGGGAGGGAGAGAATGAGGGAAAAGATGGCAACAAAGAAGAAAGAACAGGGGAGAGAGAGAGGGCATGCAGAGATTAAAAAGAGACTGCGATGGGTACAGAAAAACAGAGAGAGAGGCGAGAGAGCGAGAGAGGAAGAGAGAGAGAGAGAGGGCACATTGGGTTTGGATTATTAGTGCTCCCTAGTGGTCAGCTGGCGGATTTATTTAAATGATTTATTACATTGTTCCTGCTCTGGGATTTTGTGTTTGTTCGTATTGAACGCTCCTCTCGTGTTGTATTTATCATGCGTGTGACTTTGAAATTGCCACTGCCATTGACTTTGAGCCTCATAAGCAGGCTTGACATATAAACCCCCCATCACTCCCCCCACACCCTTTCACCACCATCACCACCATCACCACAGCACTCCTCCATACATCCTCTCACCCGCAGCGACTCCCCTCAAAGCGACCCGCACATACAAACGACCCGACAATGAATTCCACACGGCAGACTAATGAAGGCAATTGTGTTGATGTATGTAGCTTTTAGGAGGGGTTACTGTGTGCCAGCGGACAATGTTGTGCAGACTTCTGCCCCCATTGTTCCCCTTCGAAACAGAGTTAGGAAAATAGCCCATTTATCGCCCGTCAAATATCGGCCTCATGTTTCCATATAAATGTTAATGATCTCTTCCCAAAGACCCCGCTCAGTCCGGCGGGAGGGTTCTCTGAATACGGGGGAGAAAGAGCTGCAGCCAATGGGAAGAAAAAACTACAAGTCAGCTGAAGAATAAGAAAGTAATCCAGCTTTTCAATAAAACCCTGTTTTTCTAAATGTCACACTGGATTAATAAAGGCCTAACATGGTCAGCAAAGGGTTTTTTATTTTTGTCTAGCCAAGAAAACAAGGGAATCAGTGACAAGACTGCAGTGCTGCATGGCTATGCACATTCTCTTGAGAAATTAGTTATTTTCTGTGGAAATACGGTCAGCGTTTCCTACTGAAAAGAGAGGCGGAACTGTTTTCCTGACCAACATGTGCCCTTGACTATATACCAGCATTGCAGGATTAAACACATAAACAATGGGTCGTATCTGGTTTCATTTACCCATGGAATGTTTATATGTGAGAAAATACAACATTGGCACAACACCCCTGAATATGGACACATAAAGACTATGTGAGACAACCATGGGGAAAGGAGCTGACAAAATATATGGCTGTATGCCTGGGAAATATAGTCACCTTACACCAACTCCCAGATCTGAAGAGACCTCAGTTGGAAAAACTTGATTCACATCTAAACAAACTGGCACCAAGTCATTCTGCAAGGAAGTGGCAAAAAATAATCTCAAACTAAATTCGAAATAGTTTTACTGAAACAGACCTCTGCACTTCAATCAAAAGGGAAAATAACAGTTATTATTATTATTATTATTATTATTATTATTATTATTATTATTATTATTATTATTATTATTATTATTATTATTATTATTATTATTATATACCAGCACATGTAAACCCACAATGTGTCACTGAAGGTTGAAATGCATCAACACATCAGGATGACAACCCACCCACCCACCCACACCCCCCCCCCCCCCCCCCCCCACCCACCCCCCCCCCCCCCCCGCGGGTGGGGGGGGGGGCACCCACACACCCCCACACACACACACGTTTCCAGCCTCGGATTAGGGTTGACGAGGTGCCTCCGAAGATTTCTGTTACCTTCTGTAACCAACAATCTGACATTCACACCCACGCATGTCACGATTGGTCAGTTCTGAGGAGGCGAGAGCAGAGCCAGGATTGGATAGCTGCTATACGGATTACGTTCCAATTAGTCTCAACAAATGATGTTTTCAAATGTTTTTGAACTAGACTCAGTAAACATCTAAGGATGACCTACCTTTTGCTATTTAGAATTCAATATTAAAGTGCATTCTGCATGTACCTATATATATTTATTTGTTTTCAAAAAAGGTCCGCTGGAATAAGGAAAAGTAATCTTAAAATAAAGATTTCTAACCTTTGCAAATAGAATAGGGACAGAGTCACCAGAGCCAGCGTGGTCTGGTTTCTGGCCACACCGATTACATCCAAGATCAAGACAAACCTGGAGTAGATACAAGCTGCCAGCCCACAGGGAGACCTCTCTCGCTCTGTACATCTTTCTCTCTCTGTGTTCCCTCACTCCTCCACTCAGCCTCTGATCTGTCCCCTTCATCTCTCCATCCATCCCTCTGTCTATCTGAAAGCCTGCAAGCAAAACTTTTCCCTTCAGCACCTCTAAGATGGTCAGGCATGCAAGAATAAGCTTCCATAACGGGACTATCGATTTGCTGTGCTTATTTATTTTATTTTGTCAATGCTGGTAGAAGTATTCTCAAGGTGATGGAGATTATTATATGAAGAGTTTATTTATCTGTTTATTTATTTCATACAATCAATGAAAGAGGTGAGAAAAGGCACAGAGTGATTTGATGGGACAAGAAAAATATAAAAAATAAGCTAATTTAAACGGTGCATAAAACAATAGGCATTGTTGTGAAATTGTAAAAAATAAATACAAAATCCATTAATCAGACTACAGTTTGATTTTTAAATATATTCAAATGTGCAGCATTCAGCCTCGGTATCCACCAATGCAGGATGATGCCAAACAAGAGCAAACAAGATAAGCCAGAGAAAAGTAATGGAACATAGCTATTGACCCAAAGATTCAGAAAACAACCAAAATATCCCCGGAGGCATTTACGCAAAAGTTAGTCTGTTCTGTACAGGGTCTGGCACTTCTATGAGTCAGCTGCAATACATTCTGTAAAATAAAATTAATTGATGCCCAAAAAGCATGAACAGACTATGAGAAAACACCAAAGCCTTTCTAGGCAATCATTTAAGAATTTACAGTTACCTGGAACTGGAAGAGGTGAAGTCAAGTTGAGGTCTGGAGGAGCAATTAAGTTTTCAACTGCTACTAGGATTGATCGAGAAGCAAATCTGCAGTGTGACTTATACCTTAAGCACAATGAAATCCTCTGGGGTGATGATTTTAAAACAGATCTTTTTTGAATTAATGAATCGGATAAAATGAGGTGTTCAATCTGAGGAGGGACACCCTTTCATCTTTCTCTCACTCTCGCACACCAGGTCCTCAATTGTTCACCCACTGGACCATCCCATCTCTTTCAGTCATTCTTCCCTTCAATGCACTCCAGTCTCTCTTTTTTTTGCTCTCAATCTCAAACTTTGTTCTCTTTCTTACTTTTGTCCTTATCTGCCCATAGCTTTGTACTTTCCCCTGTGCCCCACCTATCTCCCTCTATTACTGCATGTCGTTTCACAGGCTCTCAGGGTGCTTTGTATCCCCCAGACACAATGCCATCCATTCATATTACATCAAGAGACACTGACAGCAATTATCTGAAGGGGACATGAAGCTGCAAAACTCCATGATCCGGCGGATGAAGGGAGAATTGAGACAGATGGGCAGAGAGTTCAGAAAGATGGATAGAGAGACAGATGATGGAGGCTTGACTTCAATTTGGGGTGAAAATATAAAAGAATGGTCTGATAAATGTATGAGGGCGTTGGAAACTTCACTGGACAGAGATCCGAGGTTGACAATGCTCACTTCAAGTGTGGCAAGTTTAATTTGTGTTTTACTGTTGGAGGTAAAACACTTAAAAGTTAACTTAATCCCAGCACTGAAACCAGTTTGAAAACAGGGTTTGCAGTTGTATTCAGTGGTATAAGTATTCTGCCTCCAGTACTAGGTGTCATCCGAGCATGCTGTTGCTATAGCAACCTCTACTGGCACAGTTCTAGAGCCGGTGCTGCATCACATCCAGCCTTTTATCAGAATCCATGACCAACCAAGTATTGACAAGCATTTTTAATCTAGCCCCCCCTTCAGTCACACACACAAACAAACGCACGCACACACACACACACACAGTTTGACTGCAATGAGCTTACTGTTTACAAGCATTATACACCTGCAGGTCTGGATTACCAACCAGGCAGAGCATGCAAAAGTCCAGGGTCTTCAAAGAGAAACCACACTTCAACACAAAAACATGCACAACTGTACAATGAAAACTATAAACTGACCAAACTGACTATTTCTGTAATGATTCATTGATGATGGGTGCCAATGTGAATGAAAAGCAACAGAGACTCTACAGTGTAGGGCCCTCCAGGAGTTTGACCTGACCATTTACCACTGTATGCAAACTGGACCTTTAAAAAAAAAAGGAAGTTTGGTGTGAAAAAGCTGCTCTGAACACAGAATGGAAGTCGAAAAATTGCCTGGAGTACGTGGATTTCCTCTCTAATTTATTGTTGTTCTGGCTTTCCATTACTCTTGAGGCCTTCCACCTGCCAATACTTTTTTTTACCATTAGTAATCACTATCAACAATGTTGTTGACCAATATTATGTCGCTGTTTATGAGTTGCTTCCAGCAAACAACTTAAAAATTCAATTTATCTCGAAGCTGTATTGGAAGTGTTGAGCTGTGCACCGACACACAAGATAATGTAATTGTTCATAGAAGACAATGAACTAACTACACGTAGTGAGTCCATTTAATAGAGTACATATTGGGTAACAATTGTTTTCATTTATACGTTTCACATCATTTTAAAGCCCCCTGTACACGACAAATTCAAAATGATTTGCATTTGCAAGGCTTCCTTTTTTGGCACTGTAGCTACATTGTTATATTATTTCTACTACCTAAAGAACTTTTTTCTAACTGTGACAGCTTGGGATATTACAAACTATTGACAAAAGTAAGAGAAGGATTTCACACTCCCTCCTCTCCTCCATCCATCCATTCATGGCACATTCATCTCTCAAAATTTGTTCTCCCTCTCCTGACTTGCTGCTCCATTTCTCCCGTTATGTGTGGGCACTAACTTCTCCTCAAAGGCGACTGTCATTGTTTTCCATTTGCAACGATTCAAGGCTGTTCATGGCATCTGGGGGCAAACGGGGGAGATGTGAAGACAGGAAGAGGGACATCGAACCGGGGCCGAGGCCGGGAACCAAGGATCCGTAGCCAATCTACCATGATGCTTCGCTCTGCAGTTCTGGGAGTGAAGTCAATCTCCCGCTTCATAATTTCGTTACACACATTCAAGCTCAGATGTGCAGGGACAAAGCAGCCACGGCTGAAGTCCTGCTTTTTATCACATGTGTGTCCCCTCTGAAACAACCCAAAGGAGCATTTATTCAAAAAGGAATCTATGGCCTCAACAGAAAAATCTGTTTGCAGTTTTAATGTAGGTACTACAAATCTAAGTCCGAAAAAAAAGGAAAAATAAATGCTCATATTGTCTGACAAAAAGTGCAAAAGAGCATAAGCAAAGCTGAGTGTTTGGGAGAGGCAAGTTCCATCTCTTCTCTCCTTTACATTCAGGAAACACTCGCAGACTGCAGTAAACTGATATCAGGGTTTTACTACAAGCCGATCATCCTCACTTGTTATAAGTTTATCCCACAAACCTACAACACGTAGAGTTCTGATGCAATCTCTTCCAATGTTGCGGCTCAGGTCCGCTTTAAACCGGCTGTTTTTTTTTAAAAACACTCTCCCAGTCAGCAGTTGCAGTGGACAAAAAATAATAGATCAAGCACAGACAGTGTGCACCCCGCAAACTCAACCTAGAAAACCCAATAACAGCCTATTTAATAGGTCAATGCTATGATGGGTCTTATGATGTATTGGGCAATCTTCGGCTCACACCCCGCAGCGCTGCAACCCGTTTTTCCTGCCTCCACAACATTCATAAGGAGAAGTTCAACCTGGAGTGGCGACGAAGATGGAGGTAAAGGTGGCAGAGAACGATAGAAAGATGCAATAGTAAAAGTAAAATCAGTAAGAGTAAAATCGGAATCATTAAGCGTGAGGCACACCAAATTAGAGGTAGCACTGTCTGTCAGTTAATAAAAAAAAATCCCTATTTTCACCTCCAGTGGTTTTCACTAAGAAGAGACCGCATACAAATGCAGCCTCCTCTGGTACAGACCCCCAGCTTTTCAATCCTTTGGCAAAGTATTTGCTCAGTGATTGCTATTGATCAAAAGATTATCAACTGCCCACAAAAGGAGATTTGACAGCCGTCAAACAGAAAATCCTCTTTTCGCTTCATCCTCACAGAGCCTGCCATGAGCCAAACTCAGGTGTTTACTCGAGGGGCACCAATCCAAATCCAACCCTTTCTCACAAAGCAATTCTAGAAGCCAATCTCAGATAATCCGATACAGTCAAAAAATCTGATAATGAAAAGTGGCACCGCTCAAAAACCATTAAAAACTACTTTTTAACATTAAAATCTGGTCAAAGCATTGGCTTAAAAAGGTCAGTATAACAGCTAAAATATGATTACATTTAATTTTAGATAATCATAACATACACTATCTGAAGGCAATTTACAGTAATGCCGAGATGTTTAGTAATTTATATTTTTTTGTTAATGAGGTCCCATCATTTACACCAGCAGGGATGCCCTTGCAAAACACACATCTACACTGCATTTGGTTCAATATATAGTCTCATGGTGTTTAAAAGTAAAACATATACGAATCTGAACACTGATAAGAACCAGAAAATCGACAAAAACGCTTGACCCAACATAGCACAATTTTGCAGCATACATCACTGACCAAAAGAGCTAATTAAAATGCGTCTGATTGGCCAGTTGGATAGCGAGCACAGGGCATGTCCAAATTCTACCAAATCCCACGGAAAAGTCACACATGCAAGCTCACAGAAGTTGCAACCTATTACCTCATGGTCCCTTTGGAGTCCCTCATGTTTAAAACACACAATCTCAGTCTCCTAAGGCAAATCAGTTATTGATGAATAATTTAAAACCTGGGAAGATTTATTTTTTAAAAGCACTGGATTTTAAACATGTCTGTCTCGCAAAGCTCAAATGTATCTTTTCTATCAAACATTCACAACGGCACATTTCAGAAAATCTCACTGGTGATGACGCAAGGAGTTTGAGAGCCACTTTTTTCACTTGCTTCTCTCAGGTATTTCTCTCAATGAACTCTGCTAATGGGCACTTACTTATTGTTTAATTTCATCAAAGCATTTTCTCAAGACCACGGCATTATTTGAAATATTGTTTAACTATTTTGAATTTTCTATTTGGTGGCACTTCTTATCCCGAGAAAGGGGACACGCTGAACCCAGGTAGGGCTCACACCTGGGGGCGGAAGTCAGCACAAAAAGTTGTGATGATTATGTTTGTGCATGGACACTGTAGTGTGTGTCTCTACTTCCAGCACAAACTCGGAGAGAGAAAGATACCAGACTGCATGTAGACTGGTGTGTATAAGTGGATTATACGTAAAGAATTCCTTATGCCAGGCTGCAGCTTTCTTTGTTACGTGGCAAAAAACAACCTATCAAGAGGAATTGACGAGAGATTAAGTTTAATTTTAACTGCTTTTCTGCTTACATAATCAAAAGGCATTTCCTAGACCATATCTATAAACAGTTATAGCAGAATTCATGTCAGATATCATATGGATCAACTTGCTTCCGATTGATCACATCCCATTTATAACAAGTTTAAAGGATATGTACAATGCTGCCTTCTCATTTGTCATTTTAAAATCATCTGTTTTTTTTATATTCATCTTAAGCATTGTTTAAGGCCAGGCAAACTCAACCTACTGCATGTGCAATTAAAATACCAAGTTCTGCTCTAAATCAACACATACGTGTTATTATGGCTCTACTATTCACGTTTTGCTGTGGCGTATTACTGTTGAAATCATTCTACACAGGCTTCAATAAAACCCCAGAAAAGCTGGGTTATTCAAACAAGAATAAATGTGTATGGGCCTATTTTCAGAGGTGGATTAAAACAAGTGCTGCACTGTGTTTATCAGAAGGCTGGTAAATGTGAGACTAACTCACTTACTTACTTGAGTGACCAGTGTTCACAGTGTTCTTGGTGCAACAGTATGCCTCACTTGTTGTTTTGGGTATACTATTGGGATTTGCTGAAAGTATATTAAACACAAAATATAAATACATCCTTCTACTTCAAAAAATCCCCAAATTAATTGTTAAATATAGTCTGATGGCGTGACAAAAAGTGAGTTATTGAGGAGCTTTGACATGGATCAATTCACAGCCTGTCACATCTGTGTCTACAAAAGGCTTTTCATACTTTTCCAGAAATATGTAAAGGTCCAAATGGCTGACATTGTCAAAGACCAACAAAAGAGGATTTGAAGACTTCTGTTACATATTTGGGTATATGTGGGAATATGGGGGCGATGTACTCTGCAATTTTGATGTGCCTATTAGCTGTGCTCTTCTGTACGCCTTTTTCCTCCACAGAACATTTCCCTGTCCTCCCACTGAAGCTGCTGCTATTTACTGACTTGAAATGTTCATTTACAAGACAGAAAATGTGATGATTTTATCGCTTTGAGGCACACCTCCATTAAGTTTATGGCTGTGTGAGCAATTACTCCCATGCGGTTTTACTGTGATTAGAAAGCCCGGTCTGTCTCATAATATTTTGCAGAACAATAAGTATGGGCTTATTATGCACAAACTGTAGAAGAAAATGAATCTCTTTCACAAAAAACATTTTTTTCTCAAAGAAACATCAAGAAAAAGGTTGTGGGTTCCCAATACCACAATGTAAAGTGAAACAGTAATAATGAAACATCTTTCTGCTATCATATAAAACATTACTGTGGGACCCTGAAAGTATTCAAATCAGCAGATCAACACACTGATTATCACCTAGTTCACTGACTCAGTTTTAAAGAAGTAACTTTCTTTGCAAAGATAAAACTTTCATCACCCAATGACAACAACACTTACATGACTTTACAGATCAACACATGTCAAAGGTCAGTGGAGGCCACCCTTGGCACTACAGTCTCTGGTAGTCTCACCACATGCTCATTTTTCTACAACGTTTAAATAAATGTGTGGCTGCAGATGTGGGAATCTCACAGAAGCCAATGTGAACGTGAACATGTTGCTTCAATGTGCTATCATGTCCATGAAATACAAAAAAAAAAGAAAACAAAAAGAAAGGTCATCAGCATCCATTGGCAAAAAAGCAATACAAAAACTAGAATAGTTGTACTATAATATGCTGGGCATAAAACATGATGGTGCCATCACCACCACTATCATTGAAATTGCCCAAAATTACACAGAGTGGAGAAAGAGGTGGGGAGCACGAAAGTACGAGGAAAGGTGAAAATAATTCTGGGTGATATGCAGCGAAGATGGCAGGAAGGGGCAAGTAAAACTCATTATCAAGTAGCACCTCCTCTGGCTGCATGTCTACGTGTTGACAACAGAAACGAGTGGGAGGCGAAGAGGAGGAAGAAAAAAGACCAGAATTATGACAAAATGACAAGGTGGGACAGGCAGCGAGATCACAGATAGAGGAGAGGTGTAAACTAAAGGTGAAGAAAATACAATTTACCTTTGCTATAATTTCTGGTGAAAACCTTTTCACTAATATATTTTTTGGTAGCTCAAATTAACATATGAAAGCCTACAATGAAAACTAATACATGGCATTTACAACTGAATAAAATACATAATGCCTATGTTGTAGCATTTGAAGACCTAATAGTATCAAAAAGAATTCACAAAACACATAAATGAATCTAACTTTTCAAGATACACAATTTGAATGTTACCTTGGTTTTAAAAACTTCAGGTTGACTCATTATGAAGGCCTATTACGGTTGCTTATCTTTGTCCTGACTGTACAGAACACAATTTTAATGAAGCAATACCGGGGGAGGAGAGGACAGGCGGGCAGCCCTATCATCTTTGCAAAATGAGAGAGGCATAAAATTGGGGACACATAAATCGAGGAAAATAAGCGAGAAGTACAGAAAGAAAAAAAAGGAGACTCTTTTCTCCTTTGCCTGATCTAATCTGCACATAAAAAAGGTGTTTAATTTTCCTCCGTCAGACCAGGCTCGACTGGATCAGATTCCGTTTCTCCTCCAAACCACCCAACAGTCATATGTCACACATTCTGTAACTTGAATAAATATTTAAGAAACAGATCAGTGGAGATTTAAGCACTTAAAGAAAGGAATATGTTGGCCAAAGACTTCAAATGAATTTGTTTTGGGTCAAAGGTTTTTTCCTGAGGAGAGCAAAAGAAAATATTGTATGCGTGTTCTACTCAGAAAAGAAACTATTAAAACCTTTGACTTGGCTGTAGGTTCAGACACCACTGAGCTTCATCAATAGGTGACGGAGGGTCAACAAAACAGGAAATCAATTATGTGAAAATGTCACAGATTATTACTTTAACAGGCTTGATTGCTCAAACCTCGAATCAATGCGTTTGTGTGTGTGTGTGTGCGTGACACAGAGTGTAGCACAAAAGCAGCTTTATGTCAACAGCAGTGCTATTAAATCTCCACTATCCTGAGAAACAACTCAGACTGAAGTTGATGAGGTCGGAAGATGACGCAGAAGAATTTAAAAAGCCACAAATTAATCAAAGGCCTCTTTCCTATGTAATATACAATATGAAAAGCAGAAGTCAGACTACAGATTTTTATAAAATCAAAACCAGTTTGGAAATCTGACTACAATTACTCAAAACAATCGTCCAATACATCAAAGGATATTGATGTAAATGGGATTATCAAGTTTGGGCAGTACATGATATGCAAATCTTTAATTTCTTAAAAGAAACTATTGAGTCATTATCAACCACTACCAGAAACCATTACCACATGTAATAAACCTATCTGGAAATTGCAGCAGGTTCTCCTCTGCACTACGTGCTTGGAAAAGCTCAAATCCTATCATCATCTGCCAAAAGCAGTCAGCAATTCTGAAAGCTGGGAACCATTGAAATTAACCATAAGGTGTTTACATTTCAGCCATTTAGCTTTCACACCAGAGCTACTTAGTGCCACAGGGGAATAAATGATCTAAGTACAACATCTCAAACAGCCAACACCAGTCAGACAGCTCAAAACAAGTCGCGAGATAGAAGTTCTATATATTTTATTATTCATAGTATATATATATTTTTTGGTATTATTCATAGTGTGTGTATGTGTGTGTGTCTATATATATATATATATATATATATAAAATGAGAAGTTACATTAGGTTTAAAACTATTTACACTTTACACACCAAAACATATGAACGATATTAGTATTTATATTTCGAATTTTTGTATATTGTCATATATACCGAAAGTGGGAAGAGTTAATTGTATCATTTTTACATTTTTATACCGCACCCATACTTACTACTCACAGCTCATTATACCTCATAGGGTTAAATTAGAAGGACTAGTTTATGATTACAGCGCCTAACACGCTTGAATGTTGCCCATTGTGGTTATTTTATTATCCTATGCGACAGCTTCTATGCCGGCCAAAATGAATACTATAAACTATTGTTATTTAGGTTTATCCCTAGTTTTAAGTGTACATAAGTTTAAATGTATGTTTTTTCACGTGTTTGTGTCTTTGTAAGGGTGTTTAAATCAACTACCTTGATAGTGTCGCTTCCCATGGATGAGGAGGATCCTACCGAGGACTGGGAAAGCACTTTGGTCCTGACAGGAATCTTTTCCATCACTGGATTGAAGCAGGCGTTGTCCAGTCCATCTAAAATATCACAGAGAAAGAGGGAAAATTATTTTATTTACATCTTGATATAAGGTTTTTCAAGTAGTTCCTTTTTGGATGGCCTTTTTCGATACTCTTTTCATAGCATCAATCATTTCCATTTCACACTTTCGAAAGAAGCTATTCTTGATTTATGCTTAGCCATGGCCATGAACAATATATTCAAGAGCGAGAGAGCAGCTCCTTCGTAGAATACATTTTTTGGGGGGTAAGAATGAAGCAGAAACATCAGCATCGTGAGAGCAGGGTGTTTTTTTTGACTGAGCAAAGGGGAAGGCCTGTGTACTCTGGCACCTACATGCACTTCATGCTGTTTATTTATATGTATGCACACACCAGTGCTCAACAGTGGACAAAGCCAAGCAGGTGAAACGGACGGTATTCTTCGAGGACATGAACTCTTGAACTTTGGATCCGCGGGGGGGGGGGGTTGTGTCCTTGAACTGGCTTTCGCACTATGGCAGGACATGAACTCTTGAACTTTGGATCCGCGGGGGGGGGGGGTTGTGTCCTTGAACTGGCTTTCGCACTATGGCTGCACAGTATGATGTCCGCACCCTCCCTCAATGTCTCCTCCTCTCTCCATGTGCGTGACATCTCGGTTTTTATCCCTTCATATTTTTTTCACCTCTCCACTTTTATCTGTCTCCAATAGCCCATCTGTCTTTTTCTGTTCTTTCCTTTATCCATCTTCCTCTGGCTCTCTCCCTGAGTAACTATCCATCAAGTGACTCCGCTAACTGCACCGTACAAACCACTCACTAGGCTATTTACCATTTAATTGCGAGCTGTGCTGTTCTGGTTGTGTGTGTGCATAGATGGGTCAACAACCAAGAAGAATAACCTTCACCAGCACACAAAATAAACACACAAACATAAATATCAGACAGTTTGTGCAAATGAATACATTCAAACATGGAAAGACACTTAATCCTAAAACCCACAAAGACCCACACACCGCACATGCTTTTACACAATCAAATACACAAACTTAATCAGGATTGTATTATGCCCAGGCATACGTATTTACAGAGGAGTGCATAAACTGAAAGCGCACAATGTATATAAACAGACAGTCAGAGACACACAATCACCCATTGTACTACAGCAGAGGAACTTAGCTCTCTCTCAGCAGTCTATCCTCTCATTGATCTGAAGAAGTGGAGCAGAAAGCAATGGAAGGTAAAATGCTGAGCTTCAGCTTTTCTCTGCCCAAAGACTGAACACGTCTCACAAATGACTGTGGGCCAGCGAACCCATTATTTAACAGAGACACGATGTGGTAGCACACATTTATCTGACACTATCATAGAAGCTGTTTGAATCTGCTTCCAAGTCCAAGTGATGGTCAGCGCAAGGGCTAATCCAGGAATATACTAATACATTGATACCAGCCAAAATAGGTATTGTATGCTGCCTGTAAGTGCTGCAAACCCTGGTCTCCTATAAGAAAGCCAGGTGCGAGATGACAGTGTGAGAACATCACTGAAAATGTGTGGAGATGTGTGAACATGTGCAAATGTGAAAACCTATGTGACAGGACTGCAAAATGAGCACCGCAAGAGGAGGCGAAACCATCCAAACAGCGGCTGCTTATTTTTCCCAAGTGCTGACCGTCACTTTCACAGGTGAAAACGACAGATGTCCCGAGCAGCCGAACACAGCTCAACCCGCTGCACTCAATACACATAATAAACAGAACAACAACAGGACCGTTCAGGAATCCAGTCAGTAGAAAGAGAGGAAAACAGAAAAGAAATAGAAAACAACTTTAAGGCTACCGTTCCACACACTATTGTCTCGACCAAGTTTAGGCACGAGACACCTTCTGCACCATAGATCTTCATTCCTTTGACCTCAAAGGCATTACTCTCCATTCCGTCCCCTGTAGCACCTAATAACTCTGCTGCACTCGTGGGGGCTGGTTTACACATTCCAAAGGGAATGCTGCATTTTTTTTTTTGTCTTGGCAAGAGGCATTTTTTTTTATCCTACTCATGACAAGGTCAGGAAATAGGACATTGACACACAGAGGCTGGTGCTGGCACAGATAGGCAGACTGGAGAAGCTGGTTTTACGAGCAAAATCGGGCTGACATGGAGGAACTGCTGGCCGTCAACAGCGGCTGGGGAGAAGCGGGGTGAGGGCGCCGTGTCCGTCACACCGCGCTGTATGCAAACCACAGTCGGCGTCAGTCAGGTGCGGAGAGTGAAAGCGCTAAGTGAAAAGAGGAGTGAGGGTCTGAGGGTTTGGAGCGCGGAGGCGGGGGAGCAGCGACACACTGGTCAGTGCATCTTAAATGACAATTAAAAAGCAGCACCGTGACCAGAAAGCCTCTGTAAAGCCACGGAGCTGTGGCGCTGGTGACTAATAGCACAGGTAATAGCCTTCCCTTCTTTCCTCTGCTCTCATCGTGTTTTTTTTTAATCCCTTCTCCAGCTCATTTTTCTCCAAATCTGCTTTGTTCTCGTCCTCATTTTCTCTGCATGTTGTGACTTCTCAATGTCCTTTCCTTCGACAACTCCTCGACCCTTCCGTGCTCTCTCATTTCTCTCACCCAGCCCCAAGGCCAAAGACGTAAAGGACATGGTTATGGGCTTCATATGAGTCATGATAATGTCCGTCCCTCCTCTTGACCCCCTCACCTCACCTTCCAGGTCTACCGAGAAGAACCAAATGCCAACTCTAATTTGCATACAGCCCATTAGCTTTCCTCCAGTAACTTGTGAAAGGGGGAGGGAGGCTCCGATTCACCTTATTACACACATCCATAGATGGGCTTTTCATCTCCAGCAGGAAGTAAAAGACCTGGGCTCAGATGACATCAACCCTCAAGCTTGCCGTTTTCAAAATGAATGTCATTTAAAATGACATTACTAAAGTATTCAAAACCAAAGTTATAGCATTTTATTATTCTCCATCTATTACAATTTACACACCTACATTTTGCTCCTTTTTAGAAATGTGCCAGTCTATTATTGTCCCTCTGATGTCAAACCAAAGACTCAGATGCCCTCTTGCACGTCTGATGATTAAATTAATTCACCGTTGCTTCCAGAAAATCCCTGTCTTTCTTCATTCATAATGGATTAATTAAAGTACAAATTGAGGGTTTAAACTGTGATCCCAAAGTCAGGATGAGGAGCATGAAGACGCTTTCTTTGTATGCAGAATTTTACCATCTTTACTGACACTCTGCTACAACCTGCCCCTAAAGTTGACCGTTGATTGGCCTTGAACCTGATAACTATCCACAATAAGCATAGGGGAACATTTTCTCTGACATACTGTATTTCCATTTATTTTTTTCCAATTTGACATCTAGAATGGATTTGATCTGCAAGCAGCTGGAATGTTTGTCACTGTGAATAGGCAATGCCCCATTGCACAATGGTTGAAACCTTGCTCTTTATGCTTATTTTTTTCTTTACAGTCAACACAGCCCCTCATTTTAATTTCTTGTCTTTTTTTGCAAATCACCCACAACTTAATGGGCAATTTCTAATGGATAAACATGGTCTACATCCAAATGACTCCAGTCCAATGACCAGTGGTATCAAGCCGACAAGGTTCACTGATTAACTGATGATACTTTGTAAGGCAAACATGACATCTGAGCAGGCGAGGTTTTTTTTCCAGGTATATGGCTGCACATTTCAGTGTAACATCTCCTCCCACAGACTCTGAATTGAACTAAAAGCTGAAGTTGCATGCAAATGAAAGCATAAAGGACACAAGCATCCTACTGTGTAAGCGTCACATTATGTGAGAAGAGAAATAAACAGTTTCTGTTTGAATGCTGCTCGAAAAATAAACATAAATGCCCATTGGCAACACTACATGCCAGCCAAAGCCTTGACCAGATAAAGTTAAAGCATTATCTCATGGAGGAGTTGGGTAATTTGTAACGGACATGTCGGAACAATTCTGCATTGTTATGTCCTTCAGGTTCTTTAGTGTAGCTGCAGTCTGTGATGTTCAAACACGGAGTCCCTTTTGCTCGTGGCTTGACTGCCACACGAAGACACCATTTTGGAGAGATAATCAGCAAACACGCATTAAGAGTTTCACGTTATCCAATAAACATAGGCAAACCAGTGGTGATCTATCAGGCCAGAGGAGAATGACTATATCACGATGCCTTTGTCTACCTCAGTGGAATGGGAGCAGTGAAACCAGAGAACAACATATGACTGGCTTCTATGAAATGTGACCTTGAACCCCAACGTGTTACTAAAAGCATTAACACTAATGCTGCGTGAGCTAGAAGCATTGAATGAATGGGTTTAAAGTAAACATTTGCACTGGTTTCTTGGTAGTGATATGACTTGCACATCAATCGAGCTATTTGATTGGAAACAGAAATGGCAACTGAGGCTTTCCTGTGTAAATGTCAATTTTCACAAAATTCCCCAAATGTAACAATGACCAGCAAATTTGGCTGGTATGATTGCCTTTTGATTTTTCGGTTCTTTTTGAGATTAGAAAGACCGCAAGCTCCAATATGTGTCGCATGGTGATATTTTCTTAAATTATGGGTGACTATCCAAACACTAGCAGTCTCTCATGCGCCAGATGGTTAGTCAGCGCGGACAGATGATCGAGGGGCCCCGTGGACCAATCTGTCACTTGGCAACCACCATTACCGGCATTCAATCACTTCCACATACAGCAACAAGAAGCGTGTGGTGAAGACTGAGGGTGGCCAAGTACGGAGAGATTTGTCTGAGGTTGAGCCTCCTACTCTGTTGCCGCACACATCAAAACAAAGCTTTGCGCTTCCATCTCTGTTTACGACATGATTACAAGAGGATTTATAATGCTGCTGTCCCCAAGCTTTGCCTTGAGTGCAGTTTGCACACAGTTCGGTGTCCTTGCAGAAGCGCCCGCTGCCCGCACACCTGGCACAGCAGGGGGAACAGATTAGGATGGCATATGCAGTAGTTACTCGACGGCCCCCGCAAACGTCTGCCTTGGGACGGGCAGTAAAAC
Source organism: Colistium nudipinnis (assembly GCA_016785305.1). Taxonomy (NCBI): domain Eukaryota; kingdom Metazoa; phylum Chordata; class Actinopteri; order Pleuronectiformes; family Rhombosoleidae; genus Colistium; species Colistium nudipinnis. Next base: position 823,074 of record JAFBJU010001715.1, read on the forward strand.
ACTAAAGGAATCCGGTCACGCACCATTTTACGCACACTTTGCTCAAACTTCACGCACGCACGCACACACAGACAGACGTGGAAGACGCGGGCGCACATGGAGGCAAAGTGCAATTGAAATCCACACTTACTCATAGAGCACTTCAGAGTTCAAACGGATATAAGAAGAGACCGTTTGGCCAAAATGGAAACACTCAGGCAAGTCGCACTCCAACGCGTGCATCTCTGCCATTACATAGAGATTGTTAAGCTCTTGTCAAGCTGTTCCTAGCCCCGAGTGCTAAGATATGCGTGCACGGCCAACAACAAATAGATTATAACAGACCCCTATAATCTTTATCTCACTTCCTCAAATTAATTTACTATCTGAAGCCCTCCCTCTCGCTCCCTCTATCACGTATTTGTAGCAGAGGCAATGCCAAGTGTTGCGGTTGATTCAGCTTGTGTTACGACTACACAAAAGGGGCATTTTAGCAGGGACCTCCGTGTTAATATGGAGAGCGGAGTACTCAGGGACACAGAGATTTGGCAGAAAAAGAATGTAGTGGCTCCGAGACAAATTTAGTCGGGAGTAGCATGAAGCTTGTCTTGTCCTGAAAATGGGCTCGAACATCAAGAGTACCAAATATTATTATATGGATAACTCCTGTACAACTTCATTTCTTGAGAAAATATTCATTGGTACTCTCTTTCTTTTCTGAATTTCTCTTGTCATTCCTCGTGATTATTATCTAATCACTCTCTCAAACAGGTTTATCATTCATGTTTTTAAAACTCAATTCAAATCAACCACGAATCGGACACAAAAAATCAAACGAAGCAGCCAGTGCGACAATGGCATAGGTAGCCCACTTGTAATCTTTGCATAGGAATCCATTACTGTATTTCATGGCATTCAGCTATGTGGGCTGACCTGTTTCAATACCTAAAGTAAGAAAAAGCTAGAAATCCAGCTGTGAAAGTATGGTGACACATACATGGTGAAAATCTGGCCAAATTGCCTTCAGCGACGCCATATAACAGCTGCAGATGGCAGCCACTTAGCCGCATATGCCGCCAATGAATACATGCTATCTGTTCTCATCAGGAGTAATGGCCCCTTTCTTAAGCTGCCTTATGACCTTTCCCTCCATACCGAATGTGCAAATTATTCTTGATTTTGCAGCACGTGAGCTTTTCCATTGCCTATTCCCCTACCTCAGAAAAAGGAAACCTCCTGCAACACACCAAAGCCCCAGTCAATTCCACAGAGGCCAGAGTCATACATCATATTTTGAGTGTATGGATTTCTAATATCTCGCTACAGCAGTCAAGATGATGTAACAGATATGGACTCTGAGCCCATATTAAATATATTCCTTAAGGACATTCAATATGGCTTTCAAGAGACATCTGATGCGATTATGAAAATGGATAACCTACTATACCTTGAATTACACCGTGAAATATCAAAAGTACTGCTGGGTGTAATTAGGGATGCGAGGCCAGCCATTAACTGCCATTCATAAGAACAATGAAATAGGAGGAAGACACTCCTGCTGTTCAATGGCGGCCATTTTGCATCCGCAGCTGACCTGCCCACGGGCTTGCCATGAATTACACAATAGAAATAATAAATTAAATCAGCTCAGGCTGGAAGATGTTGACAATTTAACTACAAAATATGTCGCAGCCCAAAGAAAAAAAATCAAATAAAAGAAATGAAATAAGATTGTAGTAGATAAATAGATAAGATGACAAACAGTAGTAAAAAATAAATAAATAGAACCAGATGTACCATTATATTTTGATTGAAAAGATGCCAAAAACGTTTTTTTCCACCAGCATGTCCTCAGATCTGCGTTTAGAAGAAACATGCTAGATTGTATTTATTCAAACATTCCGTCTGCAGAATGCTTCAATGCTGTGACTCCATTTAACTGCATTTCCTGCCAGTTTAGGCCCAGCTGATCCAAAGACTCCAGACATCGGAAAATGTAGACCGATGAAGCTGTTGAAACTCCCCAGGAGCACAAAGACTGGCACATGTTCAGGGTGAACAAATAAGAACAAATTAAAGGGGTTTGAGGAGCGTGCCAAAGACACTATGGAAAATATACAACCTCGAGCCACTGGCATGCATTTGCGCCCATGACACCACGGGAGGATTGCACCAGTGAGGCATATGAAAGGGAAACTCTTAGGGACGCTTAGTCAGTAGAGCAATTTGGCAAAGTTTGCTTGGCGAAAGATAGATGGAAATCCTTCATAGGAAAGTCAAATCTCAAGTTAAACCTATTAAATGAAACAAAAAAACTGGACGAGCGTCAATGGTCCTACATGTTTGTCAGATATTAGTAGAGAATACAGAAGCATAAAGTGAAATACTGATAATCCACATCTTAACATCTAAATATACCCATACCCCCGTCTGTGATTCAAGGAACTGATACATCACACCCCATGCTGGAAAACTGGAATGATAGAATGTGCTTTTAACAAATATCATTTTAAAAAATATGTATTTTTAAACAAGAAATCTAGGCCAGGTCCCACACAAAGATCTGAATTAATGTTTTTCCTTTCCGTTTACTTTCACAATAATAAAAGTTCAATTCAAGTGCTCGGGAAACCGCCTCTTCCTTCGACTGAGCGTTGACTGAAAGAGCAGCGGTACATTGCCACTGTATTCCACAAAGCGCTGCCAGATGTCAAAGACTTTCTCAGGACACACTCTGGCAAACAATCGTGGGCCAGGTGAGGTTATGTAGCAATGATTCTCAACACAAAACAAAAAAAATACAACTTTCTCTTTTTGCAGCAAAAATGCATACGTTAACTTGCTATTTCCTACTTTTTCCTTCCTCCGACATTTTCCTTTGATGCTTTTATAGTTTTCCTGACAGTGTGTCTTCCCACCTGGATTTATCCATGCCTGGTCTACCTGAAGGCTTAACTTGGAGCACAGCAGGGGAGCTCCGGGTGCTCTGGGGGAGCGGCTCACGATCCAGAGCCCTTTTTACAACATGTAGGACTTGCAAATCTCATATCCGTTTCTACCTACAGTAGCAGCAGGCGGAGAAATGATGATAGAGGGAAAGAGGGTGAGATAGTGAAAGGGCAGGGGACGGCATGGCCACAGCAGGACACCCCTCACTATGGCTCAGCGAGAAGCCAGTGGCAGAGGATGAAATGGGAGATATAGGGGGGAAAAATGGAAAAACAGATTATCCTTCGCCTGTCTGTCTTTCTATTTAATAAGAAGAAAGCATGAGTAAGAGGCCCGTGACAGTGGGGTGTCCTTGGTTGTTGCAAACTCAAAATGTACGCCTCACCTGTCGCCCCCTGATTCATTTACTTTCACTCTAAACAGCCACTTCAGCAGCTAATACAGTGCCCCGGGGTGAGTGGAGCCACTGCTGAGTGCAGTCTTGTGTTTGTTTGTTTTTTTTTAAAACAGGTGAGAGAGCTGGTGCTACATTAAATATAACGGCCACTCCTTCTCCGCTACATCATTGCTGTCCAAGGACGGAAGAAAAGACATGAAGGACATGAGGCTGAACGTCATGATGCGATGGACATTCTGCAAGAACCAGTGGTAGGGAGTAACCCAAAACCACCCACCAAACTCCCCCTGGGTGTTTCGTAACGATTACAAAGCCATCACACTCGCAACTGATGAACCTGCGTAATTGCTGGCCTCCCTTTCATTTTCTGATGAGCCATGAGGGTTGTTGCTTTCACCTTGCGGTGCCAGAAGAACACGGTAATTAAAATATGTGAGTGGAAGACTTACAGTATGAGGAGACCTGGTCAGGGTCAGTCAAGCTGTCAAGTCAAACTTTGCACCAAACTGTGTCTTTCTCACTGGCCCCTTCAACAACAATTACCCCACTATACATAATCGGGTGTGTGAAGTGATAACCGTGGAATCTACAAGCCGTACCTTCTAAACTCCATCTCTGGAGTCAACATTGATGCAGAGAACCTCTGCACAGCACATCCTTTTTTCCTATTGCCTCGCTGAAAAATAAAAATAAAAATGCCAATGACAGCCAAGGTGAAGTCTTTTACTTTTTGTGACCTTGTATAACTCCTACAACTTGTTTACATTCAACGTCACCAGGAGATGAATAATTACAGTGGGATACAACATGAAAGGAACAAAAGTAAAATTGTAACTAATAATTAGTTTGAAGACATGAGATTTCCTAAAACTCATGGCTCAAAATGGTTGCAACACAATCACGTTTTTGGATGACTGTAAAAATGTGGTCCAAATGACACATTTACCAAGACAAGAAATTCTAAGGCTTATATTGATCAGAAAACGATCCCCTATGATATGATAAGTCACGTCACAAAGAGGTCACAAGGACATTTTAAACCATAATGTATTTCCAAAATATTTCCTTATAATGTCAGAAAAATGCATGTGTTCTGCTACGGCCTGACAATAGGTGCTGCAGAACACCTATTCAAGGAGGTGTAGTTGAGAGTGCTGTCTTGAACATTACTGATTCCGTGTTTGAATTACATTTAATTTCAATCATTTATTCAAATTAAATGAAAATGTATTCACATCACATCCGATGGAATCAACTTTGATTTAGAGATTGAAGCAAAAAGCTGGTGAACCTAACATTTACTTGATAAACACACAGGCAGCTCCAATAACGTGTTTGCCTTTTCGTAATTTATCATAAAATGCAACATGCACAGCAGGGTCTGGCTTCACAAAGCACATTGTACTTGCACATGCACTGGTTTATCGGAAGAGAATTGATTAGCAATATTTCACACCTCAGACACTCGTGCGTCTCTAGAGGCTCAGTCATGGTTGAAGTAAATTCCTTCACATTTTGAAAGATGGTCACAGTGCGCAGGCATGCAAATGAGTATTATCTTGGATGGGATACCTGAGCGACGCATTGTGGTGTGGCTTGGAAACCTGGGGTTACTTGTCTCTATCTTGGTCCCTGTGTGGGCCGCATGCACAATAAAGCGCCTCTTTTTAGCTCAGTATTGATCTTGGATGCCAATGTGGAGGCTCGCAGTAATTGAATCTTATCATGGCGGTTGTAGGTTTAATGACGCTGGCTGTGGCCGCCTATCCCCACGGGCTGTTAAAAAGGACGGATGAAAGGGACACAGAGGAGGGAGGAAGGGAACGATAGAGACGAGGAAACGCAACCTTTCCGGAGGGAAGATGGTATAGGCCCAACAAATAGCTGTGATGGAGAGAAAAGCATCTGCCTCATCATCGCATTGGAGGTCTGGCCTTCATTTTCATCAGAAGCATTCCTTGCAAATATCTGTTTCTCTTGGCTAAGTGGTTGGCCTGAAAGCAGGTGCATCGCCCTGTGTTCCGTTTCCTGTGAATATCGGTCCACAGTGAATGCATCTTCAGAGTGCAATGTGCTGCATCGTCTTTTACTTTATGTACATCCTGCACATTCCTCCCAACTCTGGATGAAAGAAACAAGCCTCAATATACCATACAACAATATATAAGCCATGTATCTGCACCGACAGTGAAAACGGCTTTGACTACCGTAAACACTCCATCTACACATTGTCCTAAAAAGCAGACTAAGTACTGAACAGTACATTTGCTCACATTGAACAACAAGGCCTGACAAGGTCAATATCTGGTTTCATTTACATTATCCGCGAAATCAATTGCTCATGAGGAGAATGGAATTAATGAGTTGTGATAACGAGCGCCATCCTGTTTTTTCATGCTTCACAAACGGACCGGACACATGGTCAATGCTCAATGACACTTACACCGTTTTTATCTCCATATTTGTTGTTTGCGGCCATTTGTAAATGCAGCAATTAAATAGCATACAGAAAAAGGCCATTAGGGATCCACCGCTCACTGCCAACCACTAAAAGCTGGAATAACACAACTGGAGCCATATGGGACGTCCATGTCTCTGCCTGACTGAGTGAGTGTTGGTCAGCTAGTCAACTTTTCCCCCATCCACCTCTATCCACGATGCCCCCAGCTAAAACGAGGACTTCTGGCCAGGGCATATAAAGAGGGGAAGAGAGGCAGCGATGCATGAAAATCCTCAACATTTCTAATTCATCTAATGGTCAGCCATCTCCTCTGCGCTTCGTTTCGACAGCCACCACGGGGCTCGGTGTCATTTAGAGGTGAGAGCGGCATGAGCCAAGCTCGGAAAATATTACTTCTATTCAATGGATGTGGTATGATTGACAGCCTCGAATTGCTTTGCCTGCGACCTTGGAGGACTGATACTCAGACTGCGTTTAACGTGGGTGGGAAGCTGTGGCCCTGCAGTCAAGCCTCAAAGTGATGCAGCTCCTTGTTTGCCTCTGCTTTGTGTTTTTAGATGTTTTCATCCTTAATGCATTACACTGATGCACACCATCTACGAAGTATCATTTGCCCTGATGTTATATTACCAAATACATCTTTTCGGTATACTCTATAGTATGTTTTCTGATGTTGACAATCAAGCAACGGTAAAAAATCGAAATAGATTGGGTTCAATGTAACGTGACGTAAAAAAAAAAATGCACTAAGAATTTCTTGATTTTTTTTTTTTTTCGGAAAATCAATGAGGAAAAACAAATCTAATTTCTAAAACTCTTTCTTGTGGCAACAAATGTTTGTCCTTAGAAGGAATCTCCATTTCTCTGAACGACTGACATCTCCTTCCGTTCAGTTTCCACATAGAGACCAGACACACACAAAGGCACACACATGCGTATGGTGCAATAAAAACATCTATCCTCAGGAGAGTATGTCCCAATGGCCTCAGTCAAGTGTGTGTGGGCTGATGAGGTGAAAGTAATCTAAATGGTGTTCACTGCAGCAGAGGCAGAACACGACACACACACACACCCACCCAACCCCCCCCCCTCCCCCACACACACACGGTAAACCGTATCATCAAACGATTGTGGCATACAGGCCCTTCCAGTGGATGTCATGGCTCCAAAGGGGATGAAAATATCCAAACTGAGTTGAGCCTCCACCGAGATGTGGGGTCACAATCCTTTCTTTGCAATTTTCTGTATTTCTCTCTCAGGGGTCAGTAATTGGAGAAATGGCCACAAGTTGAAACAAAGTCACCAAACTGCTTTATTTTCTGTTATGTCTGAACAGGGGAATTGCCGACTGGGGACAGATGAGAGGACCAGGAGGTGGTTTTATATCTGTCCATGTTTGCACAAAACAAGTGTGCGCATGTATGATGTGTTTGTGTGCAGGCAGGCAGTGGTTCGGTGGCAGTGATTTCCCTTGCCATATATAGCTGTGTTTGTAAAGATGCTCTCATTGGTCCCTTAACTGGTTTCCAAATGTAGAGCAAAGCATCTCCTGACACACGACTGCAGCTCGGTGGCTAAGTGCAACTTGTTTTCATCTTCAAGGACAAGGTGACCCCTCACAATTGACATTTAAAAAAGGGAAACATTGAGAGCATCTGATCTTCTGGGGATATTAAACGAGAGCAATGCGCATCGTTCCATCAGCATAGCAATGGAAAGCTGGATGCTGTCTAAGAATACGGGAAAGCCCACAGCTGCCAGTGACCTTAAGGACAGTTTGGTCATGAGCGACTAACTGCGCAGAACGGCTTTGCATTCAAAAATGGAAAAGTAAAAAAAAAATCACAATCAAAATTAGCACAATAATGTCAATAAACAATATCTAGAAGTCCTCCTCTATGATACAAATCCTTCTGGTCCTCATTAATCCACGTAATCTTCCCCATTACCAAAAAGTATGCAGTTGCCACAACATTCTCTCCTCTAGTAAGGAAGCGACTCTGATCACAGTATCAAACAATTTATCATAACGAAATCAAAATATAAGGAACTGAGAATAGATCTATAATTTACTTTCAAACTTTGCAAAAAAAAAAAAAGATGTGTTTGAGATTCACCATCTTCACTTCTACCTTTTAGGGTAACAATTTCTTTTTTTTCTGCATCCGTTGGGATAAACCTGGGTTTGCTGATATATTCATAGAAAACAATAAGGGTTTCTCCACATGCATACAATCCAAACCTTGGCAATTTCGTTCCTCTGGCTTTGCAGTATCTACAAAAATGTAATCGCTGTGTCTGTATTAAAATTCATGAGGACAGATAAGAAGCGACTTTCATTAGTGTGGGATTCTGGAGCTGCTAGTTTGGGGAAAAAAAGTGAAAGTCAAAACACTTTGGGCAGCACTTCCTAGGATCCCACCTGAGGTCAAAGCGCAGTGGGAGGTAGAAGCTCCGAGGACAAGATACACGTGTTATGAAGGTCGGTTTCAACATTCAAACAGGGGACACGCCATTTACAACATCTGATACTCAATGATCTATCGTGCCATTTGGAATAGGCATCTAATCAGGAGATGGCGCCCACAGCACTTAGGGCAAAATGAATTACAGCAAGCGCAGGATTCATAGAGGTCACTTATGAAAGTCCAAACAAGGCAGTATTAATAAATACTCTCTGAATTGTCCTAACAGAACCAATAACTGGTGTGCTCTCTTCAGGTCTATGGTTGATGCGTCTCCTTACTGAACGATATGGTGCAGGTGAGTCTTTGTCAACAGTGAACACTTCTGGCACTGACACATCTACTGCTAATTGATCGAGAGAAGACAAGTGGAGTGCCAAGAGGGTCCTCTTTGTTTTAAGTGTATGTCACGCTGTCACCAGGAATTTGCTTTGCACCGAGGACTGGACTGTGACTGCGGGCTTCCTGACAAGGCCTCAGGCGCTTGCTTTCTAGGCACCAGCTGGTCACTTATTAGCTCTGGCATGCACTGGGAGTGCTATGGCTGCACAGCTAATAGAGAATAACAGTCTTAACTCCTGGGCCTGTTTGCTATGTACATGGGCCGAGTTGGCAAGAGTGCTGCGACTACAGGTTCTACCTTGAAATGTATGTAGAATGCAATTATAAATTTGGACTATGTGATTATGGCAAATAGGTAACGGTCTAATGACACCATTTTGCACAGGTTTCAAAAGGAAAACCTCATTTTCCACAAAGAAGTGATGCAGATGCGGCTCTAAAGCAGGCAGAGGAGGTTATGTCTGGAACAGCCATTTCCTTGGAATATGAAAACCTCAAAACCAGAGAATATTCAGTTAAGTATCCAATTATGCCCATTTGAATAAGGCTCAATAGATATCCCATTTACAAGCCACGATAAAAATATCATATGATTGACTGCTGGGCCACAATTTACTGGTCATTCATCGTTGACCCCCCCCCCCCCCTCCTCAGTTCCCCCTCAGTGACTGCCAAAAGCTTTTGGCAGTGACTGAAAGAATGATTTCACAGACAAGCGGCCAAGATGATATTTCTCTGCGGGGCGACCAGTCGGTCTCTCTCTCTCTCTCTCTCTCTCTGCATGTGATGGAGCATTTCTGCTCGGACATTTGGGAGGACCTTGATATCAAGATGCTGCTCCTTTATATTGAAAGGGAGACCGTTATATTCAGGTAGGCACGGCTGATGCCACCTGGTTGCCTCCCTCTGGAGGTGTCCCGGGGAAAACCATATGGAGGGAGATGATGGGGAAGCTGCAAGTCCCTGGTGAAACTAAAGTTTTTTTTCTGGGAGGAACTTTGAATAGTCAAAAAGAAGAAAAGAAAAAACTGCTTGTGCTGCTTCGCTCATACTTTGCCACACAGTCAACACCACGCTAGGAACTATGAAATGGAAGACTGATTGACAGTTTAAGTTGTTGGCGTGTTACAATACATTGTGCAACCAGTTAGAGATTCAGCTCAAGTCCAATCCAATGTCGGAGGCCTCCAATTACAGTATACATTTCATAGTCACACAAGATATTGTTTCCAGCTCTCACATTTTAAAAACAAACCCATTTCCACATCCTAACTCGAGCTGCTGGTGACATTAGCTGTGATTTTTATATCAAGCATGAATATTCAACCAACCTACCTGCACATCAGCAGTGTTTCATGTATAATGCAGCCGCTAGACAGGTGGATTATCGCACAACATCTTGATTCATCAATGAAGGATCATAGATCATCGATCATACCGGTCCAGCTTTCCAGTTTTGAAATAATGATCCTGAACTCTGTCAATTTGACCTCTACTTCTGCATCAGTCCAGTAACACAGCTCTGTGCCCCCGCAGCACGCCGCACTAAGTTCAAATTCAAGCGCAACAACCTAGCAGATGTCTCAGATGTGTGTTGTGCGTGATGTGTCACAGGCAGTTTGTCGAATGAAGACAGTCCTCAGTTATTTCCCATCAGTTTTGTGGCCGTAGCCAGCGCATCTAGCTGCTTTAGCTTGATGCATGTTAATTGTAACTCTGTCAACTTTGTGCATTTATTTACACTGGCGTACTTGGAAAATAATGTCTGTGGTTTTCATTAGGGACAGTTAAAGAGGTTTGGTTTATACTGCGTTTCATTGAAAAAAGAGATTTAACAGTCTAATTTGTTTACTTGTTTAAAGCGGCATCCATTAGCCCCGTTTTCCCTTTTAGTTGGCTCATTTTCAAGCCCCTTAAAAATAAATAATTTGGGGAATGTTCTGGGGAAAAACTTTCCCCAGAACATCTGGTTTTATGTTGCCTGATTAGCGGGATTCTAACAGTGTCACTCCACTCTCCGCCTGCATGGCGTCGCTTTTAAGGCCCTAAATTATTGTCAGCTGCTGCTGGAACATAAATTAATCACCACTATGTGAATGGAGCCATGTCTAAATCTATTGATGCACTTAGACACATCAGTTGTAGTAGCGGGGGTCATCGGGTCCTTCAACGTCAGACCGGGAGCGATCCGTTGCACACCAATCTTCCTGCTTGTCCCTCCTGATGCTCAGCCACCTTTCAGCGCCGTGTGCAGCTCTGGTAAGGTTTTTTCTTCGGATGACGCTTCTGAGAGGTTTAAGTTGGTTGATGGTGCTGCAGATAGACCAAAAACCTGATATCTGGCTCTAACTTCAGTCTCGAAAAGGTCCTGCCTTCCTTTGTCCTTGGCTTTGTTGTGGTGGGTTGTTGGAACGTTGCCTAAACCTGCTCCACTAGCTCCCTGTGACCCCACTAGTGCTTCACGGCGCAGCAAACATTCCGGGTCCGCTGCCTCCTGTGCCCTCCATTTCGTTCTGGTCGTCACCCCGACGCAAGCCCAGGAGAGTTTTGGGTCTCTGGTTTCCGTGTATCGAGCACTTCCTGCTTCGGTGAGCAGAAACTGCTGATTTAGCTTGTTTTTCTTTGTTGGAAGGACCTTGCTGATGAGGCAATGGCCACAAGGTCCTGATTAGGACGGTATGCTGGTATACTAAGGCTTTGAATTTGCCTGATTTTGTTGAAAGCTGTCTTCAAAGCAGCATCCTTTGTGGCAGAGTCCAGGGTTTTCTATGGCTTTTATTAGTTTGCTCCCTAATCGATGGCATCCGAGCGGCCCTGAGTGACGTGAAAACAGTCAGTCATCTTCCCTCTCCTCATCATAAGCGCGCTGGATTTCATTCGATCCCACGCGGATTGGCTTTCCAAACCCGGGAGGATCCAAAAACAGTTCCTGGGACATTCATTGAACAAATACATCTTTTCTTTTGCTGTCTTTTCTTCTGACACAACCTGTCACCTTCTTTAGTCTTCTTTCAGGCTGGTTTACTATGTCTTCTTTTCTCCATCCATCAATAATATTGTGTCGTGGTGGTGTTCTTTTTTACGCTCTCTCCCTTTTTTGATCAAAGTAGTGTTTTTTAGTTTTTTTTTCATATTTTCCTCAATCGTTCGCAGCTTCTGCCACACTCTTTGCCAACACCTTTCTCTCTTCCTTCCTGCTGTCCCACCTCTCACCTCCCTCCTGTATGGGAAAACAGCTGTCTGCCACTTACATGGCTGTGCTCACCTGCCATGCTGAAAACAAGGTGACAGTATGGCAACCATCGGGGAGAAGCAGAATAAAAGGGGGGGTGCGCTCATATTCTCATTTGAGCTTCTGTCACCGCGGCCATAGTGAATACAATAATAAAAAATAAAAACATGTGCAGCTTCCCTTGGATTTACAGTAGTTTATTGCTGCGTATATCTCCTGCAACTTTATGGACCTGGTTCCATCTCCAAATTCTGACATATTTGGCTCCAACAAGCGAATGTTTCCAGTGAAAACTGTGAGATCCCACTGTACACTACTCATTCTGAATCAACAAATACGTTTTTTCATATTGACACAATCGTACAATTCTTCCAAGACACAAAGAATCAGCAGAGCAAACATCCCTTGGCAACTATCTATCATCCCCCTAGCAACCACAGTGTCTCGACATCCACTTAGCAGCCTCCTTCCCACCATGGAGCCAAGATCCTGGGCAACACATACGTAGTTCAACACGTAAATGAAAAGCTTCTGATTTGACTGTTTTTTTTTTGAATTTGAGAATTCAATTCATTAACTAAAGCTTTTATACTAATTACAAGTACTATGTTGACATAATTAATGTGCCATTAGTCAGTGTGCAGAAAACAACATCCTTCTGAAAAGTGCAATTAACAACAACAGATAGCAGTATTTATATGATATTTCAAATTCTCACAAGGATTGGCCGCCTTCCCTTTGCTTGCCACATAAGATCCAGTTCTGCCTGATCCAACTTGAACAACAAATGGATTATTTGGAAATTCCTATGCCCCCTTTTTTAACAAAAAAACGTAATTGTCAAACTATGACTGCGTTCCACTGGGGTGAGCTGTTCCTTGTAATGGGGAATAGAAAAAAGAAAAAAAAACTTTTCCCCAACTGTCGCCAAAAAGTAATTTTCACCCCCCTGCTGGGAACTAGGACTTTCTAGTTCAGCAGGGCCTCCCTCTGTCTCTGTCATACTGACTGCTGTTTGATCTGGGCCTAGCCCCCCTACTTTGGCACTGACAGGCCTATTTCAATAATGCAGGTGGTACAGGGTGTGCAGGCATTGCAGGGGGTGATGAACTGTGGGACTATGGTGACGATGCGAGAGTGTGTGTGTGTGCGTGCGCGCGCGGGGGGGTGTCATAGTAGATTCAGTTTACTTTTATAAAAAAGTTCCTTATGGAGCAAAGAGCCCTCTTTTGTTAAACTAAAGCAAACCAGCAAGGGTCAATAAAACTGCCCATGACTTGACTCATTCATCTCCAGCACCGTTCCACCTCGCTACAACTTCTCTTTTCTCACACACTTCCCTCCCTTCTCTCAAAGGCCTTTACTCCCTTCCCTTACCCATTTCCTTCCTTCCTTCTCTAAAACCATTCATATCATTTGTCATCAACAAAAATACAGGTGCTGCGACCCAGAGCTGTCATGCCTGACCTGACCCTAAGTGCGTGCGCATAGACATGATGGGATTATTAATGACGGAGACTGAGATTTGATATTTTTAGGTAATGCGTGCCACACTGCAATATTTCCCCATGAAAAGTGCACTTACAAATGTATTATTTGCCCTTCACACACATTCCCATTCATACAGACACGCACACTTGTGACATGCAAAGCGCTGCCTCCCTCCACTGAATCAGGATTACTGGCCGTCTCCTCTGTCTGGAATAACTCATAACCTGCCAGTTAAGATCAAATGAGGGAAAGTCTGAGAAAAATCGAAAGCCTTCGGTGTTGTTTTCTCGCTTGTAGGAAGTCAAATGATGCCAGGAGGTATTTATGAACTATTTACAATGATACAGCTGGAAAAATGTAATTCATGTGTTTTATTCAAAGCATTAACCTCCATGGAAACGGCTCCTGTGCTCTAATACATCCAAGCCTATGTTGCTGGCAGGAGCCAAGATGAGAAAGGAAAAGAGCATGTATAATTACATCTCATAAATGCACAGCTGCAAGTTTGTTCCTCCACATCACAATAAAACAAGCAGTAAAACTACTTTGAGTGATTAAGTTGCCAGAAGTCATATTCTATTTTTGGACTAGTGAGGATGACGGCTAAATGGACAAATGGTTTTGTAATTCTTAACTACTTAAATGCTATATCTGAATGGTTCATAACGTATAATAATAAACCAATCTATGTTAGAAAATTGGAAGGTTTAAGACCAATACAGGGACAATGGCCAAATTAATGTATACTCTCACCCACCATTAGAAAAATGATTGCTTATATCAGGTGCTGTGTACTGGTAAATATGTGTGTGTGATTTGTAACAAGACTACCAGGCCCCCGCAATACACAACACACCTGCCAATGCCTCAAACTCAAGCTCATGGATAAATTTCCTTTTCCACAGCCCCGTTAACATTTTGGTATTTGCGACATGACTCCCTCTCAAAAGGCGGCAAAGACTTCTTGGAAGCGAGCAGAAACACATCCATACACTGTGTATAATCATCTGGAGATTTCTACAGTCTGGATCACTGGTTCAACCTTCTCTGGTGCACTCTGGTCAAAACCATTAAATCTTCAGCTTCAGCAAATTATGAAGTGCTTGCAAATGTCACACACAAAGTATTGATTGCTTGTAAATGTCACATACAATCTCATATCAGTTTACAAGAGAGCCAGTGTAAATTACAGAGAGGTCACTTTAACTTGATGTCTCATGCACAGCAAAATATCACTCTATATCGATATATTTCTATATCAACAAAGGCAGCATGAACTTTCAGCAAAAACATTCAACAAAAGACTCAACACTATAGTGTTTGACAGATAAAATGATTGAGCACCAGCTGAGGTAACCCTTTAAAAACCTAAAAATGGTGATGTATACTAATCAGCAACAACACTTTGCAGGCTGTGGAATTGTTTGACCAAGTCAAGACATGTGGCCGTGAAAAAAAAAGGAATAAAACTAAATATAAACATAACACCCATTACTTAAGCTTCAAAATGGAATGAGTTGCCTGTTTTAAGGTTGCGGCTGCTCGGTGTAGGTCATTGCAAAGTAAAGATAAACCCATGGGAGCACAGCATTAATGCTGCTGAAGATCACTGTAAGTCCCTGTCTACAAAATTCAGAGAATTGTAGTCGGATCCTGCTTTGATCCCACAATTTATAAATGCTGGCGCAGCTCGACGAGCAAAGGAAAAACACAAAAAAAAATTAAAAAATATGACATTAGTAAGAGTGACTTCAAGAAAGGGGCCTGGTTGGAGAACCAAGATCTTGGAGCAAAAGGTTAGAAAGACGGCTGTAGCTTCTAATGAAGGTGAGAAAATGATCAGCGGTTTATTTTTTTCAGAGGTCAACTCAAAGGTATCTTTGAACTGCGTAGGCTAGCAAATCTATTTGATTTCATTTCAAATACTAGAGGACAATGGGGACATTTAATACTAACACTGGAGTCAGAGCTGGAGGCTGCCTTGAGTCCATGGTCTGTGAGGCTCAACAGAGTTCTCAGCATGGACTTTTCCATCTACCACTGAGTTAGTGTAGCAGCACAGGCAGAGCAGGCCTCCCACAGGATCCTGGGTAATTTAGCAGGTAATGAGCACTCTGACTCTGTCACACCGGACCTCTCATATCCGGCAGTGGAGAAAATCTGCATGCGCACGCACGCACAAGCGCACACACGCACACGCGCACGCACACGCACACGCACACGCACACATACATACACACACACACACACACACACACACACACACACACACACACACACACACACACACACACACACACACACACACACACACACACACACATACACAGACACTCACACTCAACCAAAATGTAAGTTTCCATAAATCTATATACACACCCCTGCAGTATCTTAAAACCTGCGGCAATTTTTTTTTCGTGCCCAAACAAGCAGACAAAGATCCAAATAAAAAACTCCTACAGCTCTCCATAAAAGCATTTTTAATTTTAACTAGCAATTTATTCTAATATAAAGAATTTTACTGCATGTGGAAGCCACCGAGCAGTCATATCATGTCATATTTAGATATCTGCAGCTCCCCCACATACAACCACATGTTATAACATAACAATGTATTCATATTTCAAGTGACAGCAACTCCACCATCTCCACAAAAAAAGGCAAACCCAGCCTGCTGTAGAAAGTCACAGTTTGTGGTTGGACTTTGAGATGTTCTTTTTTTTTGTCAAGCTGCGCCTTCCAAGGTCAAGAATAGACCTCTTTCACAGCAGACATTTTCACTTGTCATAGTGGAGAAAGCGCAGGTGTTGGTAACAACATTATTAACACCACCTTTCTATTCAAGTATCCCAGTAAGCCATGTCAGGGTGACAGCGAGTCAGCACACAATAACATTTTATTACATAAACCTGAGCTATTTCTACTGGGAAATTTCAAATGTCACATTTGCCAGTTTCTCAAAGCCTGAGGTAGTGAAAGAAGAAAACAAATCCTTAGTATTGTTAGGATAATGCAAGGATATGTTGCATGATGCCTATATTCTATTACAAAATGACTAAAGTGATTGATTCATAATCGCCTTATTCATATTTATCTATTTTTCTATCAAGCTTCCCGAACTACTCACAAGGAGAATGATGGTCAAAAGTGTTGTTCCTGTTCCTACCACAGTGCTATTGTTAAAATGATCTGAAATCCAATTGTTCCTCCATAACACAGAGATGCACATGAGAACATTTCCTCTGCAATCTGAGGAGACAAGGAGAGCCAAAAGGATAACGACAGCCATTAGCTTCAATGGGAAAGAAGAATGCCAAAAGAGCAGCAAAGGAAAGGGACATGTAGGGAAGAGAGTTGGAGTGCAAGTCCATCAATCAGAAGTGGAGCATGAGAGACTTAAGATTGCAGAAAATGATATGGGGCCTTGGGCAGATCAACATCCTTTGTCCCTCCAAAAGAAAATGACTGTTGCATTGAAATTACTCAAAATGGCTGAGTGCGGGTCGTTGATGGGCTAGGGGTGTGTCTGAGTGTGTGCGAGAGTGTGTGAGCGCATGTGTGGTGTGTTTGGGTGGGTGGGTGGGGGGCAGTTGTAGCCACAGGCACACATTCTCCATCCGATTAAACAGAGCAAGACAAGGTGATCATTCACCTCCACTTGCCCTTCTAAGGTCTCACACATGCCAGTGCGTGCACAGACTCGCACATAGGCAAGGGGAGAAGGGGTGCATAAGACTGGTGCCATTTACAGTTTGGATAAACATCAAGTCTTGTTGAATGTCAACCATTCAATCATTTGGCCTGCGGGGACATTATGGGACTTGAATGGAAATTGATTGCAAAACTGCTGTGATGTGCAATAACCTCTCACCTGCAGTCGGAAAAAAAAAGGTACAGCTTGCATATGGGGTCAAATCGGGGGTCAAAACATTCGGATTTGGGAGCCTGGGTTAAAAAATATCTGGGAACAAATTACCGCGGGGATAAACATTTTTACTTTTAATAATTAGTAATAATTAATTTTCCCCTGATGGAGCAAAAATGTTCAGAACTTAAACAGAGGCAGTTTAAAGTAAGCAGTGAGAAAAGAGTGTTGCCGCTGCCACATGAGCCCCCTCACATGCTCAAGAGCTCAAACTGTCTGTACATGCACTGAGGCAACATTTACAAGCACACATGCAGCTTTCTAAATCAAATCAGAAGGAGCCGAACATGGACCGAGGAGGAGGAGGACAAGGAAGAGGCTGATGAGGGGGGAAATAGAAAGACAGAGACATCAATCAGCGCTGTAATCTGGACACACAGTCACTGCATACTAACTTATGGCTGATTGACTGGAACGCACGCACACACACACACACACACACACACACACAAACGCAGGAGACAGAAACAAACAAATGCATTCGTGCACATATAAGAACAATTACATCCACCGCCTCGCTCACCAGCACCCGGGCGGTTAAGGTATAAGTGGCACACTGAAGATGTCACAGTCTCCTTGCTAATGAGACTCGACATATTATTCCCTCCTCTGCAACACGAAAGGATGGCAGAGAGGCACCGTGAATCTCAACAACACAGGCCCGGCTTTGGCTGAAAAACAATACTAGCCCAGGGAGGGGAGCGTGGTGGAGTCAAATTAAGTTAGATATACACTCACACACACCCACGCACATTTTCAGATTCGCTACACACACACTCCCAT
This sequence comes from Colistium nudipinnis, assembly GCA_016785305.1. NCBI lineage: Eukaryota > Metazoa > Chordata > Actinopteri > Pleuronectiformes > Rhombosoleidae > Colistium > Colistium nudipinnis. Next base: position 841,098 of record JAFBJU010001715.1, read on the forward strand.
CACAACACTTGCTGTGTACCTCGAGGAGGTCCAGTCAAAGCAGAGCGGTGGTGAAAACTAATGATAAAACTAAGGGTGACTGCTACTACGTGTGTGTGTGTGTGTGTGTGTGTGTGTGTGTGTGTGTGTGTGTGTGTGTGTGTGTGTGTGTGTGGGTGTGTGTGTGGGT
>JAFBJU010001715.1:841273-869743 GCA_016785305.1 Colistium nudipinnis
TGTGGGTGGGTGGGTGGGTGGGTGGGTGGGTGTCTTCTTCCATGACATAGAAGAAACACAGACAGGCTCTTAAGTTGAAATAGTTGCCTCCAGGCACTGTAGTCATGCAACAATCCAAAATCACTCAGTTCATTACATTTACTCAGGTTTAAGAAAAGGGGAGAAGGTATTGAGCAAACAATATCAAAATAACTCAATTCCAGTCTTTGTGCGAGCAAAGCGGTCATAGAAAAAGTTTTGTCATTCCTTTAAATTGAATGCAAAAGATCGACCTGTTGATTCTCAAAGTAAATGAAGGGTACGACATTCAGGTGCAGAGTGGACAACACATCTACTCCGCAATTACAGCTGAGAAACCTTTTTCTTTCCGGAAATGGCTGAAGCGACAACCATCACAGATTGCACCTCAATATATCCTCGCAGCGTCTGTGCGAGCGGCCACGCGCTGTGACGAAGGGGAAGCAGTCACAAATGAAAGGAAAGAGTGGTTGCACTTCGATAAATGTATTTCACGACCACAAGATGTCCAACTCTGTCCTCGTCTCTCTTCCGACAACCGAACTCCGAGGTCAAAACAACAGGGACAATAATATATAATATAACAAACAATCATTAGATGCACAGAGCCTTGTTAGTCTACTGTAGGATCGTCAAACACATCCGCTATGCATATTTTCCAGCCATTGCATGAAATTATAAACAGAACTATGTCCACCTGGCAAGGGGCAGCAGGCTAAACTCGGCGGTGGAAGATGACTCCAAATCCAGACCGTCCCTTTTCTAAAATGTTTAGAAGGCGCGACCAGCACAAGGCGACCTTCAGAACATGAATATGAGCCGCTGCTGTGTATCGCAGCAGCATGAGCCACTAACAAGAGCTCGGCAGATGAGACGGGCCTAATTATATGAAGAATAAAGCCAGCTCACCAAAGCTCATTGCTTTGAGTGATGCAAAACAGTTTCCTGTGACTACACCTGTGGGTGAGAAAAACCATGTGGAGTTTCCCCATTTAGCCACAGGAACAAGCAGCGGCGGAGGAGCGTTCACAATCCTTTACTTTAATTTAAAAACAAAGGGAACACGCCAGTAAAAGCCCTGATTGAACTGTAAATGTTGTATGAAAATATAATTAGGAAGATGCACTTCAAGTGCGAAAAGTAAAAATAAGCAATGTTGTTTGGCACTGAGGACACAAATGGGAATGGGTTCAAACAATGATTTTATATCCCTGATCAGAAGTGGTGCCAACTGTCACACAACAAAACAACACAAAAAGCCCCAAAATGGATTCGGCCCATACGAGTGAAGGTAAGGGGGTTACTGTGTTAAACCATCACAAATAATTCCCAGCTGATGCTCATGACAGCTATGACAGAGCACGAGGGGGATTCAGCAAACACAATCTACTTAATAGCTGAGCCAATATCACCAAACACAGAGTGGACAGAGAAAGACACATCCGTTCTCAATCAGTGCGTCGGTGAGCCGTACTTACAGTTACTCTGTGGAGTTCAGAGGAGGTCATCTCAGGGAAGACTCGAAGCTGCCAACAGCCAGGCGGACAGGAGAGGATTGCTGTCTGTTCTCATCCTCTTGATATGTACTTTTGACCAACTTGAAAAAGCGTAAAATAAATAAATACAATTCAAAAAGCAAGCAGGAAGATCCATCTCATGTCTGGAGCCAGTGGCCTGAAGAAAAGAAGAAGAAGAAAAAGACAGCAATATTAGATAAAGACTCTACTGCAGCATAGTGGGTCTCTTTATGCTGGGAATACAACTGAATTAAAAAATCGTGATAATGTTTTAAATACCTAGAAACATCTATTTTTAATACTCACATTAGTCAGCAATGTGGCAGGTAAGCACTTTAAAAAGACTAGTGGGGCTAATTTCAGGAGGCAGGCCCAAACCACACAATATATTTATGCCACACTTTTTTTTTCTTTCCTCTTCTGCATCAAAATGAACAAGAAGAGACAGTCCGTTCCGTCATTAAGGGACATCCTTAGTATTTCCTAACAGGCAGAGATAGTTGTTATATCTGTGGATGTATGCGCTCACCAAGGACCTTGGTGTCAATGGCAATCTTATAAAAACAAGGCTTTGGGAGTGTGATCAGTCAACATCGGAGCAAAAATAAACCTCACAGTAGAAGCAGTCACACTCTGATACGAAGCATGCTGGGCACTAAGAAACTGCGGAGGTGTTTCATGTGTCACTGTCCGTCACTGTAACCCAGCAACCTTATAATGCTAAAATACGGTTAGCAAACACGAGCAGGCCCTCAGGAGATAAGGCTAATTGCTTCATGGTACAAACTGTGTCTGATTGGAACATTGTATTTTTGTCAGGTGTTGGTGGAATTGAAACTGCAGGAATGAATCACCATCCAAGTCTTTAATAAAACACGCAAACAAAAAAAAAAGCTAACTTACAGGGCGTGGGGAGGCATGGTGAATTCAAAAGGCACGAGGGGAAAAACCACAGGGCACACACTGCTGCACAACAGCACACAAAGGGGGACACGGGGACTGTGGGGGAGGCACTGACGAGGCACAGGTGTGTGGGTAAAAGACACAGGTGTGACTGATGAGGGCCAGGCAGTGGAAGGAAGTCAAACTAAACACAGGCACACAGGGAGGGAAAATGACAACATAAAACAGGAAGTGAATGAGAGTACTCAAAAGCTGACACAGAAGACTCAACATGCACAGTTATATAAATAAATTGAAGTGAAAGGAAAGGGTCATGACAATTTTGGACAAAAATATACTTTCAAATTAAACTCTGTGTTAATATTTGACTTAAAAATATGTGCACACTTCACATTTTCATAAATACCGATATACAGATGAGCAATGACTGGGGAAACACAATCACAAACACTGTTAGCAGATCACAGAGTTTACTGAGGTGTATCGAGCCAGTATTTTTATTTTTTTTGTATTTCAGGAGAGTGGAATTTAAAGCTGAGGTATGTTTGCAAAGAAGCTCAAGAATCAATTTGCTGACTTCAAAGAAATAGGAAAACTCTTCAAAAAATCAGGCCAACGTGTGGCAAGTACATCCTGCTGCTGCACGGAGAGAGAAAAAAAACTCTGGTTGATCTTGCAACTTCCTCCAGAGCCAGGGAAGCTATGGAGAAGATTTTTTGCACAATGTTACATATGTGTACAATTACATATGACCCTGATGCAATGTTGACAAGACATATATTTTATAGGAAGTGGAAATCACTGTGAAGAGAGATGGACTCTGCTCTGACCCTACCAACACGTGTGTATTCTGAATTAAGATGCTGCAAGTGAAGTTGGAAAATGGGATCCTGGTCCGTTTCAACTCCAATTTGGGACTCCAAGTGAATCTGTGTCAATGATAATTGATATTTATTTTTATTTAAATGTAACCTCCGCATTAGGGCCTTCAATCCAGGTGCATCAGAATGGGAGGGAGTCCTACAGTGGAGTTAAATCAAGTGCAGATCAAAGACCTGGCTGCAGAGAAGGTTACAGACCAGTCCCCTCTCCTCGCCTCCTCCTCCGCCTCCTCCTCTCCTCCTCTCCCCCTCTTCTCCTGTCCTCTCCTCTCCTCGACTTGCATAAGTATTTTTCTCTCTGCTCTCTCATGCCTCCTTAACACTGTTGCGATCTCTTGGTCTTTAATCTGCTCTGCTACATCATGATCTGCTCTGAGATGCCTCCCTCCCTGCCTCCTTCTCTCCTTCTTTCTTTTACCTAGTTCAAAGGAGGGGCCTCCCACTAAGTAGCCCCCAGCACCCCTCTCATACATTTCTCTGCAGCTCTTCCAGAGTTTCCTCAGTAGGGGGTATTTAGGTTTTGCCCCCGACACTCGCTCTATCTTCTTCATTCATCTCTCACCCCTTTCCTACTCTGACTTTCTTTCTAGACTATCTCTCCACTGAGCTGCCTTAATTTTTAAAAATGTGCTTGATGTGTGAAGGCGCATGCTTTTTGGTTGTTGTGATGCCCACTACTACATGGAAAAGGTACATTTGTAAAGAAAAACGTGTTAGTCAGCAACACTTGATACTATTTAACAGTTGTCTCTTCAGATTAAATCCTAGGTTTTATTGACCGATCCATCCCTCTCCTCGCTGTGTAGATTGTGTGGCATCACCTGACCTCAGTCGTAATTATCACGGCCACTTGTGGACTTTGTCATTTGTACATAAACATGTCCCTGCGGCGCATTTGCTGGAATGACGGATGTGGTCATGCATGGTCACTGAGCAATAAAATGGCACAACAAATCATAATAACCTGCTCGCACAGACAACCTATGGGGTCATTTTTTCACGTGAGGACGGACCTCTGTCCACGTGGCAGAAAATATTTGAAAACCTCTATGTGTGCAATGTCAGAAATGGACCACTAAGCTTCAACAAAGGTGCCTTTCAGATGACCACACACGCGGACACATGCACACAAACGTGGCCATACCTCCAAGCCACCCCTCCATCCCCCTACTACACACACATCATCTTCCTTCCAGTATTTCCCCTTTCTAGCCGCTCTGCCTTTCCCCTCACTCTTCACCACTTTGCGTGAAAGGGCGCAAAAGGTCAAGTGTGGCCACTCACATGTGAAGGTACAGGCTTGCATGGAGACAAACAGATAGATAGATGGATGGATGGATGGATGAATATATAAACTGATGAGTGTTTACACAGACTGTTATTTATGCAAACTGAGGCTGTGCTTCCTCACAGGCATCTCACTCAGCCTGTTAATTTAATGATATACAGATGATGACGCTTCTGATGATATGTTATGATGATGATGATGATGATATTTGATGATGATAAGGCCCTTGTGTGTAGCTGCAACAGCTTCTTTTCCAGTTAGGGAGGACAGATTACACTCCCGAATGATTTGTCTTTCTCTCTCTCTCTCTCTCTCCTGCACAAACACACACATGCACTGCTCGCAACACAAGATAAAAATCATCATTTTCAAGGCGTGGAATTGACACAAAAGAAACACACAAAAACACATACAAAGTCAAAGTAAACAAACCCAATGAGTCACTTAAATAATGCACGCACACAAACACACACACACACGACTAGCAATAGGGTAATGACCCATTAATAGAAATAATTCAAACATTTACTAGTTAGGAAACAAAATTCTAGTTTTGCACTCGGGACAAAGACATTTCAGACGGATATAATCACACCCACAAAGCCACGATTGCATTGTGCCAACATGGAAGATGTGCAATTTGCACCTTAATGGGACGTATAGTCTCTGGAGGGAAATATGCCCCCTAAATCGTCTACTTTTACTTATCTTTCCTGAGGAGACAGCGGAGCGCAGACAGAGCTTCTCTGCTCGCAGCATTTCCCACAATGCTGCAGTGCCCCCTCATGGCCCTCAGCGGAGCAATAGGATTGAAAGGCATTCAAAATGCCCAGGACGCAGTGTCACCTCAAAGCAGGAGAGACTGGGTGGAGTTTGGGGGATGACCGGTGGGCTTTCATACATTCAGTAACAAGCTGTGGCCTCGTCAGCTCATGTATCTGCGCTGCACTGCTGACACTGTTGAGGACGGTAGGACGCGAGGACACTGACCTCCACCTCTTGACAAGCTGCAGAAGTCCTTGAGGACGGGGCCACACAAATTGCCAGAGCCAGCCTGAAGGGGCGTGGCCTCAAAATGTGGCTCCATGCCCCCTCAAATAATCCAGGAAAAAGACTTCTGGAAGTCTGGAAGAAAAAGAAAAAAATATATACACAGTATATTCCACACAATCTTTCCTTTTTTTCCCTATGTATTTGTTTTTTTCTTGTATTATCTGCAATAGCCACTTTTTTTTTTTTTTTACTCGTAGATGTTTTAATATGGGCTTTATGAAATAGGTTTGTCAGGCGTCTGTGGGACCTAATCTGGGAACCTCTCAGTATTTTGAAACTCTTTATTAGACAGAGGTCAGAATAGAGGTGACGGGGTAACGACGGGAGAGAAGTTGCATGGTTAGTGCCAGGCTGCAGGGACACACTAGCTCCTTTCGATTTTCTCCATTACTCTTTATGGTCGTCACTTATCTTTGGCAAGTCCTCCGATTTTATGTCAGCGCAGCACTAAATCCTCCAACATAACAAACCTTTCATTCAGGCCACCACTACAATAACAAGTCATAAAGACAACAGACTAAGTCATAAAAAAAAAAATGACATACGTGAGGTATACTTAATGTGATCATGCAGAAAAAGTTAAGACAGGAGGCAAAAAAAAAACAACATTTTAGGTGAGTGCGTGACAGCAAATGCACACGCGCACACATGTATGCGCTGAAGGGCAGAGCTGAGACTGCACAGGTGACGGAATGTTTCCCATGCTGTTTCGCCTCACACATTTTCATTTAGACAGGAATATGCTAAAAGCCGGCGCCCCCCAGCCCCCCTAGCCCCCCACAGGCCTCAGGTGGCAGCCTTTCCGTTTTCCCACTTGACGCTCTCGGCTCCTGCTACTGACAGTCACAACTTCAAAGTGAAAACAGAGGTGCGATGCGCGCACACACACACACACAAAAACACACACACACACACACACACACACTCACACTCACACTCACACTCACACTTTTCCTCCCCTCCTCATCCAACAGGGCTCTATCGCCCTTTGTGATGTATAATTGAAGCTCTGTGTAATTTCACCGACTCGTTTCCCGCCGAATCCCACGTGGAGCTGAACTTTCACTCCTCACATCGCCGTGGAATATTCTCTCTGAAATTGAGAGGCCGCGCTCTTTGAACGCGCTGGTTAACATGAACTCCCCCCTCTCCTCCCCACACTCCATCACACCCTCTCCTCCTCCACCACAGCCCGTACACTCGCTGAGCCCCGGACCCGTCCCAACGGAACCCTCGGTGTAACTTTATCTGCATAAAATGAGCTGCGTTCTTTTAGAAGCTCTTCAGATGTCCGACTGAGAAAAAGTTTACGACGCAAAGTTTTGTGAGCAACTTAAAATCAAAAATACCGACAAAATATATACAATTTTTTATCCTAGCCTATGCAAAGAGGTTAACTACAGGTCATTCAGAAAAAAATCGACACGTTGCTTTTCACATACTGCATTTCACTGGAGGAATTCCAACCAGATTTGTTGGTACAAGATGTTTCTTATTATTTTTGGACCTTTGGACTCTTCCATGTTGGTCAAAAGGGGAAGAACATGAAGGCTTATTCCTGATATTAGAAACACACATGTGTTGTGCTAACAAACTCCTTGTGTGTCACTGCTACACCTGAAACCAGATCTCGTCAGTGTTCCCGCCTCTTTCAGTCACCTGACCCTTCTGCACACCTGCGCATTTTCCAATAACTGTTAATGCGAAATGTCACACTTGTTCTTCTGTTGCCGTTGCAGTCCCGCAAGGTTATACATTTTTCCGGTGGACTCCAGCCAAACATCGACATCACCCCTCCCCGTGACAGTAAACTTTTAATAAGAAATAAAAGGTATCTGACCTTGAGCACAGTGATGCCATTCTCCTCTGATCATGCCGGATGAAGAGCTGAATGCAGCAAAACAGGGAAGACAGACCTGAGGACATTTGGGAAAATATTGGTTAAAAGAATATAAAATAAATAAATAAATGAATCTCTTTGGCATTTACTGGAGCGTTGCCCCGATGTTAACGCTCCTGCTATTATCACCAAGCACCACCGGTGAATAAAGGCAAAATCCCTTTGGTTCATTATTTTATTCATTGTCCAAATTCATATCAGTAGACTTGGAGAAATAAAAGGTCTTTTTTTTCTTGTAACATTCTCTTCAACAAAAATAGAACAACTATTTACAATCACTGGTAAAAAATACATAAAAAGCGTACAAGCAAAATCATGTTGTCTTTCTAAAAGACATAAGTTACAACCGCTATAAGAAGTGAGACAAAAGCAAACTTTAAGCCACAGACCAAGTTAATACCTCTTTGTACAGATTGTGCAGCACACTCACCACATTTAAGCTTATCGTTGTGCATTTCTGCTATAATGCCAAAGATGTCTACATTAAAACACATTCACATCTCTCTTATTGCATTCCAGGTAACAGGGCGGGTCGCGCGCGCGCGCGCGCGGGGGGGGGGGGGGGGGGGGGGCAGCATTTTGCTTAAAAATACCTAGGGGGGGGGGGGGGGGTGTCAGAATTACAGTCAGTCATTTTAATCTACTCCAGCTTATGGTGTTAAAAACACTGACATGTTGAGTTCACAGTGTCAAAAGCTGCTCACTGCAAGATTGTCTCCATAAAAACATACCCAGGGTATGTAGATTGGAAGAAGAGAGGTTTATTACTGAACATAATTTAGCCCGCTTTGAAAAAAAAGAAGAGAAGAACAAAAATCCTTTATACCTTAAAAAAAATATATATATAGAAAAGTTGCTTGGTTGTTCAAAGCAGCTTAAAATGTTGAGCATTCGCTTTTGATTTCTGACTGAACTCCTCCGGCCGGCTAAGGGAAGAAGCACGTGCCACTTTTCTTAATGTATGCAGCGCATTAATACTGGTTTGTGGTATAGAATCTGAGTAATACAGTTGTGCAAAAAAAGAAGAAGGGTCAGTTTCTGACTGAGTCCATTTCAAACGTTCTACTACGGATATTATTTTGAAAAGTGGGAAAAAGAAACTTGGGGGGATCCATACAATTGCTATAGAAATGGAGTGAATTCCATCAGACGAGGTCATTGAGGAGGGGAGTTGATGGTTTTGAGTCCTGCTGAGGACACACAGAGCCTGACGTGGCATTGTGGCCGTTCAGTTCAAACGGACAGGGATATGGCAGCATCCAAATCTGCTTTCAGTTATCCAATCTGGGTTTGAATGAATTTGCCTCATGCCTTTACACCGGCAACAAGAGACCCCCAAGGGGGCCCAACTCTCTGCAGGCGAGAGCAACCAGAACTGCAAAATAAGGGGAGTTTTATTGAAAATGACTCCTGAGCCTTTCCTCGTGTGCTGTGTGCCCAGGCTGAATCAAATTGAGTTTCTTTTTTCTTTTTTTTTTTTAAATGCTATGTTGATCCCATCCTCGCAAACGTATTCTCCAACACACGTGCACACACTCTCTTTCACACACACACACACACCCAACACACAGTCAAATCCCAAAACACAGCAGCAATTTCACTTATAGACAGATCAGAAATGGCACCAACAACAGAGTGTGAGAGGGGAAAAAAAATAAAAATAATAATAATAACAAAGGCAAATTCCTTTAAGACTCCTGCCCAACACAGTCACGGGGCAATCACAGCCTGGGATTATTTGTAATAACAAAATATTCAAAAATAGCATTTATAGAGGATTCTCTTGTCTATACATGAGCAGTTAACATTAATTTATGGCAGAGAAATCTGATGTCAAAAGAAAATAACCCAATCAGATCATCAAGAACAAAAACCCAGCAGTCCTCTCAATCACATATACATATACATATATATATATACATATACATATATATATATACATATATATACACATACACACATACACACATATATATATATATGTTTGCATATATATACATATATATGCCATGTATATATTAGCAATAATCATTTCAAGTCTTTGTGTGGCAAAACAATAAGAAAATAAGCATCACAGCGCACAAGACAACCAGCAAAAGGGGAAGGATGTCTAATTCCAGTTACACCCCTGCTGCACTGTTGATAAACTTATTTTCCTTTTCCAAAACATTACTATTAAATGACAAAAAAAAAAAAAAAAAAAAAAAGGCAGAAGCCATTCTCAAACATATCCTTTAAATATTCTACAAAATCCACTATGAACACGGAATGGAGATGCATTCTGGGCCTTGCGATATATTAGTAAGCCAAACTTACACATTATGGAGCAGCAAAAAAAAAAAAAAAAAAAACGAGATGAGAGAGGTACACTGTTAGCGCGTAGTCATCGTATATGCTGCGTCTGCATATTCCTGCTGCATTATAAACAAATGTACACGGTCAGAGGAACCTGTAGAATTATGCTCTACCATTTCAGCTTGTAATTCCATAAACACACAAGTCTAATAAACACTGTAAACAAATCGTGTAAGCGTCGACGTAAACACTCTCCTTTGTCTTATAGCACGCCAGCAGAGATATTTTGGTGCGTGCGAGTGCAAGTGCATGCGCGCGCTGCGTGGCCACACACTGCTAATTTATCGGTTTTATCGTAGCTGCGGCGAATAAAATAAAGACACGTATTTTACTCGACTTTGTTCTTTAGCTCGTTAAAACAAGATTTACAATACAGTTTTTTTTATAGAACATCCAGGAGGCAGCATGCTGCTAAAGTACCTCGCATCAGACCCGAACGAGCAATAAGAGAGGTGGCCGGGGTAGAGGAGAGCACGGCACGGACACACAAAACTGCCTGAGAGTTACTGCTTGTCTTGTTTGTTTTTTTTCCCATAAAGCTCAACAAAGTACAATAAGTGCTAAACACAAAAAGCCGCGCTTCTCTGTTTNNNCCCTCTTACCCCCCCCCCCCCGCAAAGAAGGAGGTGAGAATTATGTGAAGGGGCTCTTAATGTCTCCTGAGGACGTTCCTGACCTCAAATGTTGGTAATGGGATAATAGAGTTGGTTTTGTCGCGATTTGTTTGTGCAATGGAACCGATGCTGCTCGTGTGGATTTACAGCATCGGTGCCGGGTTTTGGATAGAGGCCCGTAAATTAAAAATATCAGCTATTTCTTGTCTCGCACTCATCTACATTCATCTGTTTTTGGAGCTGACAACCAACAAAAGCAGCACAACAACAACAACAACAACAAAAAGATCTCAAACTCGCTAATGTTTGTCGTAATGCTCGCCTTACTCACAACAACTTTTATCCCTTTGTCTGCCCCTCCTCACTATTCTCATATAATAAAAAAAAAAACGTTGCAAAAGCTCAGAGATGTAAATAAAAGACAAAGAAGAAGAAGAAGATTTTTTGTTTTTACAAAGAAAAAAAGAGTTCTGTACAACATGTTAAAACTGTGGGGGGGAAAAAAGGCGACAACTATAGACAAGGGAGCTTGGAGCGCAAATGGAGGTACATGGTGGTCTGTTTCCAAGGAGGCTGACTTCTTCTCACGAGTCATCGCCCCTTGTCCCTCATTCTTTCTTCTTTTTGCCCATTTTGTGGCGTCCGTCGGACGTTGGAGAGACACGGCACTGCCATGTCCCGCCATGTTCAAGAGGTTCTACAAAAAAGCCTCGAAAATCCTGCTTTTCCTCTTTAAGGAAAGCTTAAAAGGAGACAATGGTACGAGGTTTATGCACCCCACTGGTCTGGTCCGCAGGCGCATTATGGTCCGTGGTGGTGGTGGGGGTGGGGGGAGCTGTGGGGCAGGACAATGTGCTTTGCCACGTGGTGACCACACAGGAATTGGTCCAAGCCTGATCAACGTGACTCGGCCCGTGAGCGAGAGAATATGCGTGAGCGAGTGCGGCGTCGCCATCTTTACACCGCCGACACCTGTTCATCTGAGAGAGACACAAAAGGAGAAAATGTTTGACAGGGAGTCTCGGAAGTAGAGAACATTTATACAAGTTCATTTATACACGTCTTTAATGCATAACTCATTCCTGTTGGTCACTCCTGCTGCAGGGTTGACTTTATTACAGGTCTGATGTCGCTCAACAAAGAAGCGCTATTAACATATTGACACTTTTAGACCTTCTATGATTATTTGTTCTATATAGTGATATCAGCCAGCGATTGGTTTAGTATACCTAATTTGTTTCCGGGTAAGGTAACCCATAGTTTGTGTTTTACTGAAGATAATTTCTTTATTCTGACATTCAGAGTGGGAACACACCGTCCTCGCTGTCGGCCAGTTCCTGTGGTGGGAGGCAGATGCTGGACGGTCTGGAGTAGGCCATCCTCCGTGCCTCTGCCAAAGTACCGGCTGCCCCGGGGCTCTGCAGGAGTTTGCTCCTCTGCAGCGCCACGCTGTAGTCTGGAGGTTTGAGGTGAGGAGGCCTGGGGGGGAGACCTCCCGGGACCCCCAACACTCCGTCAGGGAGGCCGAGGTCCCCCAAAGCCAGACCCTGGTAGCCTGGAGGGGTGGGAGGGGGAGCACGGTAACGCTCATCCTTGGCGGGGGAGGTGATACAATACACTGGATGGAGGTGTGGATGAAAAGAAAGGAGGGATGGAGCCAAAAGAGGTGGGGGGAGTGAGGGATGAAGAGGAAGGTGTTTGGGAAGATATGATAAAGGAGTTGGGAAAAATGGGGAAAAAAAAGAAAAATTATGGAAAAATCAAATCAATGTGATCATTCACACACACCATACTCAACTGTGCATGCATCAAAAATGTGTTTTAAAAATGAAAAGAAAAATATAAAACATATGAGATGGATGACTTCAGCAGATACCAACAGAGAATCACAGCTGCAGCTAATGATAACATTCGCCACTGGATAATATGTGATGATTAAATTCCGAAAAGCGAAAACTAGCCAGTGATACATTTTTGTTAGATTTTTTGCAAGAATTGGCAGAAGATGCAACAAAACATTCTGTTTTGTCTACAAATGGAATAATAATAATTTGAGGAAGACTGTCTTGGCTTGAGTCAAAAACTATAGAACATTTTGAAAAAACCTTGACCTTAAATGCCAAAGTACATATTAAACTGCCACTTTAACTAGCCCTCCACGCCCCCCCCCCCTCCCAACACAAGCGTTCACACAAGTAGAGACAGAGCGGAACACCGTCACACTGTGTCTACAGGGGAATCAAACTGGCAACTCGACCCCTCACCTATCAGGCCCTTCTCTGTGCTTGAGGTCACCGTTTTGTAGGCGGGGTCTGTGCTTTGGCCTCCTTCCTCGCTGGTCGGTGAGGAGGGGCGCTCTGAGGTGTTTCGCCGCTTTATCGTCCCGTAATTCCCCTCGTAGGTGTCCGACAGCGAGCTGGACGACGCCCAGCTCTGCCGCGATTGGCCGGACGGCTCCGAGCCGGAGCCTCTGGGGTTCCGCTTGGCGGCGCCTGCGCCCGCGGCCTCGACCTCCGCTATGGGCCCGGCCAGCTGCGTGTGCTTGAAGCCGCCCAGGTGCGTGTGCGGGAGGGCGAGCGGGTGCCCGTGGATGCCGTGGTCCCAGGGCCGGCAGGAGGAGGCGGGGAGGCTCTGGAAGGAGTCGTGGGAGTTGGAGGAGCAGGACGTCCAGCTGCCACGGCCGCTGTCGGCCACCGAGTCCAGGGAGGTGTGGTCCGGGGTCAGCTCCTCCGTGGAGATGGAGGAGGTGAAGGTGGAGGCTCGCGTCACGTAGCCTCGAGCCGCGGACGATGAGGAACTGCTGCGGATAAAGAAGAAAGAGGTTTAAATAAATGAGCTCTGCATATTTACAATGAGGCGTTCTAAAAATGAGTGTTGATTATCTGGCTCAGTTTCTTGGACATTTCATTTCGACATTTGTGTGTTCACAGTGGACATCAGCCAACAAAAGAAGAGGAATGGGAACTGACTCCCGTTCAATCTAAGACACAGGTGATCCCTGTTTTCTCTACACAATCTTGGACTTTCAACTAAAATAATGGGGTTTGGATGAATTATTGAAATTTTTCTGTTGTTTCTCAAGCTCTTTCTGTAAATGTTCAACCATTAAAAGGTTACACCTCACCTGTGCACTAAAATCACAAAACAAACATTTGGTTGAGCGATTTAGCACTATTTCTGGGTTTTAAAAAAAGAAAAAAAAACTTTTGTAAACAAGCCGTTTGATTCACGGATGTGTTTTACTGGACAAAAAAAGCCAGCCAATGAAACCCGAGTCATATTTGACAGATCAGGGTCGCTGTTATACAGCAAGTCTGCTGAGGTAACACAATACCACCGAAGCGGACAAGATTATTTTGTCCAGTAATATTTTATAGCTCCTTCTTTATGGGACAGAATGGCCTGATCATAGAGGAACACGAAACAAACAGCAGACAATAAAAGAGAGGGGGTGTTGTTTACTCAGCCCGGTTTAAAAGGGGCCTGCGCGAAAACCGATACGTTGTTAACGGACAGCAAAAAGGAAGAGAGAGGTGGGCAGTAAATGTGGGCCGCTCATAAAAACCGGGTGTGTTTTATGACTTCCTGTTCTCTGAGTTTTAATGAGGAGAGGACATAATTGGAATCCAGCCAGGAAGGGGGAAATGGAGAAGCGGCTCAAGGTAGCAGGCGGTGCGTGTTGGGCGCCTTTTTACTCGTGTCGGCCACTGGAAAGGACTTTTGAGGTTTTTGTGTTTCGAGTTTAAGTATAGAAATGCATTGAGTGTATAATCCATATCTTAGAAATGTGATTTTTCTTTTTAAACATGTTTACTGTTCTCGTCAGGAGTCAAAAACGGTTTGATTCCATTATGAAAATGTTCATTATTTAAATGAATAGACTTAACCAGAGAGAACAGATGATTGTGCGGCTGTGAATTGTTAAAAGCCAATTACCTTGTGCTGGGCTGGCTGTGATCCGAGTTTAATTGTGCGTGTGTTGCTGCTGCTGTGCTCTCTGGAACCGGAGCCGTCAAGGCAGTGGTGGTCGCGGCAGAGGCGGCGGCGGGGCAGGTTCTGTTGACGCTGTTGCACCGGTCGTCGGGTCCGGGAGCCGGCACCGAGTCCACCGAACAGATGCTGGAGCGGGAGGAGATCTCGCTGTGGCTGGAGTCCGACAGGTTGTCCGCTTTACCCGGGGGCAGAAGGGCGTAACCTGGACAACAGAGAGGGAAAAGTTGGAGACACATTTCATATTCCATGGTCCAATAAAAACGGAATCGGCACAGACGTGGATGGAGAGGATACTCGTAAGAAAAACATGGATCACATCTCAATGACTTTCAATGTCTTTTTTAACTAAAAGCAACTTCGTCCATTTCCCTCATGGTCATTCTTCCGATTGACCTTTTGACTGATTTGAGAATCTTATGAAGTCAATATACATGTTAAGTTTTCTTTTTAATATAAAAAAATAACAACAACATTAACATTAACCCAGTAGGAATCAATAATACTCTTCAACTCAATCAAACTGTCTCTACATCAAGTATATTACTCAAATGGTTAGGGCATGGGGTTTGAAAATCAGTTCAGTTCAGAAAAAAAGAGTGTACTGCTCAAACGTTGCGGCACATAAACACGCCAAACCACCTCACCTGCAAATATCATAGAAAACCGACACTTTACAGTCATGGTTTTGTGAAAGTGCCTTTTAAAACTTAGATATTGAAAGAGGTATTTCGTGGCTTGATCGTGGGGAAAAAAGAAATCTTCATATTAGAATTCAATGGCTGAGGTGAAAGGAGTGACAGAACACTGATCAACAATTCACAGAACTTCACAACGGAACACAAATGTCCACTGAAAACCCTCCCTGAAAAATGCCACTGGCTTCCCTCAAATCACAGTCATCCCTCAGCAGTGAGCTGGGCCAATCAGACATCAGTCCGGCTCCTGCTGCGTCTCTCCCTGCAGAGCCAGAGGAAAGGGTTGGGGCTGAGCGACCTGCCGCCTCTCTGCTCTGACTCTCTGCGTCTCTCCTCCCCGCCGCTCGGACGAGCTCGGACTGACACTGGCCTGTCCCTGGACCCGCTCCTCTCCCTGAGCATCCTGAACGGGGACTTCAGCCTCGTCCGGACTCTGGCCGACTCTGGGGGACCTGGCCTCGCTAAGCGCTCGGGCCGAGGGAGAGGGGACGGAAGTGCGGGTCCCGGCCCCGGTGGACCGGGGGGGGACCTCATGGCATCTGGCCCTGTCCATTTCTGCGTGGGGCTTTCTGATCTCGCCCTCACTGGCAGTAGCTCTCTCCTTTGCCCTGAAGGAACCGGGCGCCTCTGAACCGCCTCTGCCTCTCTCTTTTCCACTCCAGCTCTCTCTGTCTGACTCTCTCTCTGCCTGCTACTCTCTCGGCTCGGCTGCCGGGTCATGAGGAGGATCCTCTTGTGGAGGAGGGCCCCACCTATGCCGTAGTTGCGCAGGCTGGCGGTGCCGGCCTTGGTGCTGGCCTCGCTGGTCAGCGATGACGAAGACCCCGACAAGTTCATCTGGCTGGAGTTGTGGGACTTGGCCACGCCTCCCACTGAAAAGGGGAGAGGAAAATAAGGGATCTGATGCCGTCAACAACGTTAACAAGAGGATGGTTAAGAAGTAAGATTGAATTTACCCACATACAAATGCACTCTTTTGGTTATTGCATAGAGCAAAAAACATGAAAAATGTTTCAAGGAAAGTTCGATTTTCAATAAAAAAATTTTTAAGGGCGATAAATAACTTTTAAACTTTATACTTTTATACAAGGACGAGTGTGCACCCAAGACATGGTTTTTCCGAGCAACTCCATAAAATTCTCTCTCTCTGCCTGGCGGTGATTGTTTCACTTCACCTGAGGTAAGCCTCTGTGGATAAAAAAAACATAAAAGGTTGAAAGCTGTTGCAGACCTTTGCGCGGCGAGCCCTGCGGCGACACCGTGGGGCTGGAGTGAAGGGAGGAGATGGTGGAGACGGTGTCATCAGATGGTCTCTTGGTGCTCCACTCCTCTGATGAGTTCACTGGAGGTTTCTTTACCACCTGGGGAGAATTGGAATCTGGAGAGGCAAAAAAAAAACAAAAAACATCTTTTATACACATGCAATACCACAGACTTAGAAATGGTGGATTTTGGAATGAATGTCACCATTTTTAAAATGAACAATCTTTGACAGTATGTTGCGTACATATTCAACATTATTTTTTTAAAAGTATTTCTTATTAGCTCTTGATTTTACTATGTAAATCACTGCGTCGTAAATCAAATAAAAGGCTAAAGGTGCACTCACACGGTGTGCCTATGTCCTTGGCAGTGCTCTTCTTTCGCAGAGGGTTCAATGGGACCTGGACCTGAAGCACTTGTGAAACCCGATTCTGGGTTTTCCCCGAGGGCAACGCCGAGCGCAGGGACACCGGAGACATGTCCGACTTGGTGGATCTTCTCTCGCTCAAGTTCTTAGACACTACCGCCCCAAGCAGAGAAAGGAGAAATATTCAATGTTTTGTTGCTATGTTGAATCTTTGAGGAAAAACAAAACGAAAAACAAACATGGTAATGTGTGCGGGATTTGAATGCACAATAGATACTGTACATACTGCAGTATCTGTCACATGACTGGTCCATTCTGTTATTTTCTGCAGGAGATTTCACATACACCAGGTGGCAGTGCAAGGCAATCATACATGTGTAACCTGTGTATTGTACAGTGTACCTGTTGTACAAAATGCCTAAAAGTCCGTGTGTACAAAACAGCCCTTAGATGCTTTGAATAATGCAAAACTGCCTTTTGGACATTTTTGAAAAGCAGACACGTGTATGCACAGCATGTGCGTAGATAACCCACTGTGTATCTAGTACGGTTGAAGGTCAAGGGTGGCTTACACACAAACATAGATACATTTCGGCCTCATCTGCTACATCTACTCACAGGTGCTGTAGGACGGCTCGCACTGCAGGGACATGATCTGATGTCTCTCCTCGTCTATCTCCACCGTCAGGTTGGACAGGTACTGCTTCACCTTCCTGGCCATCTGAGCGTCCTCGTAGAGCTTCTTGGCGTTGAGAAGCGAGCTGCGGCGCACTCGCTTCTTATGCGCGCCGCCCTGCACGTCCAGCATGTTGGAATTGGTGCTGCCCTGACTCAGAGACCTGACGAGGAGGGAAGGGGGGCGAGGAGGAAGTAAAGTGAGGAGGATGAAGAGGAAAGGAGCGGGGGGTAAAAGAAGTGGTAGCAGAAAGAAGTGGATTGAAGCAAAGGAGTAAAAGATGGACGGTGTGATGAGGGAAATGGGTAAAAGGGTCGATGGATGAGCAGAGGACGAAAGGTTTAGAGAGGCGAGGCCAGGGAGGAAAAATAGAGATGAAGAAGGAAAGGATAGAAACAGAAGAACAACACGTGAAACAAACGGTTTGCTTATCTCTGAATAGGTCCAAACACTTTCTCGGCAAACGCCTCTTCTCCTATAAAATGTCTGCATCTGTCTTGGTGTTGCAGCATAGCATTTATACACAGGACCATGCAGCTGGGAGGGAGGCAGCTCTCGTGGGTGTGCCATGCTACCAGAGAACAGAACGGCAGAGCGTTCCGTCAGATGGAGGCAAAACGGGGGGGGGTTAGGAAAAAAAAGATGCACAGGATCTGATAGGGGGATTATTATGTCAGGATGCAGCAAACACCAAAACCTGAGTCAAATAGCATCCATCAACATTCCTCACCGTTTGTTATTTACTGAGCGTACGGGTGGGCTTTGAGTTTTTAGGCGAGGTTAACTCTAGTCATCCTTGGAAACAGCAGCTGCCGACACGACCGTTATTCCATTTAATAGCTGTTTAGGAGTTTTCAATGATATATAGTTTGAAGCATATAATCTTCAGGAGCAGTTGTACTTTATCTTTTTTTGTCTTGGTGGTGTAAAATTAAAAATGTTTCTGTCTGGAGCTTCTTGACTAGATTGGTTTAAATGCTGAGGTTTAAACGAAAAACGATTTACTTTCCAGATATACTCTTAATCCAACTTGGATTAAATGTCACCTCAAAGTGCTGCAAAAGCATTTGTATTGGAACATGTATAATTCCGTGGTTAATGAGCACACTTAATTTGCTGACGGAAATTGCGTAATGTTATCAAAAACTTTAACAAACAGTCCGTACGAAATAGACATAGATGTTTACTTTTAAATTGAGGGTAGAAATCCAAACTTGAGAGCATTTTCCTTACAACCTACCCATCCTCGTGTGACCGGTTCAGAACCTCTCGGTAAACACAAACAATGAGTATTATTTCAAGCTACTATATGACTCAAACACACAACCTCATGAACATGGCAGGTTAATTAATGGGTCAATGATGGACTTCAGTATGGTTCGGTTGAATGGGCACTTAGAACGGAAGGGTTAATCACACACAGGCACAGGCGGACACACTCAGGCTTATAACAGGGGGGGGACATGCGGAGTTTACGGTGGTTGGGATGCCGGGTGGACTGGAGTTTTTTTTTTTTTTTTTTGGCTGGTCCAGACTGAAACTTACCCTAAACTCTTCCACCTCTTCTTCCTGCAAGCAAGAGGCGTGAAGATTGAAGCGTGACTTAAAGACAAGTTCAAGGGGTCATGGGGAGGAGGAGACAAGACTATGTAGAGGTCATGCCACCACACACAGGAAATGAGTGACGATGACGCTAGACATTGGACATCTCCCCATATCAACCTGGAGAGGGTGTGTTATGTGCTTCACGCACACATTAAAACATCTCCTCTGGTCAACTTTTTGTCATTTGAATAAAAAATTTGGCCATACGTGATGTTATGCTGATATCCGATTTTAGATTAGATTTGAAACGCATTTGCAGTATGAAGAGAGTGTCTGCAGGGGGCAGTCATGCTCTGCAGCAGTGACAGACTGTGAGAGAGAGACACACACACACAAACAGAGTGACACAAACTACACACTGCGGTTGGCATCAATTCTCCCTCACTTCCAGGCCATCCGTGCCTTAATTATGGTAATTGTGCAGCGGCATTCCAGCAGGGGAATGCAATCGAAACACCCGGAGTCGTGGACTGGACGGGAAGTGAATGGAAATTGGGAAACATAAATGTGTGCGCCCGATCCTGTGGGTAAAAGGATCCAGGTCGGCTGTTTTTTGGGCCCATACTTGTATTCCCATCTACTAAAGATTGAGCTTTTCTTTGTGAAAACCTGGAAAGTACCGAGCAATGCCGGATGTTCTCCATTCATGCCTCCTGAAATGTGTCTGACTGGTGAAAAACTGTAAGGGGCCAGTTTCAAAGATTCACACCTCAAAAAAAAGGTTTGGTACGAAATCACAGCCACAACAAATGACTATGATTTAAAAACATTTAGAATAAAACATTTTACATTATACACACAAAGCCCTTGTGTGAAGGGAGGCACTAGGAATGAAAGGGAATGTCGCAACGGAGCCACCAAAACATATAAAGTGATGTAATCACATATAAATCTACGCATAAGGGCCATACATTGAATTGCCGGAACATTTAAACGGGCTCCAACAGCAGCCTTCACCTCCAATAAAATTGGTAAATCTTGAGAGGAAAACGTTTTTACAACATCACAACAACCAACCTCTGTCTGAACATGAGAGCGGGGTCCATGTTGGCGGAGGTCATCCGCACCACGTGTCGGATCTCCTTGGCGATCATCCTCAGCTTCTCGAAGTTCACCAGACCATCTACATTGGAGTCGTTGCCTGAGAGGGCCAATACACATAACACACAGACAAGCGGGCACACGCGCACAAACGCACAAACACAGAAACACACAAAAAGTATGTTTGAAGTCGGACGTCAAATTTGAAAAGAGATAAATGATTCATATTTTGGGATACTCGGGACATGCAGTCCCAGACAAAAAAAAATTAAGAGGACTCTTCAAAGGAATCAAATGTTTTTGCTCTGGTCTTCTTATCATTCCTTCAGAAAAATAAGGGTATTTCTTTTAAACGGAGTCACATGAGGCTATTTATGATTTTCTTTTTTGCAACTTGCACAATCAAGGAAATGTTCCTTTTTTAATTGTGTATCATTTCAAAAACTTAACCTCGAACAGGAATTGGTATAGTATTTAGGTATTCTTGATGAGATGCAAGTGGTTGTAAAAACTCTAAATGGAGAAGTCTTAAGCAGAAGTAAACCCTCCTGAGCCTGAAACTGACCTTCTGCACGACACAGAGGAAGCGAGGGCATCAAACTGAACAGAATGACATGTAAAGCGCTTTTTCTTTTTTTTTGCCTTTAAAGGAAATAAAGCAACATGGGAAAAGCTGATATGCATTAAAGGCATATTATGAAATCCCACACTCTCCACAGGGCCATTTTTTTTTTTACCTTCATGTAAAAAGGTGAGGTCCTTCTTGACCACCGGGAACAGCGGGATGATGGGAGGCTGCATGCTCTGGCTGCTGAGGATGTTGCGGTACTTGGCCATGTTCCTGGACGGGTCGAAGACGTCCTGCAGGTCCCCGAACAGCTTCTCGTACTTACTGGGCAACTTTTCCCACGAGCTGCGCAGCCGAGCCACCGGTGCCAAGTTCAGACCACTGCGGGAGCGAGAAAGGAGGCGAGGAGGAAGGGAGATGAATGGGGGGAGGCAGAGGTGAAGAGGCAGGGGAGGGGAAATGTGGGGAGAGGAGAAAGAAGACCAGAGTAAGGTTTTAGTGGGAGAATGTATCACGGCACATCCCGATCAAACTCTGATGAATTCTGATGAGACTCATTCATACAGCTGATAATTGTGACGGGCACGGCATTTATTTCTGCTCTTCTCTTTTGTTTTCTTTCCAGTAAGTGTTCCCGGCTTAAAGGTTCCATCCACCGTCCAACCATTTACACCAAAATCATCTACTGTGTAGACTAATGTTTTTCTTTTTATTCTAAGGCAACCACATTATAGCATACTCTTCATGTTTGTTTCTTTTCTGTCTCCCTCTATCTCACACACAAACACACACACACACACACAAACAAACAAACATAGGCAGGTTATACATCAGACAGCCATGTGGGAAGACGCCCTGCTGCGGGGAAGGAAGGGTGTAAAGGTATGCAGAAGGCAGACATGTCTGTTGTAAAATGGCTTTTATAGCCGGGGACGGAGGGTCCACGTCCTGCTGAGCTTGTTCACATATGAAGTGGACAGAAGCGCTGTCCCACGTTCGGAAAACACATATGCTGTGTGTCCCAGTAACATAGGAGAGTAACAAGGAGAGTCTGAGTCGGTTTGGGAGACACTGGGCTGTAAAACAATACGAATGAGGAGCCAAGGATGAAACACCACACACACACCCAAATTTAGCTCACCTGATGATAGCGAACATGGAGTTGAAGTTCTTGCACTCTCTGCAATGCAGGGCGATCTTGATGTAGTGCTTGATGGTCTTCATCCTCTTCATGGCATTGGGCTCCTTCAGGATCTCCGTGGCGACCCAGAAGGTCTCCTGGTTTATCACTTCCTCAAACTGTTTCAGGTTGCCACTTCCCACCGAGGAGTCTAGTTTGAATAAGTCGTCCACGTACCTGGGCGACGACAAACAGGAAAATCATATACCAAACGGATTCAAAGCAATGAACCACTAGGACGTTTGGGTGAAATGATGATTTGACTTTTTGATGAATAAAAAAACGACATACTCTGTGGACTCGATGTTCCTGAAGAGCTCAAAGTCTCTCGTGGAGAGCTGAGCAGCGACCTCCATGGTGCTGAGCTGCAGCAGGGAGATCTGACTCTCTCTGAGGAGGTCCTGAGCATCGTCGTCGGAACACAGCGTCTCTGTCTCCATGTTGTTCTTCAGATAGTACCTGCAGGGCAAGAGGACAGAGGGACAGAGAATAAGATGTGTGCCGGCTGAAGCACTTCTCTTGGTGACCACCTGAGCAAAAGAAAGAGGAGGAATGATTTCGTCTAAGCCACCGAATCGAAAGAATGGGATGAAGGGTTATTGAAAAAGGTGAAATGTATGTGGGATGCGAAATACTCCGAGGGAGCTCAATGATATAATTTCTGTGATGGCAAACACATAGCGGTTAAAAAAATGACAGTGGGCGACTAGAGCTGCAGTATCCTCCCAAGCTTTAATGCAGCCTGCAGAGGCAGACACGTGGGTACCCAAGATGCAGTGCACAAAAAAAAAATCCAGTTAAATAAATCTAAAATCTTCCTCCAATTTCCCATTTCATAATTTGGTCTATTTTGTGTCTCCAACTCAAGCTTAGTTTGGGGAGAGGAAAAGCATTTTTAATTTAATTGTATTGACAGATTACAGACCTATTTGAATGTTTGTGTAAAGAAGGACCAAGAGAGTGAGAGGAGAAAAGGCGCCTCAGCACAAGAGAGGCAAGAAAGACGACAGGCACTTGGCCATTTCTCCTCAGGCCCCATCTCCAACGGTTTTCTGGGAGCACTACCAGAGGCAAGCCATCTCTTTTCCCTCATCATATGCTTCTTTATAAATCTAAAGCTGCCATGCCCTACAAGTGTTGGCATGGTCGTGACTCTGAATTGCCCTTTGCTACTCTGCCAGTCTGGAGAGAGGAGCAGCCAACAAGAGACGTGATGGTGTGAGGTGAGAATATCAAGCCGAGAGTATATTACACCTTCAGGGAGCGGAAGCAACATTGTCGAGAGCTCAAAAGCAGAACTGAAGACTTAAAGTGCTGCTTTCATAAATTACGATTTAAGACATGTCAGGGCTTTCTGAGAAGCGGTAGATGCTGAGAAAAAAAAAAAAACATACATAAAGGACATAAAAACATGCAACTTGGGAGATGTGAGGAGAGAAGACGAGTAGAGAGAGGTGGCAAAATGGGGTGGTGGGGGGTGGCGGTAAGATGAAAGGAAAAAGGAGGAGAGGCAACAGAGAAGAGATGAGAGGAGAGGAGATTACATTAATGATGGACAAAGTGGTGCTAAGTAGATCTGGGCGAGGCAAAGTGACTGGAACCCAGCCATTCTAAATAGCCACTGGTGTTTTGTGCATCTCTCTCTCTCTCTCTCTCTCTCTGCAAGTGTGTGGTGTGCGTGTGTGTGTGTGTCTGTGTGGAGTTCAGGATCCTCCTGCAGCATCTATATGTGATTTGGCTGAGTGACGGGAGGCTGGGCCCCTCCCCTTTAACACCCACTGTCTGTTATCAGCCATGCACAGCACAGACATGTCTGCCTGCTGGTCCTAATAAACACACCTCGTGCTCAAACTGTGCTTAACACACACAACACATGTACATCCTGCCGACACAATGTATATATTAATATATATATACAGTATATACAGTGTATACAGTATATATATATATATATAAAGTGTAAACAGTATATATATAGATATGTGAAAGCCCAATACATGCATGTCTATATGAAAAGTGACTTTATCTGTGCCCGTGTGCGCGCCTATGAGTGTGTGTATGAATTATTCCAGACGTGCCCAGCCGTCTGCTGAGGCCTCCCCCCCTGACAGAGGATGAAATATTTATTCTAGCCTAGTTGGGAGGAGACTGATGAGGCACCACGGGAGGCGAGAAGAGGAGGGGACAGCTAGGGAAAAAAAACTGTCTTTTTAAAGCAGACTTCGTGGCCGCTGGCCAATTATCCTTCATGTCTTCCCAGCTTTCATCTTAAAAAGAGAGCGTGTTTCGTCAGCAAGAAGACAGTGGGATGTGCAACAAATTGGGAGACATAAAACACACGAGCGATGTTTTTGCGCAACAAACACAATCATTCTCGCACGACGACTTAAAGTCCACCCGAGTGGTTGAAAACTTGTCAGCTGGGTCCACGGGGGAAAAAAACGAAAATCGGAATGGTTGATGCTCTGGGATTTTAAAATGTCATAGTGGCACATTAACAAGCGTCACAGTCACGTCACTGTCAGCTATAAACTTTTAAGGGAGTAAACATGCAGCATGTGATCTGCTCAGAGTAGAAACCAAAACACATTGTCTGAGTACATTTATGGGGTAGCACCACTTGATTTATAATTTAACTGAACTGGGACAGTGGTTCTGTGCAGGAACGCCCCCCCCCATTTTTTTTTTGTTCTTTCTTTTTCCAAGTCATTTATTCGAGAAATGATTTATACCTCTGCAAAGCTACGGCATGCGAATCAACTAAATCACAGAATGGTAAGTGTACCTCCAGGAACAGGAGTGAGAACCACTGCTCAGAAAGAATTCTATCAATATACATGCACTATACATGATCAGCTTTTCCAGCCGAGCTCAAATATGGTGTGTAAGGAACTGTGATTTTGGAAAGATGTGGTATGGGGGGGGGGTCTTGTACAGTTCAGGACTATAAATCTATCTACAGACCAGTGATCACAGTAGCACGGCTTGACTTCCTGTAATTTGAACCTACTCGAAAACAATTTTTAAAAAAGGAAGAAAAATCCCTAGTCCCATACTTCAAAATGACGTGGGTCAAGGCTTCGGTTTAGTTCATTCATGCTTTCAACACAAACTCTCAAGGGTTCCACGTCCAGCTGCTTTCGAGCCAGCATTCCCACTGTGGATCAGAAACGCTCTCATTCCAACACATCTGGGCTCACTTTGGAGGAAAAAAACCCAGGACAACCACCATGTATGCCCTATGCACGTGTAACCATTTGATTAAGTGCATTGGATGAGATTTTCCAAAATAGGACATTCAGCACCACTGCCTCTTACCTGCCGTTGAGCTGAATCCGATCGGCCAGTTTGGAGAGCTGGTCGGGCAGGCGGCGCTGCTTGATGACTCCCTCCGGGCTGACGGACACCTCGCACAGGGAGTAGGTCTCCGGTGCCGCCATGAGGCCGAACTCGTTGACGGTGTGTGTGACCACATCCTTGGCGGTGGTGTCCTTGCTGATGATGATGTAGCAGCTCTGTTGGTCGGCCTTGAACACCCGGATCACCTGGTCTGGGATGTCTGAGGGGGAAGGAGAAGGGACACAGGAGGGCCGTCAGTGACTGATTAGGATTGTATCGTTTGGTGGTTATAGTCTGATGGGGCCAGAAGTGTCATACGTGCAAACAAATATATATTTTATTAAGCGCTTTAGGTAATATACCATTTAAAAGCTATGCATGCAAAAAAAACAAATGATGCATAAAAACATTAAAACTGCACAATCCACCCAAAAAATGCTTACTTTTCAGGTGACATATTATTATTATTGTTCAGTGGATTTAAAACAATAATCCGTTGCAATGTACTCAAATAAAAGCTTTCATGTGTGTATTTGTGCATAACACATGCATGTATGGTGTGATGCGTGTTAAATAATGGAAACGTTCCCCTGAGTGAAATACTGCATTAAAGATATCTGTGTTGGGAGTGCGGAAGAAGGTACGGCCCATTAGCCGCCGACGGCCAAAGAGCCTTAAAACATTGAGTTATGAACCCGGCACGGTGAAAAGTGAAGCCGTCATACAGCTGAAATGTGTGTTTGTGTGTGTGCGCGCTGTGTTTAACTGTGTGTAAATAAGAAATGGAGGGAGATCATGAAGATAAGGTGGTAACTGGAAAAAACATTGAAAGGAGTGTTTGATGAGCTTGTTCATACTAATGCACACACAGTTGTGTGTATTTCTATGTTTGTGTGTGTGTCTGCGCGTGACGACAATAGCCGGGGCACGTTTCCTTTCAGTCAATACAGCAGCAGCGCAATAGACAGAAATGAACTGCTGAAGGCAAAGCCAATAACAATAAGGTTAGAGTAAATGCTGATTATCAATCACAGCTTGTTTAGGAAGCTACAACTGTAATGTGTGGGTCAGTGTGTGTGTGTGTGTGTAGTGTGTTTGCTGTGGACAAAAAACAATAAATAAATGTGTATATTAGAAGGTGATTAGAAGGATTGACTAGACTATGAGAATGTGTGCAAAAACCAAAGCATCTGTGATAGGTGGAGAGGGAAATGTTTTTGTATGAGAAGACAAGGACAGAAGTAAATAGGGCTGATTGCTTAAAAATGTTTTTTTTAAGAGTGGAAAATTAATTTCCTCATGGTAAATAATGTCCAATGATGGGCAGGGCCAAATATTGTGGACCAAACAAGCTGGGGCCTGCTTTCTTCGGATATGTTTAGGATCGATGTCAGATTCCATTTAAGAGAGCCTGACCTTGTTCCAATATATTGGGATGAATGCGCTTATGTGGCAAGGCCCGCGCAGAGAACCAATGGACACTGTCAAAAAACATTTTGTCTATACATACAGTACGTACATCTTTCGATCTTTACAAAAATAAATGTTTAAATCGGTAAATTCAGAGGCTGAGGGAAAAAAAAACAAGTTTTTTTTGTTGAAAGGGGTAGCGAAATGGAATGGTGGAATTTCCATGCATGATTCAGATGACAAGGGGACATAGATAGTGGAGAACACCCCGAGACCATACGGCTCTGCACGAGGCCTCCTGGAAAGCAAGCCATACATCATTTATCTGCTTTACGTAATGACTGAATCCTCCTCAGGTTTTTTGTTTTTCTGGTTTGCAATAAGTGGTTCCTACCATAAGGACATAATGAAGCTTTGATATATTTGCAGCCATCCCTGTCGATGAAGGAGCTGGTTATAGGCCAAGCATAGCCTTAGAGCTTATTGATTTGAGACGCACCACACATGCACTCGAGTGGCGGCTGAAGGTTATACACACTCAGAAACGCGGACTCTCCGAGTCAAATTTAGCCAAACTGCATCGGAGCTTTAAGTGTGCAGGTCGCGTGCGTTGCCGCGGCGGCAGAGCTCCTCTGTGTCGACGTGCAGCAGGGCGGTGAGGGCGGGCTGAGTGGGAGCTTAATGCTTTGTGTCTCATTAGCGGTGATTTGTGATTGGAGCGTGGGGAGCTCTCGGCGAAATAGCCGGCTATCATATCCAGGGGGGCCTAATAATGTTTAATCCTCCGGACAAGCTGCGACCGGACCCGCACACAGGAGGACAATGACTGCCCACCCTGTCGGGCGTCCAATCAATTATCATCTTTAATAAGGTGTCATTCATTTTCATTAACAGTTATGGAGTGGAGCCAAAGTGGTTTTTCTGTACAGGGGGGAGAAAAAAAAAGGGTCATGCGTTTTTTTGTGTTTTTTTTTTTTTTTTGGCAAACGCAGAACTAAGAGAGGTTAAACACTCCCCACAAGCCTCGGCCGCCTCCCGCTCCTTTCCACTGCTGGCCAAAGCGTTTCCCAGTCACTCCATCGTACGGTGGGAAGACATAAATCACAAGTGAAAGCAGCCAGCAGAGCGGAGGAGGGCAGGGGCTGATGGCTGGGAGTGCTCAGAGGAGAGTGGTGGAGCGTAGAGTATACAGGGGGTTTAAACCCGGGGGCTCGAACAAACAAACTAAAGCCAAGACGCAGGGCCTGAGATTTCTGCACGCCTTGAAGTGCGATTTTTTTGGGTGAAACAGAAATCACTTCATCCCTCTCTTACAAATTAAAAACTGAAAACACACACTTATTTAAATGAAAATGGCAAGGGCGACTGAGGGGTCAGGGTAAAAACACCTTGATCCCCCTTCATACAGTGCGTTCTCAAAAGGAAAATGTATAAATAGAGGCAGTTTTAAAAACCCAGCCAGGCTAAATCCCACAGCTTGAAGGATGCAGTTCACGGAGAGAGAGTTTCAAAACAGAATAAGTGGGGGGGGGGGGGGGGAAAAGAAGAAAAAGAAGATATGTTGAAGGGAGCATTTGGGAGGAACATTTTTCGACGCGCAATCAAACAGAAGTGCTGAAGATCTTTATACTTACAGTAGAGTCCCAGGGCTTGGCGAGCAGAGAAGGAAGGGGGAAGAGAGAAAACACAGTGAATACGAGAGTGAGACTGTGGGAGGTGTTCAAGGAGACGGATCGGGTCGGAAAACACTGTGACAGAGGAGGGGGGGGGGGGGGGGGGGGGATGTTTGTTGTTTTTAATAGAA